>CM017764.1:49102478-49612478 GCA_008009225.1 Acer yangbiense
TTTTATTTTTTGAAACGAATAATTATATTTAGTGTGTGTATATACATATAGCATATCTCAAACACACACACACACACACACACACACACACACACACACACAAATATAATTATTCGTTTCAAAAAACAAAAGAAAAAATTGATTTACAAAACATCTAATATAAATTAATGTCATCCCCTTATTTACCAAAATGCCACTCATTTGATGGAATTTGATAAAATTAGATGGAATTGAATGGAATAGCCATTAATGTCACACTTTTCGTCAAAAATAACCATTTTGAAACAAATTCTCAATTTAGTGGTCATTTTAATAATGTGTCATCAAATTGATAAAATAATGCTTATATTCATCACTACTAAAAAAAAAAGCGTCGTTGTTTTTCCATGGATGATATATGTTTTTTTTTTTTTTTTTTTTTGATTGGAAGTAACACCTTGTTACAAACTGGAAACTGGATCCAGCCAACAACAACAACTGGGACCATCGAGATTATACATTGGGGAACAGCCTAGACTATAGCTCCCACAACGGGGAGAGAGAACCCAAACCCACCAATGGGAGAGGGACTGAAACAACCCAAAACCCCAACCCACAAACGGGATAGGGACTGAAACAACCAAAAACCCAAACCCACAAACGTGAGAGGGACTGTAACAACCCAAAGCCCTCACAAGGAGGACTGAACTAAACTAAAAAACACTAAACAACCTCACAAGGAGGACTAAAACAAGCCGACCAAACCAAACTCCGATCAGAGGAGGAGGAGAACCACAGCTGCCGGCAGATGTTCCAGAGGAGAGGATCGGGCCGACGAACAAGGACCACCGATCAGACAGCTCACATCGAAGATAACACCCTAGATCTGGCCGGATCCTAGAGGATTGGCCGATCTAACTGCTGTCGGCGTCGAAAGGAAAAGGACTCGCTCGGTGGTGGCGCAAGAGAGACGGCCGATCGACCACCAGGGCTGTCGTAGCAGCCGCAGAAGACACCCACAATCCTCTGTAAAAGAGTGTTGTAAATACTACCTTGTTAGAAAGTTTTGTCACGCACGGGTTACATTTATTACAAAAACATTGATCATTAATCAAGATGCTTTGAATTGAATATGTACGATTACATGTAGATTATATATTTAGTGAAGTTAATTTACATATTATTTTTCAATCTATACAAAACTAATAGCTCTCGATAGAGTTTTCCCTTAGAGGTTTGATTAAACAAAAAAAAACAAAAAAACAAAAAAAAGAGTTTAAAATCTAGAAAGTATACATGTCTGAGACGTTTAGAATTTTTTTTCTTCATATTCATCTTTTATCCATTTGAATTTTTCTTACTTGGATCTCTAATTCTCTACCAAACAAGAAATTAATGTATTCGACACACATCACTAATATGAGTCAATTAAGCTAGTGATTAAAAAATAACATTTACTTCAAAAAAAAAAAAAAAAACATAATTACATTTAATTTATAGTGCTAACTTCCAACCTTTTTTTCTCACATATTTTGTTGATCCTATCAAATAATTAAGTTGGTTGGGTCGTTTGCACATATAAAAACCGATTATATGCTCTTTCAAAAAAAATAATCGATGGGTTTTTATATGTGCAAACGGCCCAAACCTTTTATTATTATTATTATTTTAAATGACCTAAAAACATATATCATTGTTGATGTTAATTAGCTAATTGTGGTAGCCAAAAATGGCCCTTAGACCCAATGAGATAAAGCCCAGACCTCGTAATAAAAAGATCTTACCTAGGCCCGTCGGGATGACCGACCCAACCCATGTGTCAACAGCAGCACGACTGGGTGGTTGGTGGATAATTGGAAGAGAGAATCTCTCCCAACATCACACCTAATCCTCCTAAAATCTCACCCACGATCACAAGAGATCAGTGAAATCTCTTACTATAAATAGGAAGGCTCCTTCACCGGAAAGGGCTCTGAAACTCTAATACTAGAAGCTTATTAAAGGCGTACTGAAATTCTGCCAGATTAACATCTCAACTAGAACTTGGCCAGATTCGACATTACGATCATCGAAAAATATTGCTCAGCCCAAGCACACCTAAGGCTAATTCATTCAAACCCACTTTCTTCATTCCATCTGTGTTCATTCTATTTGTATTATTTTTGTTCTTAGTTCATTTGCAGGTTCAACAAAGCACTCAACCAAGGTTGACGGAAACATTCTTGCAAGTCCAAACAATCAAACAACAACAATCCTCTAGCGGTTCAATTGAGTTGCCTTAGGCCCAGTATAACCCGACCCAATTGACGTACCACGTAGTTCGACCACCTACAGTTTGGCACCCACCGTGGGGCCTATTGCAACTATTTTTGAACTCGAATCACATCACCAAACACTATGTCTGGAAGTGGATCAATCCCAACTGTCGAAGAACAGATTGCTGCGTTGACTGCTCAGATGACAGCGAACGTTGAGAAACTACAGGCGCTCGAAGTAGAGAATTCAGCGATCCGAGCGACGAATGAAGAACTGAGAGCCCTGGTCGACGGAGTAGCACCTGATTCAGCGACGTCAGAGCATCCAGTCTTGGCTCCAAACGGTGAACAGGTTATCGATCGAACAGCTCTAAGAGCACCAGGTAATCCCATCGTACTAGATATGAATCCAGGTGACCAGCAGAATCAGCTGACGCCTCAGACAAATCGAGTCGAAATTGACCTCAACAATATGCCGGCTCGAAATGAAATGCTGAACGAACAAGATCCAGCAATGGATCAACAGCCAGTCAACGTCCACAGGACGACCGTTTCACTCTAGTCGACACCCAGATTGGTAAAACCAGGGCCCGACTTATATTTATCTGCTAATTTGGAATTCTCTCGTAGGTTTGCAGAAATAGAGGCTCTCATCCAACGAATTCCAGGAGTTCCAGCTCCAATAAAGAAAAGCACAGCCAACAACTTCGCCGACTCTCCGTTCGTCGACGCAATAGCTCTCACCAAAATGCCCAAAAAGTTTAGTTTCCTGAACATGAAGCAATACAAAGGGACGACAGATCCAGACGACTATATAGCACAGTACAAGCAGAGAATGTTCACTGCTGCAATTCCACGTGACCTGAGAGAAGCATGCATGTGCAAAGCCTTCGGGTCCAGCCTCAGTGGCCCGGCATTACAATGGTATACTAATTTACCTAATAATTCAATTGACTCTTTTGCGCAGCTGACGGACACATTCGTGGAGCAATTTACGAGCAGCTGCAAGCTAGAGAAACAATCGGACGACCTCTACACGATAACGGAAAGACCTGGCGAAAACTTAAGAACTTATGTCGGATGTTTCAACAGAGAGAAAGTACAAATCCCACATTGCAACCAAGCAACCGCCATCTACGCCTTCAAGAAAGGCCTCAGGTTTGATTCCGACCTATATAAAGAACTCACTAAGTATCCATGCAGGACAATGGAAGACGTATTGGCAAAAGCGTGGGCCCAAATCAAATGGGAAGAAGATGAGGCAAACTTTATTGGGAAAGCCAACAGTAGATATTATGGAGGTCGACGAAACGATCGAGTAGATAGGAGGTCTAACGACAGAAGGTCGGAACCTTACCCAACAAACGACAAAAGGAATACTCAATCTCGACACGAGAGTTCCAGTGAGAAAAATTCCTACGAGCGTGGCAACTCAAAGTCGAGTCGACCACGTGTAGAGGCACCAGAGAATAACCTTAGCATCAAACTAATCGACCTTGTAGTAGTAATGAAAGAAATGGCCAAAGAAGTGAAATGGCCTCAAAAGATGAATGCACTCCCTGAACATTGAGACCCAAAGCTTCGATGCTAGTTTCACAGAGATCATGGCCATCGCACGGAAGATTACATCGCCCTTAAATACGAAGTTACAGAGCTCTTAAAACAGGGACACCTTCAAGAATTCTTAACAGATAAGGGAAAATAAACTTACTCAAGACGCGACGACCAGAGGCATACCGACACTATCGACAGTCCTTCAGAACCACCCAGGCAAGACAGAGTGATCAACTGCTTCTCAGGGGGATCTGAAGTTAGTGGCGTAAGTTACTCAGCAGCTAAGAGACACACATGTCAAGTGTCGAATGCAGAAATTCAACCAAACCGGGAGCACCCATCAAAAATTGACGAGACTGTCACCTTCAATTCGACCGACAAATCAGATTTGTTTTCTTCTCACCATGATGCTTTAGTTATATCTTTACATATTGCTAATTGTTTAACTAAACGCATTTTAATCGACAATGGCAGTTCTTGTAACATTTTATTTAACAGTGCTCTAAGAGAAATGCAGGTTGACGAATCAAAACTGAGTCAACGAACGACTATGTTGACAGGATTCAGTGGGGAACAAAAAAGCACACTGGGCGAAATCGTACTACTCGTATATGCTGAAGGAGTCAACTTATATATCAACTTCCTGGTGCTCGACTGTCAATCCCCGTACAACACCATCCTTGGCAGGCCATGGATACACGAACTTAAGGCGATCCCATCGACGTATCATCAGATGATCAAATTTCCTACTAAGTGGGGGGTAAAAGAAATCAAAGGGGAACAAAAAGCAGCCAGAGAATGCTATCAGAACGCCATCAAGAAGAAGAAACAAGAATTATAGCAATTACAGGACGCCAAGGTCGAGTCGACTCCAAACAAGCCAAATATGGAAGAACTCGACGAGGTGTCTATAGACCCTGATCAACCAGACCACAAAGTCTTCATCGGATCCAGGTTGCCAAACGACATCCGTAAACAAGTGATCGACTTCTAGAAAGAACGACGCAACAGCTTTGCTTGGTCACACTCAGACATGGTCGGCATCGACCCAGAAGTAATAGTCCATCAACTTCAAGTCGACCCAGGTCACCAACCAGTAAAACAAAAATGAAGAAAATTCACTCTAGAGAGGAATAAAGTGATCAACGATGAAATCTAAAAACTGTTCGACATTGGCTCTGTGAGGGAAGTGAAATATCATGACTGGTTGGCAAATGTCATGGTAGTAAAGAAGAAAAACGGGAAATGGCGAGTTTGCATCGACTTTACCGATCTCAACAAAGCATGTCCCAAGGATTCGTTCCCACTTACGCACATCGACATGCTGGTCAACGCAACTGCAGGACACGAATTGCTGAGCTTCATGGACGCTTATTCAGGCTACAATCAAATCTTGATACACCCTGACGACCAAGAGAAAATAGCCTTCGTCACCGAGAGAGGTATCTTTTGTTACAAAGTAATGCCATTTGGTTTAAAAAATGCAGGTGCAACCTATCAGAGGCTAGTCAACAAAATGTTCACCAAGATGCTTGGATAGACAATGGAAGTCTACATCGACGATATGCTGGTCAAATCCTTGGTTGCTCAACAACACATCGACCATCTAAGACAGTCGTTCGACGTCCTCAACCAATACGGTATGAAACTTAACCCTACTAAATGTTCTTTTGGTGCATCTTTAGAGACGTTTCTAGGTTATCTTGTCACCCAAAGAGGTGTCGAAGCCAACCCAGATCAAATACGGTCGATCGATGGCATCGAATCGCCTAGATGTATCAAGGACGTACAGAAACTCACAGGTCGTATAGCAGCATTGAACAGGTTTATCTCAAAGTCGTCCGAAAGGTGCCTTCCATTTTTTAATACCCTTAGAAAAAACAAAACGTTCAAGTGGAACGACGAATGCGAAAGAGCATTACAGGACTTGAAAGCCTACTTGAAGTCGCCCCTACTACTGTCAAAACCTAAGGACAACGAAACACTACTCATATATCTGGCAGTGTCCGACATAGCTGTAAGTGCGGTACTGGTTCGAGAGGAAGATAACAGTCAACACCCAGTCTACTACGTGAGCAAAACTTTGCTCGACGCCAAGACTAGGTATAGTCGACTGGAGAAACTTGCGCTAGCTCTCGTCATAGCAGCACACAAACTCATACCATATTTCTAATGCCACTCGATTAAGGTACTAACTACTTACCCTTTAAAGAATATACTTCATAAACCAGAACTTTCAGGTCGACTGACGAAATGGGCTGTGGAACTTAGCGAATACGACATTAGCTTCCATCCAAGATCGGCAATGAAATCACAGGTATTTGCTGACTTCATTGCAGACTTTACCCCTTGTGAAAATGTACAAGCTGAAAAAGAATTAGTAGCCCTTACAAAGACTACTGGCACTGGAAAATGGACCTTGTCGGTCGACAGTTCTAGCAATATCAAAGGAAGCGGACTTGGATTGGTACTCAAATCACCGCATGGGGACATATTGAAGCAGTCGATCCACTATGGTTTCCGTGCGACAAACAACGAAGCCAAATACGAAGCCCTGATCGACGGGCTTGACCTTGCCAAAAGCCTACAAGTTAAGAAGATACAAGTTTTGAGCGACTCTCAGTTAGTCGTTCGACAGATGAATGGCGCCTACGAGGCAAGGGACCAACGAATGTCGGATTATCTAATCAAAGCCAAACAACTTCAGTCGATATTCAATGAATTTACGATCGAACAAATACCCAGATCTGAAAATGCACGAGCGGACGCATTAGCAAGTCTTAGGTCGATGACAATAAATGGTTCGAAGTCAATACCCATTGTGCATCTTATGTCTCCAACAATTCAGGAGGCGGAAGTGCTTGCACCTGTCGACCATGGAAGAAACTGGATGGATCCCATATTTAATTACCTACAGGCCGACATCCTAACAGGTGATAGATCAGAAGCAAGGAAGATCAAAGCAAAAGCCGTAAAATTCTGCATCTTATATAAAAGTCGTTCACAGGACCCTACTTGAGATGCGTGACCCCCCGGGAGGCATACGACATCCTGAAGAGCCTTCACTACCAGGAATGCGGAAATCATTCTAGTGCCTGTAGTCTGTCGAACAGAGCCATCACAGCAGGATATTACTGGCCGACAATGCGAACTAATTCTCAAAATCATGTGAAGTCGTGCGATAAGTGTCAACGATTCGCACCCGTATCGCATCTCCCCCAGGTATGTTGAATTCAATTTCGGCCCCTTGACCTTTTATGAAATGAGGAATGGATATTGTAGGTAAGCTCCCTGCAGCGCCTGGCGGTGTCGTTTACATGCTAGTCCTAACGGATTACTTCACCAAATGGGTCGAAGTCAGAGCATATCAATAAGTGCGCGACATTAAGGTATGCGACTTCGTATGGAAGAATATAATTTACAGGTTTTGAGTACCAAGGGAAATAATGACCAACAATGGATCTCAATTCATTTCGTACGACTTCAAGAATTTCTGCGACAAGTATGGAATAAAGCTAAGCTTCTCAACTCTACGATATCCCCAAGCCAATAGACAAGCAGAGTCGACTAACAAATCAATTGTCAATACATTAAAGAAACGACTAGAGGCAGAGAAAAGTGACTGGGCAGAAAAACTGCCAGAAATACTATTGTCATATAGAACTACTCCTCGACGGTCGACTGGTGAAACTCCCTTCTCACTAGTCTACGGTTCAGAAGCAGTCATCCCGATAGAGACATGGCTCACGACTGCTCGAAGTGAAAACCCAAACGAAGAACAGAACAACTTGGAGCTCAATTTTGAACTTGATCATCTAGACGAACGTCAAAACCGTGTCGCTCTAAGAATCCAGTCGTACCAGCAGCAAGTCGCACCACACTACAACAAAAAAGTATGGGCTAGAGTTTTCAAGGTCAACGACTGGGTACTACGACGAGTCTTCCAAAACACGAAGGAGGAAGGCGCTGGAAAATTGGGGCCGACATGGGAAGGACCATATCAAATAACAGATGTAGTCGGACGAGGAGCATACAAATTACGTGAACTCGACGGTCGAGAACTACACAACAGTTGGAACGCTCTACATCTAAAACAGTACCATTTCTGAACTTACTTTTTAAAAATTCTTTATTAGATTATTTTTCATATTTTACCGACATTTCATTACTAACAAGTCGACCCACGAGGAGTAATGATGAAAACTTAGTGTCACTAAGTGCAAAACTGAGCTCAAAAAATTATTTTTCATCACATCTTGCTACATACAAGCTGTCGATTTCGACAAGCAACCTCTATTTCAGATATTAAGGACTCGACGTCCGCTACTTGTCGAGATCTACGTTTAACTCTCAATATCCTCACTCAAAAAATGCATATTAAGAGTGGGGGACTAGCAATGGGGATAGACAACGAATGTCGACCACTTTAACGCTTGTACGGGAAAAATTTCTATGTAAAGGTCTTGTCGACAATTTAACGCTTGTACGCGAAATTTCAATGAAGAAGGTCTTGTCGACCTCTTAACGCTTGTATGCGAAAAATTTCAATGTAAAGGTCTTGTCGACCATTTAACGATTGTACGTGAAATTTCAATGAATAAGGTCTTGTCGACCACTTAACGCTTATACACGAAAATAAAAATTTCTATGTAAAGGTCTTGTCGACCATTTAACGCAGACAACGAATGTCGACCACTTTAACGCTTGTACGCGAAAAATTTCTATGTAAAGGTCTTGTCGACCATTTAACGCTTGTACGCGAAATTTCAATAAAGAAGGTCTTGTCGACCACTTAACGCTTGTACACGAAAAATTTCTATGTAAAGGTCTTGTCGACCATTTAACGCTTGTACGCGAAATTTCAATGAAGAAGGTCTTGTCGACCACTTAACGCTTATACGCGAAAAGAAAAATTTCTATGTAAAGGTCTTGTCGACCATTTAACGCAGACAATGAATGTCGACCACTTTAACGCTTGTACGCGAAAAATTTCTATGTAAAGGTCTTGTCGACCATTTAACACTTGTACGTGAAATTTCAATGAAGAAGGTCTTGTCGACCACTTAACACTTGTACGCGAAAAATTTCTATGTAAAGGTCTTGTCGACCATTTAACGCTTGTACGCGAAATTTCAATGAAGAAGGTCTTGTCAACCACTTAACGCTTATACGCGAAAAGAAAAATTTTATGTAAAGGTCTTGTTGACCATTTAACGTTTGTATGCGAAATTTCAATGAAGAAGGTCTTGTCAACCACTTAACGCTTGTACGCGAAATATTTCTATGTAAAGGTCTTGTTGACCATTTAACGCTTGTACGCGAAATTTCAATGAAGAAGGTCTTGTCGACCACTTAACACTTGTACGCGAAATATTTCTATGTAAAGGTCTTGTTGACCATTTAACGCTTGTACGCGAAATTTCAATGAAGAAGGTCTTGTCGACCACTTAACACTTGTACGCGAAAAATTTCTATGTAAAGGTCTTGTCGACCATTTAACGCTTGTACGTGAAATTTCAATGAAGAAGGTCTTGTCGACCACTTAACGCTTATACGCGAAAAGAAAAATTTCTATGTAAAGGTCTTATCGACCAGTTAATGCTTGTACGCGAAATTTCAATGAAGAAGGTCTTGTCGACCACTTAACGCTTGTACGCGAAAAATTTCTATGTAAAGGTCTTGTCGACCATTTAATGCTTGTACGCAAAATTTCAATGAAGGTCTTGTCGACCACTTAACGCTTGTACAAAAAAAATTTCTATGTAAAGGTCTTGTCGACCATTTAACACTTGTACGCGAAATTTCAATGAAGAAGGTCTTGTTGACCACTTAACGCTTATACGCGAAAAATTTCTATGTAAAGGTCTTGTCGACCATTTAACGTTTGTACGCGAAATTTCAATGAAGAAGGTCTTGTCGACCACTTAATGCTTGTACGCGAAAAATTTCTATGTAAAGGTCTTGTCGACCATGTAACGCTTGTACGAGAAATTTCAATTAAAAAAGGTCTTATCGACCATTTAAAGCATATTCGCAAAATCACAATGTAAAAGGTTGTTGCGCGACTCGTAAATAAAAGTCGACGAATATAAATAACGCGTATGCAATTTCCATACGACATTATAAAATATTTTGTGTCATTCGACTTACGAATAAGCATGAGTTTACAGGCTGTTGACAGTGATTTTTCGTAGTCACTCAATCAACGATGTGATCTCAATGAAGACCCACGTTTATGGATGAAAGTAATTGAAGATAAAATGAACGAGAAGATTAACAATAGGAGAAAGATACGTGGTAAAACTCCGGTAATCGGGGAAACATCCACGGGTTATTGCTTTTGCAACGCAATCGAATCCACTATGAATATTTGTTGAAAAAATACACACTCAGATCTCTCTCTCCCTTGTTTTTTGTTTTACAGGGGTATTTATACATAGTCATTAGGGTTTGTGGGTATCGCTAGGGTTTGGTGTCGTGGTACCCAAGTTCTGGGTGGTTACTAAGTCCTAAAAGGATTTGCTTTCCTATTTGGGTGTAGCACGTTTTCTGGTTTGGCTGAGTCCGAATTTTGACAGGACTCTTACTCATTTATTTGTGGGAAACCTGCTTATTTCCTTGTTGGACTCTGAGTAGCTACATCGTAGTTTATTGTAGAGGTGCTGGTTGCTGATTCTACCCGCGTGTTCGGTGAGTGATTTTTTACGGCTATCTTTTTAGTTGAATCCCGAGTATGCCCGAGCAGGTTTTGTTGCCCGAGCCGATTTACTCGGTTTGTGATTGGGTAGCCTTGGTCTGCTCTGAGTAAATTGCCCTGGGGGTTTTTGCTACTCAGGTTGATTCCTCCACTTCTGCTTACGTGGCTTCTTATGGTGATGACGTGCCTTTTACGACGATTTTTACCTATAACAATACCCCCTTAAATATTTGAGCCGACTATGTCGAATCAGGTCTTCTCGGGACAAATATTTAACTTTCATTTACTCCTTTTATTATAACTTGTCTTCGTTCGTCATTTTCTGTATTAATATTAGGTTTCAACATCCTTGTTTGATTTGAAGCATTAAATGACGTGCCTTAATTGTATCCGCATGCATCTGATTCACCACTTATTCAGAAATCTCTTTATGGTGACGTCTTGGCTCTCTGACGGCTCAAGGCTCTCTTTGGTCGCCACCTGTCTTCTTCTGCTTGGTCGTGGTACAAGGCACTTATGGGACACGACCCTTTTATTTGCCTGTGCGCAACCCACGTCACGACCCACGTCTCTCTGGTTTCCCGCCTCTCTACATATCCCCTCTAGGGTTTTGGTTTTTGAACCCGATACCATGCCTATATAAACTTTGTGCTTGAGAAGATCTCCACCCCCTTTTTATTTCATTTTCTTCTTTCTTCGAGAGAAAAAGTTCACCTGCATTCTGTTAATGGTTTTCTAGGGAAATTCATCGAAACTGTACTTAGTTCTTCAATGAGTTTGAACGTTTCTTGGTCTTGCTTCGCCAGGATACTCAGTTTCAACCCCGGGATCCTTACTTGAAGGCCCTTCCTCTACAGTTCATGTATCTCCAGTTTTCTGATATATCAAGGATGGTTCTCATGGATTTTACAGCTCGACATCGTCTTTTTACTGTTGGTATGATTGCCATTGAGCGAAACGATACTCTTACTGCCACGGTTGTCCATAGGTTACTGGGAGATCCTCCTCTAGATCAACCTCACTTTTTAGACGTCGACGTTTCTGGGCTTTTCTGTGAAGTCCCTGCTACTTCTGAAGTTCCTCCTGCTTCTGAAGTTCCCTCCGTTTCTTTTGACTCTTCAAGTCCTGAATCTTACCAACCCGAAGTTCAGTCAGATTCTTCTGTTTCTACTAGTAGTCGTGCTCGGCCGTGGAAACGAATGGGAAAACTGGCTAGCAAGCGCAAGGTGTACAAGGATTCTTATTCCCGATAGAGTCGTATCGGCTCTTAGAGTCTGCGCGAGAGCGATGTAGAAGAAGAACATAGGGCAGCTCGTCTCACCTTCTCTCCTAAGCAGGCATGTGCTTACGATATTGAGCCAAACGTGGTTGGTCCCGGCGAAAAAGGTAAATATATAAGTCAGTTTGACTTGGATGGTGACCACGTTACGGTGCGCCCTGCCGAAGGCCTTGCGGCGTGGAACCCCCTACCAGGTATAGTGGCGGTTTACGGGGCAATGCTTTCTTACGGCGTAACACTTCCGCTTCAACCTTTTATTACCTGGTTTTTGGCGGAAGCCCAACTCGCCCCTTCTTAATTGACTCCGAATAGTTACAGGATTTTGATGTGCATGTGGCACATGTGGCATCGAATAAAGCGGCCACCTCCTACTCCTCGTGAGATTAGGCATTTCTATTCGCTAAGACCGCTGGGGAAGTCGGGAATTTATTTTCTTCTTTCAACCAAGCCCGAGTATTGGATTCCAAAAGATGTGGAAGTCCGTGGGTAAGTCGAGTCGACCACTGACGAGAAGATGAAGGGGTTCGTCCGAGGCTTCCCTTCTTCAAACAAGTTCTGGAAGAACAGCTAGTTTTTTATTGGCGGTCGTTGGAGCCAAACGATCTCTTTCAACCTTGATGGCACTCAAGTGACACGCAAGGTTCCTAGGTATTTTTGTTCTCCCGAGCACTGGAACCGAGTGACTTTGTCTTTCACTGATGGTGAGCTCATGGCTCTGGCAAGGGCTGCAGTGCGGCCACTAGAAAAAAGAGGCAGGCCAAACCTCTTTAGTGAAAGTAAGATGATAAAAGCTCGCCTTTTCCCTCAGATTTCCGCCCGTCGACGACGCTGTGAGTTTTTCTTTTGGTTTTATTTCCATGTAATCTTTAAGAAATTAATATTTGTGTTTTAGTCGGCTTACTAACCCCAAGTTCTCTCATTTTCCAGTGTTCGATGTAGATATTGTTTGTGACATTCAGGCGCGCCGAATGAAGTCCGTAGTTGAAGCGAGCCGAAGAGAGGCTATACGCCAGGAGGCGGCCGGGATAGCTCCTCCACAGGGTGATTCTGACGAGAGTTCTCCCAAAAATCTCCCTGAGGAAGAACACGATGAGGACGTTCCCGAGTATGTACCCCGGGAAACTCAGGGTCCCGTTGATGAGCCAGACTTGCCAGGGGACGTGCGTGATCTGGGTGGTCCTACTGCAGACGAGGCAGCTACCCAAGTGGATGATCCTGTCTACTCGAAGCTCAAAGGGAAAGAGAAGGTTGGGGAGCCTTCCAAGCCGGTAGCCTTTTCTCGTGGGACTTCCTCATCTCGTCCTGTTGTAGATGAACCAGATGCTACATCTTAGGGTGCTGAAACAATCAAGGAGCCCCTTGGTGTGATGGCTCCTGAAATTTTGGCCCCTACTGAGTCGATCCCTATTCCTTCTGCGGGTGGTGGCATTGAGCTAAGACATCCCAACCCGAATTCTGAAGATCCTACTTCCGACTTGAACACCTGTGGGAGGCAGTCTGGAAAAAGAAGGGCTTCATTTTTGCCTAGCCGTCCTGCCCCAAAGATTCCTCGAGTGGTCGCGTATGTTGACTCATCTTCGGGCAATGAAGGCGATGCTAGAGTTGAACAAACAATGACTCGAACTCCCCCTTGGGATCAGGTCAGGGTCGATGCTGGGGATTCTGTTGACTCTCCTCAAGCAACCTCGACTGCGGGACTTCTTAGAGCTGGTGCTGGTGCTGGTGCTGGTTCTGGTGCTGGTACTGGTGGCTCGGGCCCGTCGGTCCAACTTAACGAGCCTACCCCCGAGACTATGTTGAAGACCATGGCTTAAGGTCGGGCCTATATAGGGAAGGACAGTTGGAGTCGCTTCAAAGTCGGCCCTATATCGAGCCGTTTGCATAACTTTTTTAACAGCGCCTTCTATGTAAGTTTAAATCAGCTTCCTCATTCTGTGATTCTGTATCTTTTTATTTTCACCTTATTGTGTCGCCTGGTTGTAGATGGTGGCTGAGATGTTGGGGGTCTGCCAAGTTAGTTAAGCTCAAGCTGACAGAATAAAGTACTTGGAGGCCCAACTGAAGGAGAGTGAAAGTGGCCGCGCTCAAACCGAGTTGGCCTGTCGGGAGAAGATCAGAGCGAACCAGGAGTGCATGGATATGTGTTTGGCAAGTCAGATGGAGGCCGAACAAAAAGCTTATGTGGCTATCGATGAGGTCAGACACTTGAAAGACATGCTATCTTCTACCCAGGAGGCAATGCTCCGGGCTAAGCAAATAGCAAACCCAAGATTTGGAGCACTAGGCTTTGACTGTTAAATCCCTATCGAATGAGGCCAAGCTGGAGCTGGAAATACAGGCCGTGGACCGCTTTAAAAGATCTCTGGCTTATGATGCTTTGCTTCTTCGAGAATTTCAACGCGGGATGGTCTCAGTTGGAGAATTCTTCAAGATGAAGAATAGGGCGACCGACAGGGCTAGAGCCAACTGGGATCTTTCAATCAATAAGCATGTGGATACGTCCCTGGAATCTCTTCGGATCTATAAACCAACATTTTTACCCTAGTTGCCACGTGTCGGCGCCCCTTCAACTGCCAATTAACCCAGGTAACCGCCTGGTTTAAAATTTGAAACTTTTACCTCGATAACCACACTTGAATTAAATGCACCTGACATTAACATGGTAAATCGTACCTCTACAATCATATCGATTGGACTTCCAAATCTCATGATTGGACATTTGGCGAGCGACAAGTTCTCTTGACACCCAACTTCTTCGGTCGACTATTAACGTCGATTAAACTGCACAGATTATCAGTTTGATTCGACAATACATCCTCGACGAAGTCGACAGTCGGCTCAATGAAATTCACTCTCTAATTCAGTAAGTCCATCTTTATAGAGTGGGGGACAAACTGTGGTAGCCAAAAATGGCCCTTAGGCCCAATAAGATAAAGCCCAGACCTCGTAATAAAAAGATCTTACCCAGGCCCGCCAGGATGACCGACCCAACCCAACCCATGTGTCAACAGCAGCACGACTGGGTCTTTGAATGACCAAGTCAAAGCATCAGTTGAGGTTGGTGGATAATTGGAAGAGAGAATCTCTCCCAATATCACACCTAATCCTCCTAAAATCTCGCCCACGATCACAAGAGATCAGTGAAATCTCTTACTATAAATAGGAAGGCTCCTTCACTGGAAAGGGCTCTGAAACTCTGATACTAGAAGCTTATTAAAGGCGTACTGAAATTCTGCCAGATTAACATCTCAACTAGAACTTGGCCAGATTCGACATTACGATCATCGGACAATATTGCTCAGCCTAAACACACCTAAGGCTAATTCATTCAAACCCACTTTCTTCATTCCATCTGTGTTCATTCTATTTGTATTATTTTTGTTCTTAGTTCATTTGCAGGTTCAACAAAGCACTCGACCAAGGTCGACGGAAACATTCTTGCAGGTCCAAACAATCAAACGACAACAATCCTCTAGCGGTTCAATTGAGTTGCCTTGAGCCCAATATAACCCGACCCAATTGATGTACCACGTAGTTCGACCACCTACACTAATTATGATTGGTTATATGAATTTGAATTGAAGATTTTATTTCTTAATTATTTGAACCATATTAACATGTTGCTAATTTTTCAAAATAAATTTTTTTAAATAACTGAATTATTACAAGTAAAATATGATTTCGTGGTACATATATCAGCCAAATTTTTTATTATTATTATTATTTGCGAAAATGAGTGTATATAGCACATTTTTCGGTTGAAATTATTGTTTTGTCATCAAGTTAATAAGTAAAGTTTTAATAATACAAAATTATTGAATTGATAAAAATACCTATTGACTTGACTTTAAGACTCATTTTCCATATAGTGAGAGTTATATTTCAGATCATACCTGTAGATAGTTCCCTGTAGGGGCGAATTCAAGGGGGGGCCCATAGGGGCCATGGCCCCCCCAACCAATCAAATCACAACAATTTAACAATTTATCATATGATATAATAGATATAATGTAGATAATAATATTCACCTGACCCCTCCTATTATTTTAATAATATAAATGAATTAATAAAAAAAAATTCCATATTTCCATTTCCAATGAAAATAGAAACAAAATTAATTCATTTTAGGATTTTAATTTCCTATTATTTCATTCATTATTACCTCATCTAATATGTGTATTATATATACTTATTATTATTTATTTAGATTTCACTAGAAGTTTAAAACAAGCTAAGTAAATATTGAACTATTAGGTCGATATCAATTATCAAGTATGAGATTTTCTGCACGGGATCGTCGATTGCTATCGGTAGCAATCCAGTAGCTACATGTGGCTATTGAATTACCACTGGTAGCAATTTAATAGCTATCAGTAGCAATCGACGATTCCGTATAGAAAATTCCGTACAATATAACTGCTCATTAGGCTAGGAGTTTGCGACTATCTTTATTAATGTTTTTTGTTAGGTTAATTTTATTATTATTATTTTTTGAACTATTACAAGATTTTGGGATTGGGGAGGAGACATGACTCGAACTCATAACCTCTTGTATGTAAAAAGAGGTGCTTACAATTGAGCGTATCTCATCTTGTCCATGATTATGTAATTACTCACACACGATCTTGATTATGAAATAGAAATCGCAAAGAAAATTAGATTAATTTGGTTATAGATAATTTTCTAGATATAAAACAGCGGCACGTTTTATTTATTTGTATCACTACTTTTTAACACAGAACGAAATTACATTTTGTTGAAAAAAATCAGGTATGAAATTTGTGTTATGTGACCTAGAATATTAGGGGCCGTCTTGCAGCATGTTTTCAGCCTGTTTTTGTTTTTGTTTTTGTTTTTGTTTTCCAAAAATAATTTTGAATTCGCGTCCGGTAACTGTTTTTCATTTTGTTTTTGTTTTCATTTTATTTTCAAAATACAAAAACAAAATGAAAAACAAAACCGGTGTTAAAAGTGGATATTTTGAAAAACAAAAAAAAGAGTTGTTTTTCTTGTTTTTGTTTTTGTTTTCCAAATGAAGTGGGTCCCATATAATTAATATATATTTTATTTTAATAAAACTTTTTTTTTCACAGACTTTTTCTTCTTCCTCGTCCAATCATCTCCTTCTCCTTCCAGTCATCTTCTTCTTCTTCTTCTTCTTCTTCCTCCTCCTCCGCTGATCTCCTCTTCTTCCTCCGTCAATCTTCTTCTTCTTCCTCCGCCGATCTCCTCTTCTTCCTCTACCGATCTTCTTCTTCTTCCTCCTCCGTCGATCTCCTCTTCTTCCTCTGCGGCTCGCCGTCGATCTCCTTTGCGTCGCCGATCGCCATCGATTTGGTCTTCTTCTTCTTCCTCTTCTTCTTCAACTGTTAAAATTTGTTAAACCCTAAATTAAATTACAAAATGTTTTTTTTATTAATTATTTAATCATTTATTTATAATTTTATAATATTAAACAAATTTTAAAATTTGATATTTAAATTTTTGAAAGTTTTTTATTATCCTACCATATGCGTTTTTTCCGTTTTTATTTTCAAAATACGGATTCTAGTAAATGCTACCAGACGCGTATTCGGAATTCAAAAATAAAACCAAAAACACTGTTTTCATTTTCATTTTTCTTTTCAAAAAATAAAAACAGAAAACAGCTTGCAGGACGGGCCCTTAGTTTTTGTGCTGGATTGGCCCCCCTACGGCCAAAATCCTAGCTTCGCCCCTGGTTCCCCGGATAGATTGGTGTTAGGTTTCAAATAAAAAAGAGAGAGAGATCGAGAAGGAACCATTCTAAAAATATCATCAAATTAAAGACAACCAATCACAATTACCTTAATCAAAGTAGCTTCCTTGTAGCTTTATTACACTAGGGTGACTCACCTAAACTCACTTGATTTTGATGTTCTAATTAATTATAACCATGATTTGGAAAAAAACTTTAAACAAAACAATACACGCTAACACATTTGATGGTTCCCTTCAAAAAAAAAAAACACATTTGATGGTGATTTGCTTAGACGATTTTAACATTGCAATGACGATTTTAACCTTCACTTTTTTCTTTCAAGTCTAATGGCTAGCTTGGATAAATGCGAGGGCATAATTGGTTTTGTGAATAACAAAAATCTCACAACTTCTTTATTGAATTGCTAGAATACAAGAAGTTGAACAATAACATCAACCACGATATTATTTGTTTTAATTACTACAAGTTTGCCATTTACGTGCACAACTCAAACATCTTTTTAAGTTATAATTTTGTTTAACTAGTCTCAACGACTAATCGAAGTAAAAAACAAAAAAAAGTCACGACAAAGATTTTCTAATGGACACATACTAAAACTATTTGACTTTAGGTCAATCAAAATGGACATAATGCTTAATTTTTTAAAATTGGCACCGACATCAAATCAGGGTTCGAGACTTGTCAAGATCAAACATTATTAGTATTATGCGAGTAACTAACATGAGAGACTCTCGCAATGAGTTTTGAACAAATATTTCTAACAAAGTTAAAGAAGTTATAGAGAAAATATTTAGAGGATTTTTAATATTTTGAAATATGCATATAATTAAACTATATATATAATAAAGAATGTCATTCACAATTATGTTATAAATAATTTGACAATTAAGTATTTACACAATATTACTATAGTGCTTCTGTAAAAAAAATATATATATATATATATATATATTTATAAACTCTTTAATAAAATATTAACATATTCATAGGATTTAATTTTTGTACTACTTCAATATAGTTACAACTTACAATATTACAATCGAAGTTTATTGGATGGAAATCCAACGATTAAGGAAAAAACATAATATACAAATTTAAAATAAATAATTTATGCACATCACCTCTTAGCAGAGTTGGTTGTGCACCTCCCTTCCACATTAGTGGTGAGGAGTTTAAATCTCATCATACACATTTTACAAACATGTGTGGGGGCAAACATGTGTGTGTGTGTGTGTTTCTTCCTAATTTATAGGATCGGAGTAGTTATCTCCCGTTATGGGAGTAGATTTCCGGACCGCACATGTATATATTGTTTGATCTCAACAGATTCTGACAATCCTATTGTAATAGTTCTTATAACACTTCAAATAATAATAATAATAATAATAATTTAAGAAAATCTTGTTGGCTCTCTAATAACTACCGTACAACTATATAAAACATATAGAACGACTTGATTCTTATTCATGTCAATAATACCTTATATGGCCAATAATCTCCCTAGTGATACCGAAGGGACTCAAACTTTTGGCCGGCTTTAATTATATCTATAGTAGTGTAGAGCTCCAATTCTATACCTGTTGCAGATAGACCTAAAGGGTGTTGTAGACCGACTGGTTAGTGCGGTCAGACACCGATGTCACGCCCATATATGACAACAAGTGAATAGCGTAATCATTGAAAACCAAAAATGCATTAAAGCCTTGAGGCTAATATATATCATTTGCATAATTGTTAAGAATAAGTTAATTAGTTATATAATAATGTCGTATTCTATGCATGATAATACATGAATTTCATGAACCTATACTTTCCGGTTTCCTCCACAAACACACTCGTTTGATAACAATTTAAGTGAATTTCTAATAACCATTAAATCCGAATTTATTGTAATGATTAGGAAAAAAAGAAAAAAAAAAGAATAAATACCTAAAAAAATACTAATAAATGACTTTGCAAAATATTCTAACTCTTTAAATTGAAAAAGAAAATTATAATTCTTTCGTGTAAAATGAAAAGCATGGAATGCGTAATGCGCACTCCGCGTATAATAGAAGAAACCAGCAGTGGGTAGTCCTTTTATTTTACTTTTTTTTTTTTTTTTTTTTTTTTCTCCTGCAAAGTACAACACCCACACAGCACAAATTGATCGGCAAACGTACTACTACATATAGCACTTTTTAATTTCATTTAACAATTGTTTTATTTTTTGCTTTTTATCATTTACCGAGAATAAAAGTCGAACACGCTATACGTGGCACAAAAGCCCCACAATCTACGTCACTAAACGCCGTTAACAATAGCGGCAGCTGACAGGAAAGTGATATGTTCCCATTAACAGATTCTAACGCCGTTACTCAAACCGTCTAAAACGACCTCACTTCTTCCCTCTCTCTCTCTCTCTCTCTCACTGCAACCAGGGAACCAAAAATTCCAGTCTCTTTTGAACGCGCTCTCGTTCTCACTCCAAAAAAGCTGCGTTTTTGTCTTTTTGAGATATCGCAGAGAACGGTACGGTACGTTACCGGCTCGATTATGTATCTGTATGCGGAGCTAACTCTTTTGTTTGTGATTTTATTTAATTAATTATCATTTTTATTTGGATTTAATTTATTTTTTCTAGTTTCAAATCTCTTTATTTGCATTTTGACTATTAGTGCTGTTTTCAGGGCGTGAATTTCGGATCTCTTTGACCTTTGTAGTGTTTTTTAGAAATTTTAATTTAATTTTTTTTCGATTTTTATTTCTTGTTCTTACTATTATTTTTCTATAATTAGGATATGTGTTTTTTGATTTGTTAGATTAGACTGACTAGAGTTCCCTGAATAGTAGCAGATTGAATCGATACTGGCTGGTGGTCACTATTTTATTTCTTGCAATTGTTTTTGTTCTGTTTTTAATTTGTTGCACTTGTTTCTGATTTTTGCTTCCATTTTTGTTGTGATTGTTGGTCGCCGGTATCAATAGTGAGTGTAATCAATATCTAACTGTAATCAGCTATTATTGGAAGTGTTTAGGGTTCATTTGATGACTCTCACTTTATGATTGTTAACTGGAAATCAACAGTGCCCAGAAATTAAACCCTAAGTTATTTTTTGTGTTGGGCATCTATTTTTTACTCTTCTTTTTGAAGAAAACTATTTGGTTGTGTATTATGGTTATTTCAGTTGCTCTATGTTGTGTGATTGTTGTATCGAGATGGTGTTTTGAGTCACTGCTAGTGTGCAACTCTGACTTTTTTTTTTTTCGCAAGTAATTTTTTAACGTATTCATTGTTTAACGTTTGGTTTCTGGCTTCAAAGATTGAAGACTTTAGCTTGTTTGTTTGAGGATTACTGGAGTTTGGTTTTTTTAAGTAAACGTATCATGGTTTTTATGCATTTTCATTGGTGATAAGTTTGTTATCGTTGAGATACTTGAAGCTTTTTTTCATCTTTTGCTTGTTTGTTTTGATTTGGTTTTTGTGTTCCATTGTCAAGCTATTGATTGCCAATGATATATTAATTTCAGAAGAGCAAATATACCTTGGTCTCGAAGAGTAGTGGTCTGTGGATGTTATTGAAGCTAAAACTTTGGTAAATGTGAGTGAGAATTTTTTGGTTACCAGTTGAAGCTTATATCAAACCGTATTTGAGGATGGGGTCTGCTTGTTGTGTTGCTGCTAGAGACAAGAATATAATATCTGGATCGGGTAATGATATCTTGCATAGGAATATCCGGTATTCACCAACATGGAGTTTCCGGTGGGATCACCGAGGACGAGTGGCAGGTGAGGATACTTCTGTTACTTGGTTTTCGGATGGAATTAGACAGAATGATGGATCAGAGATCAAATATGGATCGGCATATCCTTCAGAGGAGGGAAGCCCATTAGATAGTTTTCCGAGACATACGTGGCAAAAGTCCCCAGTTTCTGAAGGAACCACCGGTGGGAATGTCAGGACTCCTACCTCAGGTAAGCTTTTAGGATGTGGCTGTTATTGTTACTAATTATGTTTACATTGAAATGAGTTTTCGAAGTTATATTAGTTTCTTTTACAGGCCTCCCGCATAATGTAGGATAACAAGACATGGCCTTTTCATGCAATTAACATAACGCTACTACAACAACAACAACAACAAAAAAGGGCTGGCGGCTAGGGTTTTCTTTTTTTCAAAAATAAAAAACCCTAGCCGCCGCATACTCTATTTGAAAAAGAAACCCTAGCCACTGCCCGGCCACCTAGACCAATTTTTCGGACACTGCTGATATCTACTCATTAATAGACTTCTAACCCATTACCTAGGTGGCTAGGTAGCAACGGTGGTATAAATCTTCCTCTAAATGTGAAATTCTTAGGAACTTCGTGGTTTGGAGTGACACTTGAGATCTCTGTTATGGGAGTGGGGTGCTGTTTTGTGTTTTCTTTCTGATTGTCTCTGTTCTGTCCCCTTTTTGGGGCCTCACTCTCTGCTGCTGTTTCAGTTTAGTTTCGTTTTGTTTTAAGTTTTTTGGGGGTTGTTTTGTCTTGCAACTGGCCTTTGATTTATCTTCTTGTTTCTGCGGTACCAGCTCTGCTTGCTTGTGTTGTGGTTTTTAGCCTCCTTGGCTCTTTGAATAAAAATGCCGTTAAAAAAAAAAAGTGAAATTCTTAGAAGTCCCCCTGAATCACAGATAACCTGAGATCTAGCATCTTGATGCTATCTTTAAACCCATTGGCAAGTTGAGAATGACGACTTTAAGTGGGAGAACGTTGGAAAGTAAAGCCATTTTAACGGCTTGGCCCCACAATAAGAATGCAAATTAGTGCATTCATTTGCATGGATGTGGTGGCATCAAGGCATGCATGATTTTGGAGCATCACTTGCCTTGGTATTTATAGGCAAGTGATGGCCTCCAATGGTTGACAAGCATCAACAGAAGTTTAATGTTTTCTATAAATACCAAGGCTAGTGTTGCTCCAAAATCATCCCATTCCCAAGATCTCTTGTAATTATTTTAAGTTCAAGTTATTCTTGAGATATTTTCACCTATATTGAGAGATTTATTCTATTGTTCTCTCCTTCTCCTTGTTTTAGAGAGAAGTTACTTGTTTGTGTATGTTTTCCTCACATTGAGGGTTTTACCAAGTAAATATTGTGTCAACTTCTCATTTTTATTCTCTATTTCTAATTTACGCTGGAAGTGAAAACTCATCAATTTCCTAATATCTTTGAATGTGTCCTTGAAATTTATTACTATAAACACCATAATGTCGTAATTTAGTCTTTTGAATAATCTTTTATGCTGATTATTTTACTGGGTCAGTTGTGATTAATGAATGTGAGTCATGTGAATATGGTGCATATCTTCTTTTTCATTTATGTGGATCCCACTTTTTACCATATCTTGCCACCATCAAGTTTTATTTTTAATCCTGACTATAATTGCTGTAACACAAAAAGAGACTTTATGCCCTTCTCATATTTGTCCTGACAGTACATTGCTCATGGCATGCTTTTTTGCTACGAGCTCTGCTACATGTTTTGGATATTTTTTGGACTGTTCTTGGTTAAACTCTTTACATCCTATGATTTCTTTATCAATAAGATCAGTTCTTAACACTACTTTTTTCAAAAAAGATAACGTATTGATCCTCTGTTTTGTTAATAATCATAATATGGACTACAATATCTCTTCTGCTAAAATCAGTGGTCTGGATAGTAATATAGGTTACCTGTCAAACTCTGGCATCTATAAACTCTAATATTTTTGCTAGTTTTGACCTCAATTTGAAAATTCACCATATTGTATTGTATTTGATATTATTTTGTCATGTAAATGGCAGATCAATCTATATCAAGGAATGTCTCTATGGATATGAGTCTGGAACAGGTAGAGCTTTTTCCTGTGTATGCTTTATGATTCTTTTACATAAGAAGATGAATTATTTTCTTAATTTAAATCATGTTTCAGGTCAAGGAGACAACAGATTCCCCAGCAGTTTCATATCCATCTCCTGCGAAATTATCATTATCAATGCCTTCAACTTCATCCTTGGTGACATCCCCTTTATCATCTCAAAGTCAGCTGCATCCCACCAGTTCAACCCCACCAAAATGGTCCCGCAATTCTCCCGGACATCCATTACTACGACAAGTATCTGATAGCCGGATCCCTGGATTGAAGACATTGAATGAATACTCAGTTACGGAAGAAAGGCCAGTGGTTCCTTCTTGGGGCAATGAATTAGTTGGGGGTTCGCGTGGTGGATCTTCAGATGGTTGGTCTATGCATGCCTTTTCTGAACTCATGGCCACATCTCATAAAGAAAGGTGGTCTTTTGAGAATGAGTCCATGGGATTTAATCATGATAAGATAACAAGATCGAATAGCCGAATTTCAGTTTCTTCCTCTATTGATCTGCAAAATTGTGGGGTTTGTTCGAAGATGTTGCCTGACAATTCTGTAGTTGCAGTTCTAACTTGTGGCCATGTTTATCATGCTGAATGTTTGGAAAACATAACAGCTGAAGTTAACAAGTATGACCCAGCTTGTCCAGTTTGTACCTTAGGGGAGAAGAAGACCCTCAAGTTGTCTGAAAAAGCACTGAAAGTAGAAATGGAATGTAAAGCTAAAAGTAACAAGAGATCGAGAAATCGAATTGCTGATAGCAATCTTGGTAGTCATTCTGTCACATTTGATCGTCTTAAAGGTAGTGGACATGAAGGAAAGGGTCCCAAGATGGCTTCAAGTTCCAGCATGAAAAGCTCCTTAGGAAAGCCTTTCTTGAAACGACATTTCTCATTCGGATCAAAGGGCAGTAGATCCATGTCAGAAAATCACTCTACCTGGAAGAAGGGGATTTTCTGGGCCAAATCTAGCAAGGCATGAGCTGCTTCTCTGCAGTAAAGAGGTGATATATTTTATTTTTTCTTACATTTGTTGCATTTGTTAGTGTACTTAGCCGAATGAAGTGTTTTGCATTGCCTTCACATTATTGATAAAATTTTGTATACTCTTCGACTAACGCCATGATGCATCCTCCAGATATGTGGGTGATTTTGTACATTATCTACTGATTTTTAACTTAAATGCCACGCGTATTGCATACGGATAGACGTATGACTATACATGCATGTGAGCACGCATATATGCATATATTGTTACTGTTTTCTTTGAAAATTTCCCTTTTCTAATAAAAGTTGTCACTTGTTTTAAATCTTTCTTATAAAAGTTTCATGTCTACAGATGCCATCGTCGATCTTCTCAGCAAAAATCTCAGTTGCATGAAGAGTGGAGGACATTATTCCATCAAGATATGTTAGGAACAACAAATTTGCATACAGATTAGTTTCTGGAATTACAATGTAAAGAAGAAAAAGAAAGAAATATATGATAAGAGATAATGAAGAAAAAAAAAAGTTGGTAGATTGAAATGTATTGTGAGACTATTGGTTCCATTCTTGTTTTGTACATATAAAATTTGTTTCTTGCTAGATCTCATACATAAATTTATTGTAATGAAATTCTGAATGATGGCTATTAGACACTGGAATGTCTCAAATTTTATGCATGTTTTTTTTCTTAAGGGTTTTGCTTCTTTCTTCCTTTTACTTTTTGAAATAATACAAGAAGTATTAGGTCTGATTAGGGGTTTGGCCGGGATTAGTCGAGATCAAACCAGGAGAAAACTTTTTACACATGTTTGTAAAATGCGTATGGTGAGATTCAAACCTCCACCACTAACGTGGCAGAGGAAGTGCACTATCATTTGTGTCGCTTTCAGATATATTTTTGTTGATTACCGATACTTGACTATTCGAATGGATAAGAGGTCTAATGGAACTTGAACGTTCCACCATTAATGTAGAAGAAGATGTGTACCATTTATACCAATTGAGCTAAGTGGAGATGAGATTGTTATTTGTTAACAATATTTTGGGCTCTCAGTTGCTATAGAGGCATAGAGCCATAGAGGTTGGATACTTGGATTTAGGGTTTTAGTTTGGCCCTTGTATAGGTTTCGAATTTTATGAGTCCCAGGTCAGCGGCTCAAATCCAAACAATGGCGAATTTTTAAAAAACACATAGTCCCGGATTAATAGATATTATTGGATTGTCCATGGCATGCCCTTTACAATTACATCATTGAAGACTGAGTTCAAGTCATGTTTTTCTTCTCTAAATTATGAATTAACTTTATATGCTCGTATCCTATTTCCAAACTCCAAATTAATTGTAATAATAAAAATAAGTAAATAAAGGAAATATATTAATTTTTCATCCACAAAGACATTTCTACATAGGATGCTTCTTTTATAGGTTTCTGAATCAGGGTTATTATATATCTTTTAATAATATTTTTAGATTCCAATCGAACGGTGAAACAGAGCGGTGTAGCCAGTGCTGTGAAGTCTGCAGTGCATCAGATTCTTATACGAATTTGATCCAAACAACATCAATTCCAAGTTTTATCATCAAGATAATCTCAGCCGAAGATATACATCATCTGTTTGTAACCAATCAAAGTACACGTGTCACCATCCAACATAACGTGGCATGTCTCTCTTTGCAACCAATCACCACGTGTAAAAAACACCAAATCGCCATGCAAAAAAAACAAAAAAAAAATCTCCACCGTCAAATCCATTACTCACTCACACTTATACGTATAAATAAATAAAAACATCACCACCCTACAATTTTTCTCTATCAAAAAAATTATCCTAAGTTGACGAAAAAGAAAAATGGCAGATGTACGTGACGAGCATGGAAACCCAATTCAGATGACGGACGAGCACGGCAACCCAGTTCAATTAACCGACGAATTCGGCAACCCCATGCACCTGAGCGGCGTTGCTACTACCAAAACCACCACTACTACTGTTGATCATCATCAGACTCCGGTCTACGGTGGTAGTGGTGGTGGACGTGCTCAGATGCATGGCGGTGTGCCGACCAGCGGTGTTGGTGGTGGTGGTGCACACGTGGGTCAGACCGGGGGGCTCGGCGGCAACCTGGGGGGACTGACGGGTCAGACCGGGGCGCATGCTGGCATCCAGGGGGCTCCGATGGGTCAGACCGGAGCACACGGTGCTAACCTGGGGGGACCGACGGGTCAGACGGGGGTGCATGCTGGCATCCAAGGGGCTCCGATGGGTCAGACCAGAGCACACGGTGCAAACCTGGGGGATCGGATTAGTGCTGAACGTGCGAAGGAAAAGCAAACGCTTGATCATGCCGGAGAGATGCAGCATTCCGGCAGCTCTACCTCTAGCTCGGTGAGACTTTTTGATCTTCATTAATCATATGGTCTGAGTGTACTCCGTTCAGGAGCAGAGCTAGAAATTTTCGCTTACATTTATCATTTTACAAAAACAAAACAATTTTTTGCGATTTTTGTGAATTTTAAATCATTTTTGTCCCTTTGAGAGAATTTTTTTTTTCTTTTTGTCATTTTGACATCTATGAAGTGAATATATTTGATACACAGTATATATTTGATGCAATTTGTCTAGTGATATGCAGAGGCGTTTATCTTTTATGCAATTTATGTTTAGTGGTATCAGGTATGTGAGGGTGAACCGTGAATGGGAGCGGTCAATTAAAAAATTATTAAAATTTTAAAACAAAATTGTAAATAACAAAAAATATTAGGGTATAATATAAATAAACTTAAAAAAAAAATCCATCCCTCACTAACAGACACCAGTAATATGTAAATTATGTTAATTAACTGAGTGATCGATCGATCGATCATGTAAAGTGGTATGAATTGAATGGAAGATCTATCATCTATTGCATATCAAATATGTTTTAAATTTTTATTAATATATAAATTACCCTGATTGATTGATCATGTAATATGGTATGAATTGAATGGAAGATGTATCATATATGTATTTGCATATCGGATATGTTTTAAATATTTATTAAATACAAGATTCAAACTTAGTTATTGAAAAAACAACTTTTAATACTAATTAATTTCGAAACTCTTTTAATGATTTTGTTTCTAATTTGTATTTGTATATTTTGGATGTAGTCTGAGGATGATGGGCAAGGTGGAAGGAGGCCGAAGAAGAAGGGACTTAAAGAAAAAATAAAAGAGAAATTTTCAGGTGGGAAGAACAAGGAGGCCGCCGAGCATACACAGACCACAACCGTTGCCTCCACCACCACCACCAAACCCGCTGGCGCGACTCAAGCTGGCCAACACCAAGAACATGAGAAGAAAAGTATGATGGAGAAGATCAAGGAAAAGTTACCTGGTCACCATAGCCCCCACTAAACACCCGAAATGTGTACATGCATGAAATTTATGATTGTGCTAGCTGCAATTTCTTTGTGACTTTCTTGCAAGGGATTGTTTATTTTGTTGTTTGTGTTAAAATGCATGTTTGGTTGCAATTTCTCTGTGAAGATGAAGACTATCGGTTGTTGTAATAAGGATAGATATGTACAAGTATGGCTTGTGTTTTTTTTTATTTTGTTTTTTTTAATAGTGTAATGTGATATTTATATGTTGGATTTGTTTATGAATATTGTCATGAAATTGTTAATATTTTCTTTGGGGCATATTTTAGAAGTAAATAAAAGTATGGGTAATTTTTGATTTATTGATATTCAAGGTAAACATGATTCACGTACCGGGGGTGGTGCATCAATTCATTTTACATTAGTGGTGGGGTTCAAAAATTAAATAGCACTTTTTGGGGGAGGGCTTGTGCAACACTTTAATAAGTGTTGTTTTAATAGCACCAAAATAGGTGATGAGACCAAAATACCCCAACTTACTCTTTTCCTTTTTATTTTTTTTCTCGAAAATTCGAGACTTATTTGTAGTTTTGAGACTATTCATGATTTTTTCGAGACTTATTCATGCGTTTCGAGACTTAATTCAAGTTTATTCGAGACTTATTCTATTCAACCTCCATCAATGGTGACAGTGACGATCCGACGACGGTGCCGGTGGACTCTGGAAATAGTTGAATCTGGAAGATTGAACGATGCCGAGTTCGTTGGCGCCATCGGTTTCATTAGATTCGTGACGGATCGTCATAGATCGGACGCTGAAGATTCGCGACGGTTTGGGTTTTGCTTCGTTTCTCTCTCTACACAACTCGAAAATGAAAACGAACACTTCGGTTACAATTATTGGCACTCGACGAACGTTTTCCCGGTGGATTTGTCGGTCAACTCGCCGGTCGGCGGTGGCACCTCCATTGAAGCTCCATCAATGGAGGTTTTGGAAAAAGGAAGAATAAGGTGAAGGACACACAAGAAAAAAGAAAAGAAAAGAAAAGAAGCTGGGGGTATTTTTGTCCAAATTCCATTTTTGGTGCTATTAAAACAAGAGTTATTAAAGTTTGATAGTTGTACAATTCAAAATTTAAAAGGTGCTATATACCCCTATTTCCTCTTAGTGGTGGGGGTTGAGTCCCATCATATATATATATAGAGAGAGAAAGAGAAAATTTTCAAGTCGTGGAAATGGTGGGAAATGTCACCTTTTTAAAGTGGTTTTGTAAGAAAGTCACAACTTTAATAACTTAAGTTTAAAAGGCACCTATTATGGTGAACGGACAATAATGCCCTTACTTTACACACATTCTCTTACTTTGAAGTTTTTTTTTATTATTATTCTTTCATCTTCTTCATAGATGTTTATTTAACAGACCTCCAATGGAGGTTGAACATCATTGGATAATTAGTTTAATGGCGCTATGCAGACGCATTCGGGGGTCGAGCTCCTCGCTGAGCTCGCGATGGTCGAGCTGCCCGGTCAGCTCACTGGGGTCGGGGGGCAGCGCCCCCAGAGCTTTTTTTTTTTTTTGGTTTTGGTTTGATTTGTCGATGTAAGTATGGTTGTGGGTATTGTTAGGGTTTTAATTTATGAAAATTTGTGTAGGAGACGATGAAGATCTGGGAATTTTGAACTTATTGAAAAGGCTCGGAGACTATTTACAAAGTCTCGGAGCCAGTGTTAAAAGTTTCGGAGATACAAAATTAACAAAAAAAATGCTGATGGTTAAAAAGGCTCGGAGACTATTTACAAAGTCTCGGAAAAGGCTCGGAGCTAGTGTTAAAAGTCTCGGAGAACTGTTGAAAAAGCTCGAATACAATGTTAAAAGTCTTTGTTTAAGACTTTTTGAATCTCCGAGACTTTTAACATTGTATTCGAGCCTTTTCAACAATTCTCCGAGACTTTTAACACTAGCTCCGAGCCTTTTCCGAGACTTTGTAAATAGTCTCCGAGCCTTTTTAACCATCAGCTTTTTTTTGTTAATTTTGTATCTCCGAGACTTTTAGCACTGGCTCCAAGACTTTGTTAACAATGTCCCCGAGCCTTTTCATTTTGTCTCCGAGCCTTTCCAACATTTTTTTTTTTTTGTTAATTTTGAACCTTCGAGCCTTTTCATTTGTTCCCCGAGCCTTTTCATTTGTTCTCCGAGCCTTTTTAACAATCATTTCAAAAGGCTCGAACAACGTTTCAAAAGGCTCGGAGAGTGTTTCAAAAGGCTCGAACAACGTTTCAAAACACTCGAACAACGTTTTAAACACTGTCAGTTGCAAGTTCTCGTCGACTTCAGGACTGTAGCGCCACCGCCGGTGAGTTCGCCGTGAGATTTATAGCCGGATTTCTTGCAACGATGCTTTCTCTCTCCACTGTTCTCTCTCTCTCAACTTTTTTCTCTCCACGTTTGAAAAGACACAAACAGACAAAATGAGGGCATTTTTGTCTGGTCACCTAAATATGTGCCTTTTAAACTTAAATTAGTAAACCAGTGATACTCTTACAAAAACAGGCTGAAATAGTAACAAAAATTTTTTGAACCCTTTTCAAGTCAGTGCATCATAATATAACTTTATAAGGATATTGAATGTGAATCATTCGTTTTACATACTTTGACTCAAGTGTGTATGCACTTGTCAAAACTAGTGGTTCACATTCAATATCCTGATAAAGTTATATCAGGATGTACTGACCAGATCGGGACTATATATATATATTACAATAATTTGGAGTTTTTAGGGAAGGGGAAGAGATCATAACATATAATCTCGTGATGTAGGTGTAAGGGGTATATTACTGGATCAACATTATCTTGTCTATTTTAAAAGTATGGGAGGTTCTCTAGTTAAGTCCATCCTGAAATATTTATTTCAGGACATCCTTCCACAACCATAAGTTCAATGGGTGTCCTGATTAGAGAACCACCCTTAAAAGCATATATGGGTGGTTTTTATTGTGGAAATAGATATGGGGGTTATACATCATGAAAATGTTTAGATGTGGACGAGATGAGGTTGGTTTGATAGTAAAATCCATCACATCTGTACCATGAAGTTGCGGGTTTGAGTCATCCCCTTTCTAAAAAAAACCCTAAATTTATGTAATTGGGTGATTGGAATAAATCAGAAATTAGATGAGTGTGATTGGAATGAACCAGTACTGAATACATAAAACATGAATGTCATTTATATATATTCATTTAGTTCTAATTCAATCAAATTATTAATTAACAAAAGTGAAAAAAAAAATATTGGAGAAAACAAGACAATTCTTATATTTAATTTTTAATAAAATAAATAAAAATACTAATCTGTCCATCTGTTATTTTATAATTATCAAATTATTTGTCGACAAAAGAAATACATGCTGAATAAAGTCTGTGACTTTCTGTAGATACCTTTTAGTAAAAATAAAAATAAAAATAAATAAATAAATGAATCCATCGAATATGGAAAATTGTATAATACCATATATGTCCAGAAAGACAAGAAATCAAGAATACAAATTTGTGTGAATAATTAGTTGAATCCCAGTACCCCCACATGTTTCTGTTAGCTAGCTACCTACCATTAAATGAGAATTTTGTATTACAATTAATCACAAAAACTTTTTTGTTTAAACAGTGTGCTGTTTATATAATAAAGAAAAAAAAATATCAGTTTCTCTCATTCTATTATGCTCGGGATATAATATATGGAGGAAGGAGTCGACTTGATTGTATATGAGAAATTGGAGTAAATTAAATGATTGATGATAATGAACAGATTTACAATAGTTTCGGATAAAGTATACATGACTCGATGTTTATAATAAACTGGTAGATGTCTGTTCTTACTTCCTTCGGAGAACTGGTCAGGGTCGGAGAACTAGTTCGTCCGACAGAATTGTATGCTAGAAATTTTTATTCAAATACATCCTGGTGCACAAACAACCGTTAAGGTTTTTTTTTTATGAATTTTAAATAATTATTACCATTTCCATTTTTCACATTAAATAAGGGAAAGAGTCTATAATATATTTGATACATCGTGAATTTTTCATGCAATTGTGCTATGTGAGTATGTGACATCGAATCCGGTTTCAGTAATTATGGATCAGTAATTTGAAAAATTATTTAAATTTTAATGGTAAAATTTAAATAAATTAACTTCTTAAAAAAATGTGGGGCTGAGCAATAGTCACGTGATTGATTGATCATGTATGTAAATTAACATGATTGATTGATCATGTATGTAAATTGAATAGAAGATGTATCAAATAGTGCATATCAGATCATATGTTTAAAAATTTTAAAAAAAAAAAAAAAAAAAAACTCTTTGGTACTAGTTTGGCAAGGTTGAAGGAGGAAGAAGAATGGACCGAAAGAAAAAATAAAAGAGAAGTTTTGATCAGGTGGGAAGAAGAAGCAGGAGGCCGAGCATACATAAACCAATAGATCATCACCGTTGCTGTTGCCGCTGCCACCACCACCAAACCCACAGGTGCGGCACTAGTTGGCCAACACCAAGAACATGAGAAGAAAAGTATGAAGGAGAAGATCAAGGAAATGTTAACTGGCCACCATAGCACCCACTAGACAACCCAAAATGTGTACATGCATGATGCATGAAAATTATGATTGTGCTGCAATTTCTGTCACCTTTTTTTTTTTTTGGAAGGGCTTGTTAATTGTTTGTGTCAAAATGCGGATATACTATATATTAAAAGGGGCGAAGTCAGTAATTTGACTTTAGAGAGACCAATACAAAAATTAATATCCAATATCACGCAAGAGTCAATACAAATATGATACCCTTGAGTTTTAAAGGTAGTGTCATAAAAAAAATATTATTAATTTTGAGAATTAAAATGTAAATTATCACTCTTTTATATCTTTAAAATCATTTAAGACCAAATGTTAATTTTTTTTTTCTGTAATTAACAAGCAAGATAAGGATTGAGTGCAGTGGGTGACGTTTTGAGTTGGGATCTTTCCTAGCCTTTGCTTGGCTTGTCTTGTCTTGGTTTTCCTGTTTGCCCTGCTTGGCGTGCTTCCTTGGTCGTGTTTTTGTTTCTTGGTTGTGCTTTCGTTTCTGTTGTTGTTTTGTTTTGCTTTGGTCTGCCCTTTTGGCTCAATAAACTGACTGTTCAAAAAAAAAAAAAAAAATGTAAGGTAAAACTCAAAGAATTGTATCAAGATACGATGAGTATTGCATAATAAGATAGTAAAAATTTAATATTCACTTAGCTTTTGCCTTGAAATATATTAAATAATAATATATACTAGACTAGACTATAATGTATGAAATAATAGGAAATTATTTATTTTTATTTTATTTTTTATTGGAAATTAAAATCATGAAAGGAAAAGAGATTGATTTTGTATCCTATAATCACGGGCAGTAAAATATGAAAGACATTTATTAATTAATTTATATTATTAAAATATCATAATTTTCTATAATTAAAACTTGAAGCATATATTTTCATTGGTTGGGCCCCCTAATTTCGCCCCTCAATATATATATATATATATAGTGAGTCCCTATCTCTTATTTTAATTTCGGTAAGGACCATGATGAAAACACATCGATTTTAATGAATTTTAATCTGAATTTTTTTGTGGATGATGAGTTCATTGAAATCTACCTATGAACAAAATTTAAGAATTTTCCAAACACTAGAACTATTTATCCAAATTTTGATGTGTGACTTGTTTTTTTTTTTTTTTTTTATATGTTGGATTTGTTTATGAATATTGTCATGAAATCATTAATATTTCTTCGGGGTCATATGTTAGAAATAAATATAAAAGTAAAGGTAATTTTTTTTATTGATATTTTTCAAGGTTTACATGATTAAGTTACGTGCTTGTAACATCTCAGTATTGGTGGTAGTGCAGTTGATTTTTAGTATTTTGAAAGTTAATATGGCTGTACAGGTTATTGTTTGATTTCGGCAGATCCTGATATATAGTAAATTTTATATTTGTCTATTTGAATACATGTGAAAAAGTTTATACCAGTATGATTGGATTAAACCAGCGAACTTAGTTCAATCAAATTATTAATTAACAAAGTGAACAAAAAAAAATATTGGAGAAAACATGACAATTCTTATATTTTTAATAAAATAGATAAATATACTAATCTGTTATTTTATGATTATCACAAAATGTGTTAACAAAAGAAATGCATCATGAATAAGAGAAAAACTTACGTAGGACGGTCTCATTGCCACTTGGTGAGACCATCCAATGCAAATGTATCATTTGCATTGGAAATATAAAACTATAATTTAAAATTGTCACATAGAACACTTGCATTTGACGGTCTCACCAAATGACAATAAGACTGTCTCATGCAAGTTTTTCTCCATGAATAAAGTCTGTGTGACTTTCTATTAAAATAAAAAGCGAATATGGAAAATTGTATAATATCATGCATACATGTCCAGAAAGACAAGAATACCAAATTTGTGTGAATAATTGAATCCGATTGCCTCCCACATGTTTCTATTAGCTACCAACCACATGTTATTTTATTTTATTTGTTGAAGAATAATTTTGTGTTACTATTAATCACAAAAACCTTTTTGTTTAAAGTGTTGTGTATGGCCTATAAACCGATCTCCAATCCTCATTTTTGTATTATGATGCGGATAGAATATAGAAAGAAGAAATCTGTTAAGAGTCTTAGATGGTATATCTATAAGAAATTGGAGTAAATTAAATGGTCGATAATAATGAACGGATTTACCACAGTTTTGGATCGGATAAATTAAGGAGGGTCAACCTTCGTGAATTGGATTATAGTTCATCCGTTATCAATTAAAGATTTGCTTTCATGTGGTAAAAGATAGATTATTTTCAAATGTACTAGAAATCTGTCTTCAAACTATAAAATTCTAAGAATTATTGAGACAGCCATCTCCAAAACATATAAAAACGTGTGGTGAAAGAGTTGTGTTGTAGGAAAAATCGCACACACAAATCTAAACACACAGATAATATGAAAACAATAAGAAAAAAAAGACGACACCAAAGATTTTACGTGGTTCAGCAATTTGTCTACGTCCACGGAGCGCACCGCACTCAATCCACTACTTTTAGAGTTGATTACAATCTCTCAGTCTCTCTCTCAGTCTCTCTACAATTTGCTCTTTATCTCTCTAGCAATTTTTCTCACACACATTAGGGTTTACATAATGGGGTTATTTATATGGGAGCACTATGGTTGGCCAAATCCTAATTAGGATCTATTTCCTTTTCCTCTTTCTTCACTATGCAAATCTTCATCGCATGTGGATTTGCGTCTGACCGCTGCTGGTGCCACAACGCTCCTCACAACAGAACCTACTGGAGACAGTACGATGTCTCAACCGCTACCAAGAAATTAACAGCGCAATGCACAACGCACCTGACCGCTACCATTGCCAATGCCGAACCCGCAGCGCAATGCGCAGCGCGACTCAACAAAATTGGATCGTTGCACATCACGCTGTGAAAGACACAGCGTGAGCCACTCAATTTCAACCAAGATTCCTTTGTTGACTTCATCTGCACAATCCACCAAGCTTAACAAATTTACTTTGTTTTTTAAATTTATTACACAAAAGGACAAAAGCAGCCTAACTTGCTTTATTTTAAACTTCACAAAACTCCAACTGACTTGAGGTCTTCACAAATAATCCCAACAATCTCTCACTTGAAGACTGAAACTCAATAGACGTTCTCCATCCTTCCTCAATGACTTAGTGGATAAATAATGGTGCGCTCATCCCCTACGTCTTCACTCTTGAAGACCCACTGAAGCTGCCGACAGCTCCAGTTTCTCAGTAGTGACTGGCTTGGTTAACATGTCAGCTGGATTCTTGCTACCTGCTATCTTCACAAGCTTTAACACACCTTCTTCGATTATCGATCGAATGAAATGGTAGCGAAGATCTATATGTTTGGTCCTAGAATGGAACGCTGAATTCTTGGCCAAGTGCATTGCACTCTAACTGTCACTGTGTAGCACATTCATCACTTGATCGAATCCCAACTCAGCTAACAAACCTTATAACCATATCAGCTCCTTGTTTGATTCTGTCACAGCCACATACTCTGCTTCAGTTGTAGAGATTTTCACTATCTTCTTTCTGCAACTGGGACATCCAACTAATCGCGGTACTAGCCATTGTGAACACATATCCGGTGGTACTTCTTCTATGATCCACCACCCTAGTAAAATCTGAATCCATATAACCTTTCAGCTTGAGTTCGTCTCTTCTGAAGGTTAAACATCTCTCTGTCGTACCCCGCAGGTATCTTAGGATCCACTTCACGGCCTCCCAGTGAGGCTTGCCTGGATTTGACATATATCAGCTCACAACTCCCATTGCTTGGGAAATATCTGGTCTTGTGCAAGTCATGGCATACATTAGACTTCCAATAGCTGAAGCATAAGGAACTTTAGCCATGAAGTCCTTCTCCTCTTCCGTCTTCAGACTCTAGTCCTTAGACAACCTGAAATGACTAGCCAAAAGTGTTCTTACCGATTTTGCATCACCCATGCTGAATCTCTACAACACCTTTCGAACGTACTCTGCTTGTGAAAGCTTCAATGTACCTTCATGTTCGTTTCTGCTAATTCTCATTCCAAAAATCTGATTTGCTGCACTTAAATCCTTCATCTCGAACTCACTCGAGAGTTGCTTCTTCAAATTGTTAATCTCTTCTAAATCTGCACCAGCTACTAACATGTCATCAACATAAAGTAGCAGAATAATAAAAATTGACTTAACCTTTTTGAAGTAGCAGCAGTGGTCAGCATTGCATTTGAAATATCCATTGCCTTACATAAACCCATCAAACTTCTTGTACCACTGTCGGAGAGATTGTTTTAAACCATACAAGCTCTTTGTCAACCTACACACCAACTCTTCCTTGCCAATTTGCCATCTTCTACAAACCCCTCTGGTTGCTGCATGTATATCTCTTCCTCCAAATCTTCATAAAGAAAGGCAGTCTTCACATCTAACTGCTCTAAATATAACCATTTTGCTGCGACAATACTTAATACTGACCGGATCGTAGTTAGTTTAACAACAGGAGAAAATATTTCAGAGTAGTCAATACTTTCTATTTGTTGGAAGCCTTTAACCATTAGTCGTGCCTTGTATCTCTTGGAACCATCATGTTCCTCTTTGATCTGAAACACCCACTTATTCTGTAGGGCGTTCTTTCCTTCAGGCATTCTTTCCTTCAGGCAACTTGGCTAACTCCCAAGTTTGATTAGAAATCAACGACTTCATCTCATCCTTCATTGCAAGCTCCCACTTGCTTGCATCTTTTCCCTGATATTCCTCATCATAGCACTCATGTTCCCCTACATCTGTCAATAACATGTATTGCAAGTACTTCCTATTTGGTATAGGAGTTCGAGTTGATCTTCTCACTGCACTCTGAGCCTGTGTCGCTGGAACGTCTCTATGTGGGATATGATCTATAACCTGGAGCGGCACACCTTGTTCTTCATCATTCTGATTAACTGGTTCTACGACCTTGTTCTCTAACACGTCATTTGGCCCAAAGTACTCTAGCTCTTCTAACTCGGACACTTGTGTGTTTCTATCTTTATACATAACCCTTTCATTGAAGACAACATCTCTACTTCTGATCATCTTACGGTTTTGGTCATCCCACAGCTTGTAACCAAATTCATCTTCTCCATAGCCCACCAAAGTACACTTCACTGACTTAGCGTCTAGCTTATTCCTCGCATGATCACTTATATGTACATAAGAAACACACTCAAACACTTTAAGATGAGAAAGTTTTACCTCTTTCCTAGTCCATATCTCTTCTGGTATAGCGAGGTCCAAAGGCTTTGATGGTCCTCTGTTAATCAAATACACTGCTGTATTGACTGCTTCCGTCCAGAACTGTTTTGGCAACCCAGAATGTAACCTCATGCTTCTGGCTCTCTCAGTCAATGATCTATTCATTCGTTCTACTATCCCATTCTGCTGTGAGGTTTCAAGAACCGTTATACTAAGCTTTATTCCGCTCAGATAGCAAAACCTCTTGAATTCACTATCTTCATATTCTCCACCATTGTCTGAATGCAGCTTTTTGATCTTTAACCCTGTCTCGTTCTCAACCCTAGCTTTCCATCTCTTGAAAGCATCAAACACCTCAGACTTGTGTTTCAGAAAATAAACCCACACCTTCCTGGAGTGGTCGTCAATGAATGTGACGAAATACTGTTTACCTCCGGTTGATGAGACTGAAACTGGACCCCAAACATCGGTGTGCACTAGTTCCAGCTTCTTTTTTACCGGTACCCTTCCGATCTTCTTAAAGCTCACTCGCTTCTATTTTCCCAACACGCGGCTCTCACAGAAATCAACATCAACACTCTTCAAATTTGGCAACTTACCTTTCGAATGTAGACACTTCAGCCCCTGACTACTCATGTACCCAAACCTCTGGTGCCATAAGTTTGGATCATCTTTACCTTCCGCCATAGCGATTGAACCACAACCATCCGTGGTTGTATAAAGCAACCCATTCTTATTTCCTCTGGTGATTGTCATAATTCCTTTCGAAATCTTTCACTTATCATCTGTGAAAGTTGTCATGTAACCCTCTGACGCCAGTTACCCAATAGAGATCAAGTTCTTCCTCAAATTCGGTATGTGTCTCACGTTATTAAGCTTCCAAACTGACCCTTTAAGCTGAATCTTCACATCTCCCTTCCCGGTAATGTTGCATGCTTGATCGTCACCATGATACACCTTACCCAAATTTTTAGAGACGTAATTCTCGAATAACTCTCTATGAGGTGTGGCATGGAATGACGCTTCTGAATCCAAAACCCAGAACTCCGTCTTACTTTCCAACGAGCAGATGAGACAGTCATCTGACTCCTCTGACACACAGTTCGCACTGCCCTTGCCCTTATCTTTCTTCTCAGATGTGCATTCATACGAGAAGTGGCATTTCTTACCATAGTTCCAGCACTCTACATCTTTCTTGTTTCGTTGCTGATTTCCCGAATAGTTAACCTGATACCTGGATTTAGACTTACCTCTTAACTTTGATCTTCCCTATTGATTCGTGTTCCGATTTCTGTTTCTGCTTTCTCTACCTTCCATATTCAATGCTGAAGATGTAGACGCTCCAAATCCCTCTTCACACATCCTAATTTCTTTGGTCATAATCACGTTCACAACCTGTGAGAAATCCAATTTCTCTTTTCCGAACGAGTTGGCAATTGACTAACATGTCATCTTCCAACTTTCTGGCAATTGGGTGAGCATAAACACCGCCAAGAATTCTTCATCGAAACCCATAGACACAGAAGTTAACCCATCCTTCACTTCTTTGAATTGGTTTAGATGCTCTCTGAAACCCTGGTCTTCCGTCATCTTTAGATTTGATAACTTTTTGATAAGATGGACATTCCTTACCGTAGAAAACTGTTCATATAGGTTTGATAAAGTCTTCATCAGATCTGTGGCAGTTAGCTGATCATTTACGTTAAAAGCGACCTGCTTCGTCAAACTGAGACGAATTGCTCCCAATGCTTTCCTATCTAGGAGTTCGAGATCCTCTTCATCTATGTTCTTCGGCTTCCGCTTCTTTGACCAATCTTCAACGGTCATAGTTGCTGGCTTCTTTTTTATCAGCCAATGCAGATCCTTCTGGTACAGATAATCCTCCATCTACATCTTCCAGAAACTGAAATTCGTCCTATCGAATTTCTCAATCTTGTGAGAATCTTTCTCTGATCCCATCTCCGTGATAAAATCGTTGACCTCGAGAAAACCTAGATTTGTGTGAAAAAATAATCTGCCCAACTTAGGGCTCTGGTACCAATTGTTGTAAGAAAAATCGCACACACAAATCTAAACACACAAATAATATGAAAGAAATAAGAAGAAAAAGACGACACCAAAGATTTTACGTGGTTCAGCAATTTGCCTACGTCCACGGAGCGCACCGCACTCAATCCACTACTTTCAGAGTTGATTACAATCTCTCTGTCTCTCTCAGTCTCACTACAATTTTCTCTCTATCTCTCTAGCAATTTTTCTCACACACATTAGGGTTTACATGGGAGCACTAGGGTTGGCCAAATCCTAATTGGGATCTATTTCCTTTTCCTCTTTCTTCACTGTGCAAATCTTCATCGCACGCGGATTTACGTCGGACCGCTGCTGGTGCCACAGTGCTCCTCACAACGAAACCTACTGGAGATAGTACGCTGTCTCAACCGTTGGCGAGAAATTAGCAACGCAATGCACAACACACCTGACCGCTACCATTACCGTTGCTAAACCCGCAGCGCAATGTGCAGCGCTACTCAACAAATTGGACCGCTGCACATCACGCTGTGAAAGACACAGCGTGAGCCACTCAATTTCAACCAAAATTCCTTTGTTGACTTCATCCGCACAACCACCAAACTTAACAAATTTACTTTGCTTTTTCAATTTATTACACAAAAGGACAAAAGCAACCTAAGTTGCTTTATTTTAAACTTCACAAAACTCCAACTGACTTGAGGTCTTCACAAATAATCCCAACAAGTTGATAGTGTGAGATTGGCTTTTTGCTAAATTTTGCATTGACACATTAAAATAGTATTGCATTGGAGATACTCTAATATCGAGAGAATCTCCATTAATGAAGCTCCAAAATCTTCTGTTCTAGATCCAATGTTCATTGAAGACTTTAATCAAACACCTAGTTCTTTTATTTTTATTAATAAAATATTAAGGAATTTGTGTGCAATTTATGGATAAACATTAGACGAATGAAAAAAATATCGATTATATTATACTGAAAATTTGAAGAATGATATATGAGATATTTAAAACTCGGATCTGCAAAATTGTTGATAAATTTCAGATTGCTTGCTTCCGGTTTTGAAAATTTTTCTCATGCTTGAGGAAGTTCTGGGCTTAGAAGAAACAAGAAAATGCAAAACCCACTTTCAAAACTCATGTTTCCCAGTTACACCAGCAAATTAAAACCATGTCTACATCATCCTAATCTACTCCAATTGTGCAACTTGGTTTTTCTAATTCAAATTATAACAAATTTAGGAATTAAAAATCAAATAGAAGAGAGAGGATGTGGTGAGAGAATTGAGTTTTCAGATTTTTTTGGTAGTGAAAGACAGAAAGCAAGAAGTTTAGTAGGCGCCGGAATTATTGTTCTTTTCCCATCAGCCGTTCGACTTTATCAATTGAATTAGCTGAGAAGACATGAAATGGAGTTGGATTGAATGTCCTTGTTGTCGTTTATCAGTGGATTTGAAAAGAAAAAATGTTAAAAACAATCTTGACTATTAAATTTCATAAATGCCATGTGTAACCGGATGCTATAAAGCTCGGTAAAACTCAACAGAGGAAAAGCTCGGCAGAGGATCATTATCCTGAAAGAAGATATATACATATATGATGATACATTTTCCATTAGTATCTGTTATGTGCATGCATGTGTTCATGGACTTTTTGAATTTTGATGGTGTATCTGCATGAAACATGGGAGTGAAAGCTAAATGCATCCATACGTAGACTGCTTTTTTAATTATTGGACGATGATGATAAAGAGAGATGCACAGATGATCGATCTCATTTTCAATTTATTTTGTGTACGTAAATGGGAGTAATAACAGAAAAACTTAATTACTTAATTAATTCAGTCCGGTAATGTTCCAGATACTAGAGTTGCCACCACATATTAAAATTAATTAGTTGTTTTGTGATTATGGTTAATTTTCATCGGGGCCGGCCTTAGATAAAGTGAGGCCATAGATGCAATTGTACTGTGATACTTTTTTTTTTTTACCAAATAAATTAATTTTATTCAAATGGTAAGATTACAAAATACAATTTTAAAAAAAAAATTAAAAAAAAAAAAACCAAAGTGAAATAGATCTAAAATTATAATTATAAAAATTAAAGTATTATGCTCTTCGAACTTGAGATCCTCGCTTTCACTCCATCTTTTTATTGGCATGCCTGAAATGCATTCAAATACTCACTTAAAATTCTCTTTTCTTACTTAAAATGCAAATTCTCACTTCAAATGCACCTTTTCGAGATTGAACTAAATCTTCCACTCTTTTCTTTTTCTTTTGTTTGTCATAACCAGATTCGAATTTTCTAGTAGACATTTTTACCAAAATAAAATGATGAAAGACAATAAAAACATAATTTTAATTAAATGAAATGAAAAAATAGCACCTGATTTTTAGAAGAAGCAAGTTCCGACAATATTGAAGATTTGAAGTAACACTCAATCTTCCACAATAGCTACAAGAAAACAAACTCAATCAATTACTTGATATAGTTAAAACCCTAAAAAAATCAAACTAATAAAATATAAATAAACATTAAATTAAAAAAAATAATTAAAACTTACCTTCTTTTTTTTTTTCCTTAATGAAGCACAAGAGATTGATTGCAATTGAAGAAGAATGTTGATTGAGATTGATGAAAGAGAAATCTTGATGTAGTGGGAGGTTTTGCAATGTAAAAAAAAATGATGTTGTAATTATAAAATGAAAATGGAGTTCATATATATATATACATAAATTCTATTATCAGTTCGAACTGACAAAAGTTATATCAGTTCCTTGCATGTGGGCCACTGAATTTAAATACTTTGACTTGGCTGTATGCACTTGTCAGTCATAGTATTTAAATCCAGTGGCTCACATACAAGAAACTGATATAACTTTTGTCAGTTCGAACTAATAATAGAAAGACTGTATATATATATATATTAACTTCAAATTGCCTAATTAATGACAAATAATGAAATAATTCTGTTTGGTGAAGCTTTCAAAAGAAATTAATGTTTTTTAAAATTAAATTTTTTTCTTTTTCAATAACTTTTTTTTTTAGGCCCCTTAAAAAGATGAGGACTCAAATTAATGCTTTGAATTTATTTTTTTTCAATTATTTTTTTCCAAATTTTTTTTTTTGAGGCCCCACAAAGAGAGGATGTTGTAAGAAAAAAGCGCACACACAGATAATATGAAAGTAATAAGAAAAAAAAAAAGACGACACTAAAGATTTTACGTGGTTTAACAATTTGCCTACATCCACAAAGCGCACCACACTCAATCAACTACTTTCAGAGTTGATTACAATCTCTCTGTCTCTCTCTCGGTCTCTCTATAATTTGCTCTCTATCTCTCTAGCAATATTTTCTCACACACATTAGGATTTACATAATAGTAGTATTTATATGGGAGCACTAGGGTTGGCCAAACCCTAATTGGAATCTATTTCCTTTTCCTCTTTCTTCTCTGCACAAGAAAATCTATTGCACGCGGATTTACGTCGGACCGCTGCCGGTACCACAGCGGTACCAACTGGAGACAATACCGCTGCCGAAACCCACAGCGCAACACTGGTGACAGACCACTGCCTTGCCGCTTTCGAAATCCGCAGTGCCATGCACAACGGTTGCCACATGACGCTGTGAAAGACACAGCGAGACCAATTTCGATTTGCTTTCTCTTAAGCCACTTTTGTTGACCTTTTATTTGCACACTTCACCGTACTTCAATAATTTAACTTGCCTTTTATCATTTATTACACAAAGGACAAAAAAAACAACCTAACTTGCTTTTCTCATCTTGTTAATTTGAAGTCTTCATTAATAATCCCAACAGAGGAGGCCCTAGACAAAGAGTCCATTTTTGCTCATCCCCTATAAGGGGGTAAGCATTACCCCCTCCCAAATGGATGACATGTGTCCATAGAGGGGTAAATTTGTCCAAACATAATTACCTTCCTAGACACATGTCAACCATTTGGGAGGGGGGTAATGGTTACCTCCCTTTAAGGGGAGGTGAGCAAAAACGTTCTCCTAGACAAAGGCCTTGATTGCTTTGCGCTAAGGCCGGCCCTAATTGTCATGCATATTTGCTTTCCCAATTAGACTCCACCATTACTTCAAAAAATAAAAAATTAGACTCCACCATAATAATTTCCTTTGTGTGCATGCATTTTCATGAACTTTTTAGAAGTTTATTTTTGCTCACCCCCTTCAAGGAGGGGGTATTTTTGTCTAAACACATGATAGTTTTTGGACAAAAATACCCCTCCTTTGACATATATCAAGTGTTGGGGAGGGAGGTAATGCTCACCCCTTCAAGGAGCAAAAGTAATCTCACTTTTTAGTGGTGTATCTCCATGAAACACGGGAGCTACGAAAGCGAAATGCATCCATTTATGATAATAATGATATATCTCTTTGAAGGAGAAGTACTGCTTTTGCGTATCATTGGTGGTTGTTGGATGGTGACGAAGAGATGCACTTTCCTATTAATTGCATTTGAAACCAATCCATACGTAACAAAATTTTATATATATATATATATATATATACAGAAATTCTATTATCAGTTCGAACTGACAAAAGTTATATCAGTTCCTTGCATGTGGGCCATTGAATTTAAATACTTTGACTTGGCTGTATGCACTTGTCAGTCAAAGTATTTAAATCCAGTGGCCCACATACAAGGAACTGATATAACTTTTGTCAGTTCGAACTGATAATAGAAAGACTGTATATATATATATATATATATATATTTCTGATCGGTATGTATTCATGTAACTACATCGGTATGTATAAATGCATGTAGACCATTGATTATGGAGAAATTTTGACAAGTATATACACTTTAAGTCAAAGTATGTAAATTTAATGATCCACATCCAACGTACTAATGAAGTTATATCAGTACGCACAGACTTAAACATATATATATATATAGATACAAATGGAACCGTAAACAGCTAGACATATATTCCTATGATAATTATAATTCTTTAATCGGATCGGTCCTGAAAAAAAAAAAAAAAAAAAAAAAGTTGTTTTTCACAACATTAAGAAACTTTAACTTCTGCCCCCGAATTGTTTTTAGGACCGAGCTGATTAGGTAAAAAAAACTCATTTCTACAATTCTACTTTTCATTTTGTCGGCATATATAATAACATAATTGAACTTGGATATGAAATAATAAGAAGAAGATAGGATGTTTGGTTTGATCATATAATTATATGATAAAAATACTTGTAAATTAATTCAAACATCTCATTTTTAAGAGGAAATTGCATGAAGTAATCAAAAAAATTATTGGTTTATTGTTTTTAGCCATAAATTTATATTTTATTATACTTATCATCTTTAGCCTTAAACAGACAAGATTGCCCTCCATTTTGTCTTTACCTCACCCACTCAAAAATTTGGAAATCAAATGACATGTAACTTGAAAATCATTGACATGTAATTTAAAACTTAACTGGCATGTAACTTGAAAAATCAAGTAACTTGGAATCATATGGCATGTAACCAAGTTACATATCAGGTGAAGTAAACTTTAGGGGTAATTTTGTCTAAAAGTGGTCAAAAGTGATAAAAACAATAAAATATAAATCGGTGACTAAAAACAATAAACCAATAAATTTTTTGGCTCTTCATGAATTCACCCCTAATTTTAATAAAAAAACTTATATATATACAGTCTTTCTATTATCAGTTCAAACTGATAAAAGTTATATCAGTTCCTTGTATGTGGGCCACTAGATTTAAATACTTTGACTAACAAGTGCATACAGCCAAGTAAAAGTATTTAAATCCAGTGGCCCACATGCAAGGAACTAATATAACTTTTGTCAGTTCGAATTGATAATAGAATTTTTGTATATATATATATTTTTTTTTTTTCTCAGATTTACAAAAAGAAATGAAAAAGTAGGATGTTTTGCTATTTCTGATAAATAAATGATAAATCTCTCTAGCTAGTTTAGTTTTAACCAAATTCAAAACCTGTAATTTTAAAGATAGGTAAAATTAATCCTCTACCATTAGATAAATACCCTAAGTAAAAAATACGGCTTTATCCTATTATAAAGTAGTAGAGTTATTTTTCTATGGGTGACCCCTTTATCAATGTTAGATTTTCTCTATTAAAAAAAAAAAAAAATTCCATGAAGTCCGAGTCCCGGTTTTTCTATTAAGAGTTCGTTACGGTCCATTTCATTCGGTTATTAGGAGTTGTATTTTGAATTGTGCCTAACGATTGAGATCGGGCCCTGTAGTAGTTGATCTCAGACTTCTTAACAGGTTTGCACCCATTGGGGAGCCATGGCATCCCAAGTCCACAATTTTTTTAAAATTGTATTAACATTTTACCCCGGATTTTTTTTATTATTTTTTTTTTTCTATTATAATTTTATATTTTTTTCTAATTGACCCCTAAAACCCTCTAAATTTGATAAAACTAGTGAAATTCGCCAATGCTTGGTCTTGCTAGCAAACGCATGACCCGATTGGTATCGGATTAAAAAAATAAATAAATAAACGAATAAAAATTAAATGAATAATAAGAACGTGACGATGAAATCCAACGGTGGAAAACACGTCAACTTCCACTCTCCTTGAAAGCACCCAAACCAAACTACTCTCACTCTCACTCCCACCTCCGTCACTGCCACCGGCCCACCGCTAAGCTTCTCGTCTGTCTCTCTCTCTAAATTTCCCGCCTATTTAAAGCCTCATCTTTGTGGCTAAAATGCAGACTCATATTCAATTCGTCTCTCAGACTTCCAAATCCCTCCAATTTCTTCCTTCCATTCACGACCACCACCAAACACTCAATCTCAATCGATACCACAACGCTGCCGCCCTCGCTTTTTCTCCAAAACGCCGCTCCCTCACACTCCGTACCACAAACGTCTCCGCAATGACTTCAAATTCAAGTCTTTCTGATCACGCCAATGGATTCCTCGATCACCACGATTTCGATCGATTCGCCGAAGTCGGCAATAAACTGGCCGACGCTGCCGGGGAAGTTATCCGGAAGTATTTTCGAAAGAAAATTGACATTCTTCAGAAAGAGGACTTGAGTAAGTCGTTAATGGAATATTTTTTTTAAAATTTATATCTATTGTTTGTCTGCTGAGAAAATGTTGTGAATGGAAATTCTTTTAATTTCCTTGTTGTTGATGATGTTCTACTTTGTTTGAAGTGTTAGTTTTGAGTTGCTTTTATGGTAAATATTGAAATAGTTGATTGAACAATTTGGTGAAGTTTAAATTTTCAGAATTGGAATGTGTTTTTTTGTTTGGTTGCTGCGAAAGTGTAGGAAAAGGAAAGGAAAGGGCAGGAATTTCTTCAATGTCATGTCTTTTGTAATCTTTGTAGAATTGATGATTGTTATTATGTGATTTCAAGAGAACTATAAATTTTAGATAGCTGAGAAAACTTTGGTAAAGAGAAGGGAAGAAAATTATGAGTGTATTGTGTTGTTTTATTTCATAGAATGGAGTATGAAATCGCTGATATGACTAAGATTTTTTATTTTTTATTTTTTTCATTTTTAATCTAATTGGTCTACTTGTGTTGTATTTGTTTCTCCGTAGGTCCTGTAACAATTGCAGATCAAGCAGCAGAGGAGGCTATGGTTTCGATAATTATAGAGAATCTTCCTTCTCATGCTATGTAAGTTACATATACAAGACTCTATGGAATTGATCTCAATGTTTCTCATAGGCTTTCCTGTTTGTTTTCTGGGAAAAAGGAAGAAATAGGAAGCAAAGAACATGTATAAGTCCCTTTTCGTGTAGCTGTTTTGGATCCAGAATAGTTGAAATTTTACTTAAACTAAGCCAATAGGAGATATAATGACTGGTGCACTCTTTATGGTTGTTTTAGCAAACAAAGCCAAATGTTTTATTAGGCTAAGTTCATTGTAGATTATTGGTTGCTTGAGTCCCAAATAAAATACTTTTTCGGTTCCTTGGCAAACACATTTATCACTAGAGAGTGTTTTGTTTTAAGCATGTGAAGTATTGTAAGTTTCATTATTGATGGTTGTTGCTGAAGTCATCAGAGAGTTGTAATTGTAGTTTCGGAGAGGAGCAAGGGTGGAGATGTAAAGAGAAGTTTGCAGACTACGTTTGGGTTTTAGATCCAATTGATGGGACCAAGAGTTTTATCACTGGTATGTTTCTTTGGTTCCATTCAAATTTATTGTCATCGGTTCCTGATTATTTAGCCAAAGTGATTTTTTGTACTTATTTCCAGGAAAACCCTTGTTTGGTACTCTTATTGCTCTTCTATACAAAGGGAAACCGGTAAGAATCTCCTATAATTTTGTGGCATGCTAAAAGGTGGATCAATTGCATTTTTGGATGCTAAATATGTTATTACAATAGTTTTTTGCTTAAATAAAGAGGAAAGGAGAAAGACTTCTTCATGATGCCTGGAACAAAAATGACTTTTTTTTAAGTGGAAAAGGGAATGGGATGGAAAAAAGTAGTGGTAGCAAGGTGTTTGGTCATGTAATATTGGCTTGTTTCGAGTTTTCAGTCTTATGAAAATGACTTAAGAAACTGGGATTTTTTTAAGGGCAAATTATGCTTGATAGACTTGAATCGGGGGTATTTTTTGCTAAAATATATCATCTACTGTATGCATGTAACAGATAATATCTGGGATTTTGGTTGCTCTTCAGGAAAAAGTTTTATTATTCAATTTTTTTTGTTGAGTTTGAATTTCTGATCATGACAAGCATGTTTTTGCAGATTCTTGGCATAATTGATCAGCCAATTCTAAGAGAAAGATGGGTAGGAATAAGTGGAAAGAGAACTACATTGAACGGACAAGAAGTGTCTACCCGCACTTGTACAAAATTGTCTCAAGCGTATTTGTATGTGTTCCTATCTATTGAGTATCTTTTTTCTCTAGCAAGACCACTTGTGCCCAGAATTTGCACCAATGTGGTGGGACCATTGACCACTTGTTTTTAATCTCTCCTTTACCTTCTCTTCATCCGAGTAGATATACTACAAGCCCACATCTGTTCAGTGGCGTTGCAGAAGAGGCCTTTGTTCGTGTTAGAAATAAGGTCAGTGACTCTAAAACTACCCACTCTCATCGATCAAATATTGTAACTGCGGTCAATGTTTTTCACCATACAGCCGATTTCCTTTCAACTTGGTTTGTGGACTCCCTAATCGGTTAATCCCAAGTATTCTTTTCCAATTTGTGTTGTGTGTACAGGTGAAGGTTCCATTGTATGGCTGTGACTGCTACGCATATGCTCTTCTGGCTTCAGGATTCGTGGATCTTGTCATCGAGTCTGGTCTCAAGGTAAATAGCAAAATCATCTAAGTCTACAATATAGATTTATATTCGGGATGTATTCTTGGACAATACGTTAGCTGTGAGTCACCAACAGGATACGACTTGTACACAAGTAGTAATTAAGAGGCTGAAAATTTTCTAATAGTACAGAGCTACGCAATTAGATATATTAACTTGTGTGAATTATGTGGCTGTAACAGCCGTACGATTTTCTTTCCCTGATACCCGTGATAGAAGGTGCCGGGGGTGTCATAACTGACTGGAAGGGACATCAACTACACTGGGAGGCTTCTTCAGATTCGCACCCAACAAGTATGCTTTACTCTGCGTAAAACTTCTTTTCGATCAAAGTTAACATTTTCCAAAACTACAAGTTTTCCAATGTGACATTTATGATTTAACAACAAAAGCAGCTACCTGTATTCATCCATCATCTCTTGTTCCATTTCCCAGGCTTCAATGTAGTAGCCGCTGGCGACAAACAAATTCACCAACAAGCTTTGGATTCATTACAATGGCAGTGAAGAGTATTCGCGTATCTGCAACACACAGAAAGATAGTACGAGGATTTACACCCTTTTTCTGAAATCGAACACGAATACACAGATATTGAAATGTTCGATGGATCTATCAGTTTCTGTACTCAATATCTAAACAAGCAATTGTGTAGGATGATTGTTATTTTGTCAAAAATGAAATTATTATTTTTATTATTCGATCGAGTGCTAAAATCAAATAAATATATATATATACTTAGTACATTTTTATATTTCTTTTTTTACATTTTTGGATTTACTCATTTGTATATTATTCTGTTGTGTTCAATTAAATTTTGTTGATGGGTAAATTTTATTTATTTATGTATTTAAAAATGTAATTGATTGAAGTGATTTTTTTCTTTGTTTTTTTTTACCGTTGGAGAGACATAGACGGATGGTTTTGACAATGTCAAATGCCCATCTTAGGACCCAATTTTTTTCAACCAACAACACTCAACAAAAAATACCCAAACAAAAATTCTCTTTCTCCACAAACACTGCCATGTTTTTGGGAATCAACCAACCAAATCAACTCCAATTTTCCATTCTGGTTGTCATTTTCCTGAGAATCAAAAAGAAAAAAACAAACAAACAAACAAACAAACACCACAACCCCATTATAGTACCACCCAATTTCTCCAAAATCTTTTAGTCAGTTTCATTTCCCTCACCAGGAGGGAATGGAGATAGAAAACAAAACAAGAAGATCGATCAAGATCATCAACAACCCTTTTCTATTCTCCTCAATGTCATCATCATCAATGGCTATCCTCCTGGTTTTCCTTTTAGCTTTATCCTCCGGTCCCTTCACCGCCTTTTCGGCTTCTTCTTCTTCAAACAATGCTGCTTTTACTCCCCAAGACAATATCCTCATTGACTGTGGTGGAAAATCCTCCAACACTCTCCCTGATGGGAGAGTTTTCAAAACAGACCAAGAATCTGTTAAGTACTTGAAAACTAACAAAGATGTTCAAGTCTCTGATGACTCTGCTAATGTTTCTTCTCCTATATATCAATCCGCTAGGATTTTCACGGAGGAATCGACGTATGCGTTCGAAATGACACGCCCCGGTTGGCATTGGGTGAGGCTTCATTTTTTTCCTTTGTCTAATAAGGAATTTGATCTTCAAAAAGCAACCTTCACCGTGTCGACAGACAAGTATGTTCTCCTCTACAACTTCAAACTTGATGTCAATACTACACAATCTGTCTTGAAGGAATATATGTTGAATGTGACTGATCCTAAGCTTTCTATCAAGTTTACGCCGATGAAGAATTCGGCTGCTTTTATCAATGCTATTGAGGTTGTTTCTGCTCCAGATAGCTTGATGACTGATCAAGGCCAAGCACTTTTCCCTGTTAACAGCTTTGATGGCTTGTCGAAATTCTCCTACCAATGTGTTTACAGGCTTAATGTGGGAGGATCCTTTATCAATTCACAGAATGATACGATAGGCAGGACTTGGATTTCTGATAGTAATTTCCTGAAGGAGAAAAATTTGGCGAAATCTGTTTCTGTTGGTTCCAATGTTATCAAGTACCCTGAAGGAGTTACACCATTGATCGCACCTGCATCCGTGTATGCTTCTGCTTCAGCAATGGCTGATTCGCAGACGAGCAATCAGAATTTCAACGTGACTTGGGATTTCGATGTTGATAGTACGTTTAGCTACGTGATTCGGATGCATTTCTGTGACATTGTGAGCAAGTCACTCAATGATCTCTACTTCAATGTGTATGTTAATGGCAAAATGGCTATCTCTGGGTTGGATTTGTCCTCATTGACTGGGGCTTTGGCCACTCCATATTACAAGGATATTGTGGTGAATGCTAGCTTCATGTCTAATGGACTCAGCGTTCAAGTCGGTCCAATGAACGAGAACACTGGCACGAGAAATGCCCTCCTCAATGGCTTGGAGATTCTGAAAATGAGCAACACTGTTGACAGTTTGGATGGAGAGTTTGGTGTTGATGGTCAACAGGTTAGTTCAACCAATCGTGGCACGGTGGCTGCAGTAGGATTCGCAATGATGTTCGGGGCCTTCGTTGGTCTTGGTGCAATGGTGATTAAGTGGCACAAGAGACCTCAAGATTGGGAAAAGAGAAATAGCTTCTCTTCTTGGTTGCTTCCTCTTCATACTGGTGATGCTAGTAGCTTCATGTCAAGCAAGAGTGGCTCTCACAAGAGTGGATTTACGTCTTCAGCGCTAGGCCTAGGCCGGTACTTTTCTTTCTCAGAGTTGCAGGAAGCTACCAATAACTTTGATTCAAGTGCAATCATCGGTGTTGGTGGTTTCGGAAATGTCTATCTATGTACAATTGATGATGGTACTGAAGTTGCTGTCAAGAGAGGCAACCCACAATCTGAACAAGGTATCACAGAGTTTCAGACAGAGATTCAGATGTTGTCTAAGCTTAGGCATAGACATTTGGTGTCACTTATCGGATATTGTGATGAGAACGCGGAGATGATCCTGGTTTACGAGTACATGTCTAATGGACCTTTCAGAGATCATTTGTATGGGAAAAGCCTGCCAGCATTGTCATGGAAGCAAAGGCTTGAGATCTCTATTGGCGCTGCTCGCGGACTTCACTATCTTCACACTGGAACTGCACAAGGTATCATTCACCGCGATGTGAAAACTACTAACATTTTGCTGGATGATAACTTTGTTGCCAAGGTTGCTGATTTCGGGCTCTCAAAAGATGCAACAATGGGACAAGGTCACGTAAGTACAGCAGTGAAGGGAAGTTTCGGATATCTTGATCCTGAGTACTTCAGGAGGCAGCAGCTTACCGACAAATCAGATGTGTACTCATTTGGTGTTGTGCTGCTTGAAGTATTGTGTTGTAGGCCTGCAATCAACCCACAACTCCCAAGAGAACAAGTTAACTTGGCTGAGTGGGCAATGCAATGGAAAAGAAAGGGCTTGCTCGAAAAGATCATTGACCCTAAACTATTAGGCTCAATCAATCCTGAATCAATGAAGAAATACGCTGAGGCTGCCGAGAAATGTTTAGCTGAACATGGTGTGGATAGGCCTACAATGGGAGATGTGTTGTGGAACTTAGAGTATGCTTTGCAGCTCCAAGAAGCCTTCACAGAAGGAAAAACCGAAGAAGACGAGACCAAACTAACACCAACTGTTCCTGCTCCCACCTCTGCAGCTCCCACTTCTGCTTCAGACTCTGATGATCCCCCTCCAGCCGAAAAAAAGACTGAAGCGCCTCAACCTCACCCCGTTGATGATCACTCAGGTACTGCAATGTTTGCACAATTCGCAGGGCTCAATGGTAGGTAAATTTGAGCAAACTTGGAGCTTTACAATGCCAAGCAAATCTTGGTGGAGTTTAATATATTGATTTGTAGTGAGCTTCAATGGCTTTTTGCTGCTGCTACTTATCAAGTTAGCATTTTGAAGGTTCTATGTATAGCATTTCTAATATAACTAAAAATGTTTCAATGTTGTCTGTCACAAATTGTGATCTTTGTAGGATCTTTTTCATTATCCTCTCTCTCTCTCTCTCTCTCTCTCTCTCCCCTATATTTTTAAGGCCACCAAAGATTTGTATCAAATATATAATACGGTATGATCATGTATTCTATTATGCATATAAACATTATATTTTGTATTAACAGTTTAGCTGTTCTGCTGTTTGCGCTTAGCAAACCATGCAACTTTTGGTATGTATTGATTTTGAAGAGAGTTCAAATAGTTCATCAATCAATGGCTTTTTTTAATTATAATTCATCTTGTCACAAAATTCCATTGTTATGAAAACACAATGCAAAACACCGATTAGTTTCTTCAATTTCACCGATAATGCATAGTAACTTGGAATGAAAGACGTCCTTTTTTAACCCTGAAACGGTTTAAAAGTCTGTCGAGACCTGACAAGATCAACTGCTACAAAAGGAGGGGTGTCTCCACATTATGGGGATTAGAACTCCGAACTCCTATCACATAAGTGAATGGGAAGTGCCCACCCACTCTCCACATTATATTCCTATCACAAAGAATATAATTCTTTGTTTTCGTTTTTGAAAAGAGAAGATATGTAAAACCCTGTAACTAGCTACATATATAGTTTTGAAAAAACAGTTTTCTATACAAACTTCAAAATCTAGAAAAAGTCAAATGTCACTTTAGTGATTTTTAGATACATGAAAAGCAATAAATTTAATGGGAAACAAAAAGACATTCTTGATCATTTGTTTTCACTTTCCACCTAAACATGGACGGACCTGTGTGGGGGTTAGGGTGGAGCCCACCCTATCCCCCTAAAAAAAAAAATTAAATAACAAAGAAAAATTTTAAATTAATCAAATAATTAATTTCAATTACTAGTTAAAGTAAAAATAATAATTTTCCTTTCCTTTTTTTTCTTTTTATAATAACAATTATTTCTATCCATTCTTCAAATTAATATACAAATATTGTATAATTTAATTAGTGTTCGTATTTACGTTTCATGTTTCTCTTATAATTTAATTTGATTTTTTTTTAAATTAAATTAAATTTTGTAACAAATTTATTTAGAATATACATTTTACGTGGATGTCTTATTATTTAGAATAAAATAATTTAATTAGTAGGGCATACCTACTAATTAGATGATGTCAATGTTCAGTAAATATATATATATATATATATATATATATATATATATAGCCTACCCTAGTCTTCAATTCTGGTTACATCTTTGCACCTAAACAAGCATGATATGTCGGACATATTTTGGGTTGTGTAGCATTACATTACACGTCAGGAATTTGAGATTTCATAGAGGTTTCTAATAAAATTTAAAAAACTATGTTATTAACTTCAATATTACTCAAGCCCATCTTTATTTGAATTTAAAGGTTTAGCTTTAGGTTTATCTAAATTTAATGAGAATATATATATATATAGCCTACCCTAGTCTTCAATTCTGGTTACATCCTTGCACCTAAACAAGCATGATATGTCGGACATATTTTGGGTTATGTAGCATTACATTACACGTCAGGAATTTGAAATTTTATAGAGGTTTCTAATAAAATTTAAAAAACTATGTTATTAACTTCAATATTACTCAAGCCCATCTTTATTTGAATTTAAAGGTTTAGCTTTAGGTTTATCTAAATTTAATGAGAATAAATATAGTGCAAAATATTTGAGACACATAAAATAAATAGAAATTAAAAAAAAAAAAAAAAAAAATTGTAGGGTGTTGAATGAACAAGAGAAAGTGTAGTTAAGAATGTGGAGGTGGATATATAAGATTTTATAATATCCACCTAAAAACCATGAGAAGTTTAGAGTTGAGCTTCTCATTCATTTTGAGAGGCTCCAAATTAATTAAACTAAATCCACATTTAATGATAGGTCAATTTCATTCCTCAAAACTTTTATATATCAATCAATTGTGACTTCTCTTCTTATTCACTAAAATTTTATTTGATTGAAACTTGATATTTGTAAAAATTCATCTACATGGAGAATCAAGCTGAAATGATGAGTACATTTGACATGGGTTCAATGCGGACTAATCTTCCTCAGAAGTAAGTAAATCTCGGTTTCGATTATCTTTTTATGAATTCTATTCGATCTGTCTTTTTATTATTATTATTATTATTAGAGAAACATAGAACAATAAAAGAAAAAAATTGTATGTAATTATACTACTAGAGCATAAATGATCATGAGAAAAGAAGAAAAAAAAAGTGAAAGAAGAGTTACATACTTACATTACTTCTGTTTTTGAAATACGTTTTCGAAAAACAGTATTTTTTTCAAACCGGACTTGTTTTTCTCTTCATATTTGATTTCGTAAACCAGAAAATGAGTCTCGGAAACAATATAGTTATATAAAGCAATTGATCATGAAAAAAAAAGGTAAAAGAAGAGTCACATTACTTTCGTATTAGGATCCGTAAAACAGAAAACGAGTCTCAAAAACAATATAACACGTAACAAAGAAGCCTTTGATGATTGTATATACTCTATATACTATTGTAATTTATATTGTTTTTGGTAAAATTAATCAGCAGGAGAGGGTTGTCAAGGTACTACTCAGGGAAAGCAAGATCATTCACTTGCATGGCAGATGCTCGAAGCGTCGAAGATCTGAAGAAACAAGAACATCCAGATGCCAAGAAAAGGAAGAAATATTCATTGAACAAGAGGCAGGTGCAGGTTCCTCCACATCCATGTCGACGCGTTTCCAGCACCAACCATTTCTCAACTCCTTATGTTCATTGATTCAAATTCAATCATCAATCATCAACCATCAATAATTTATATATTCATGTTTATTTATAACAATCCTAAGAACATAGTTTCTCATGAGGAAAATTCTTTCTTGAATTGTTTTTTGTATGTATATTTTGTAACATTTTTGTTTTGAATTGTACATAAAGTTGAAGTTGGGTAACTTCATGGTTTTACTTTTTGTAATAATTACTATTTTTGAGTTAATTCAATTCATTTCTCAACTTGTTAACACTAAACGGGTAAGGATCTTTCGGGATCCAAGTATCTACTCTCGTAACTATATGAAAAAACTCATCACAAGTGCTTGTAAAATGTTCATCGAACACGTGATTTATGATGTCAATCTGGCTAAGTACATACACATTGTTGTTACACTTAATAATCCACAAGAAAAGAGAAAATGGAGGTTAAAATCAATAGCATCTAACTCATTCATGCTACTATTATGGACCTAATAATTAACAACTTTGAGAGCACAAAAAAGAATAACCATTCACCCCCCCATAATGGTACAAAATTAGATTAAGTTTTGATTCAGCAAACTATTGCAATCTTTTCTTCTTGTTGGTAGCTGAAGCCCAATCATCAAACATGACAAGATCTTCATCGTCGTCATCATCAAGCTTTTCGACTTCCTTGTGGTTTGAAACATCCACGTCAGTGCCCTCAGAATCCTCAGGGAGTTTTCTTTTCCTTCTGGAAGACTCTGGAATTTCCTCCAATTCCGCGTCTTTCTTGGTCTCCACAGGCTCCGCTTGCAATGCATTTGATGAACTCGCACCATTTCCATTAGCCTTTTCCTCCTCCACTGGAGGAGCTTGTGTCCATCCAGTGAGAACCATCCCATCAGGTTCCTTTTCCTCATCAAACTCGTCCCTGCAAAAATAGTCACAATCAACAGATGAACACATTTTTGGTCTCCCTTTTCCACCCCCAAACAATCCAATGTTTATGCTTGCATATATCGGTATATGAGCAAGACAGAGCCACCATACCGAAGGCACTCTACTGCTTGCTAAAGTCAAGATGCCATTACGAGCAAGAAAAATTACAGAACCGTGCATTCAATTTATGCAAAACTGCACATTAATTTTAAAAGAACACCCTTACACCCCCAACTGAAATAAAGCAAACTCGTTAAAATATTTTTTAAGAAGAGCATTGAGGTTCAACATTATTAAGGTAAAGACGGACCTATGTTTGATGTTAATATTGCAGATTAACTCTTGTTTAAGATCCTCGACTGAGAGCATCGTCCCACCAGTAATTGGGGAAGGAAGCTCAGATAGCACCTGAAGTAAGAAGGAAATTAGAAATAATTTCTTTCTTTTGAAAATATAGTCAAAGTTTAAAAATTATAAGGAATGAAAAGTGAGAGAAAGAACAGTGGTTCATAGTACATTTACAAATAAAATAAAAAATCAAAATTAAATGGACAATGATAAGCTATTATCAAAGGCAAAGCGAAAATCATACACACCTTTTCAAGGTTTGCAGCATAATTTGCTACCATAGCTCCATCAAGATCATCACCAACTTCATAAAGAAGGTTGGCACCATGCATAATCAATGGAAAGTTCATGCCAAGCTTGGCCTTAACAACTTTTTCAACAAAATCCCGCAACTTTGAGCGATGAGTATTAATCTCAAGCAAAAGTGGTGTCTGTTTGCAATAGCAAAGCTATCAGAATTGAAACACATACTAAACGGAGAACCACAAAGCATCAAAGAGTTACATTTTACCTCAGAGCAAACATAGCAGGACTTGTCCGGTTCATAAGGTTCCACTGGCATAAGGAGCATCTTTTGGGTAATGTGTTGTAGACAATATGTCATCCTGCATAGAAGTTCAAAATCATGATTAAAGCAATAACCCAACTGCCGGATGATCCTCAAATAGAACATTCTATTTTTGGCAGTACGAAACTTTCAGAAGTTAAAGTGCATTTACATCCACAATCAATCATAAAAGACTAAAGCAAGGGCACAGATCTCAGCACAATCAATAACAGGAACCAAGTCATACTATATGGCAGTTCATAGATCTCAGCACATTAAACAACCCAAAGCAAGGGCACTAGTGATTGACTGATTTCACACTCAGCAGATGAAATTATATGTAATGGAACACAGAACCAGACCAAAGGCAAGAACATAAATTCCCTGTGTATTTGAAACAAGTAAAAGAAGCTTAAAGTATAAGTCTTCAACATCTCATAATAGCAAAATAAATAAAGAAGGATATTAAGCAGAGCAGATGTCAAGTTAAATAAAAGCCAAGAGTTATGTTGATAAAAAGTAAATTGAGCCACACCGATAGTTATCAGCATCCTTTTGCAACACCTTGATTGCTTCAATCACAATCAACCCAGCTACAATAGCATTTGTTGTTGCAACCGCGTGCACTATATTACCAGCAATACCTTTGGCTTCAAAGAGACTATGCAAAGGAATACCAAAGGAAGCAGCCCGAATATTTGCAGCAGCAGTAACAAATTCCACAGCTAGCTGATCATCTTTATCAAAACTTAGATTCCCAATCTCCTGCCCAAAAATATGATATATACAATATCAGTTTCGACAGGAAGTAGGTGAAATAGATCATTGAGAAAGCCAAAGTTTTTACCAAAAACTGGTTTATAAGAAGAGATCAAAACAAACCTTTTCTCTTTTTAGAAAGAATAGTTTCAAAGCCTCGAGAAAAACCCTTGAACATTCCATAAGGGACCATTTGTCTTGTGGATTCTTCAGTCCCAAAGAAGCCATGGCAGACACTGATGAAAAATCATCAGTTGCACCACTTTTATCCAAGTTCCCATTCAGCTGAGTCAGTTTATCAGGCAACACATCTTTACTATAAATAGGCTTTGGTCTATTACGGGTTTTCCAAGTCTCTTCATTAGATAAAGCTACTTCAATGTTATAACCAAACACATGATCGTATATTCTCCTTCCATATTGATCAACATCTTCATCTTTCCTTCGTTCAAATACATCATTTGTATGTTCTGAAGAGCTAGCAGCATCACTAGAGCGCACATTTAAATCATTTTCCTGATTTTTGTCCCCAAACAACTTAGCAAAAAGCAGGTCTTTTGCCCATACAATACAATGAATAAACTGCAATTACAATTCAAACACCAAATTATTAGACATATTCATCAATAGAGCAGAATCTGTAGAAACCTTGATGGCTAAAAAACCAATACACTTAAGAGCAATTAATGGTAACAAAAAGCTGATTGCTCATTGTTGTTTCAATTTTTATATTCCTAGTGTCACATAATAGCACTTGCACCTTCTTAGTTAGCATCTTTTAAGGTCTTGCTTTCGATTAAAGTCTTGCAGTATTACCAAAATGTACCATAAACTCATAGATGCTAAAGCCAATAAAAAGTTCCTATCTACCAACACAAAAGCTAATCATCACAATCTAGCAGAAATTAAAAATGTACCTTTGATGGTGTGCTAGTTATAGTACAGACAGGATAAGTCTTTGGGGCAGGTTTTGGTTTACACTCATAGCATTCTGTTTTCCCCTTTACATGTACTGTTACCTGTATCCAAGATAAAGGTAAGAAGCCAAGGAAAGTCGTCATCATAAACATCAATAACATCAAGCAAATGAAGAAAAGACAATCAACTGAAAAACATGAATACCTGGATGTCCTAGACAGAAATATAGAGGCAGAGACATAAGAACGTGTGTAATATTATAAAGGAACACATGCAGATTTTTTTTAACAGTGAGATAAGTTTCCTAGTTTTCTCAATCATTATATAATGCAGCATGACTAAATAAAAGAAAGTGAAGCAGTTGTCGTGATTCGTGCGCTCGTGTATCAAGTTATATTTGGAGATAAAACATGACCACAAGTTGTCTCTTTAGCACGCTTCAAAATAAAATGTTTTGATGAGGTTCAAGCTTCATACAACAATTCCCTCCGGTGTCCATTAAGAAGAAAGAAACCAAAACCTGATAAAGCATTTTGGCAAATATAATGCCAGGAGGTTGACACTTTTTGTTATACAATATGTTAAAATACACACAATTTGAGTTTCTTCACAATCCCAAAACAGAAAAGGTAAATAAACAGAAAAAAAAAAAAAAAAAAGTGATAACCATTAACTAATTGTTGCCAAAAGACAAAAGAACATCTACTTACCTGTCCTAGGAACCCAGTAGTCCCACTCTCAACCAAAGGGACATCAGCTGCCAAGCAGAGACGGTTCACATGTCGCCTTGCATCTAAATTGTCTAGTCCATTCAGAACAACATTAAACTGCTTAAAGAATTCCACATCGAAATCGGAATCCTTGACATTTGCATGGTGTGGTGTAATGCTCATGTGAGGCCTAAATTTTAAGACAGCATCCCGAGCAACCTGTGGTAATATTAATGAGAAATATTTGTACAACTCATTAATGCCCCTAAGTTATACAATGAAAGATTCTCCCAATGTATTTACCTTGGCCTTTGACTGCCCAACATGTGATTGTCGAAATAAAAATTGCCGATTCAGGTTGCTGACTTCTATGGTGTCCATGTCAATCTGCAAAGCCATATTCGCATAAGAGAATCACTGTTACTATCAAATCAGTGCCACCACCAGACATTGTGCAGAGTAAAATTTACATAGGTTTGCAACAATTGGTAAATGCTTTATGCTAATAACAGCAAATAAATAATTTGACTTTTTGAACAAAAAAGAATATAAAAGTTATAATGCACACCACCGATCAAAAGAGGGAGGTTGAGTAAAAAATTGGCAGCAAGAAAATGCTAACTAGATGCCCAATTATAACCAAAGAAAAGTAAGCAAAAGAATAGCATAACACAACTACACAAGGTTTACCCGCCTCATCTTTATTATTGCACAAAAACTTTAACTAAACACTTTAGATTATTAACCTATATTTATATGTGAAGTTTTGACTCAAAGACATCGGAATTGTACATCCTAAGATTCTTCGATGTAAAATATAGATCATGGACGGAATGGGCCTCAACTCAAAGAGGGTGGGGATATATATATATATATATATATATAGAGAGAGAGAGAGAGAGAGAGAGAGAGAGAGCACTGCCACCTCTTCTTCCCATTACATTAATCCAAGAAATTCATCAAAACCACCTTGCCCTCAACCTCAAACAGCAACCAACCCTTGAAGCCAACACCATTACTATCAACCTAACAGTCTAACAGTAATACCTGCTATACCTTCCACAAAACCATTAAAAAATAAACAAACACCCCCTTCAAAAATGATCCACAGCCAGTGTCTCCAACATATATAAGACACATTAACGAGTCATTTAACGACTCTTCAAGCTCTACATGTCCGTCCACGCCCCATTAATTAAAAAAAATTAACTTCTTTGAACATTTTTAACAAAATTATCCATATATTTCAACAGTTCAACACCAAGACGGCCACTTTTCAAAACATGACGACTTCAACAGTCTTTTGCACTCACTAACCAAATCCAGCAAACGAAATTATAACAAATACAAGCAACGAAAAGTCATAAACATACAAACATACGGTTCAAAACCCTAGTCAACTACAAGTAAGCCAAATATCCGTACACACACAAAAAAAAAATCTTCAACGAAACTGAAACAAAAAATTGAAATTACTTACAATATGAATGTCCTGGAAGCCAGAGAGAGCCAGGGTTTTGAGCAACTCGCAGCCAATACCACCTGCTCCAACCATAAGCACTTTTGCGCCCTAACAAACCAAAAACAAAAATAAAACCCCAGAAAAACCATGACCAATTTCAGTTCAAATTAAACAAAAAACGAAAGTGGGGTTTTCTGGGTATTTCGTTTTGGAGTACCTTTATAGCAGACAACTGTTGCTTAGAAGCCATTAGAGAGGAACTCAAACGAGCATAAAAAAAATAGAGAGAAAGAGAGAGAGATGGAGAGAGAGAATTATTGTAATTAACCCATGGATTTTTAGTAAATATAGTTAACTAAATATATATATATTAAAATTAAAAAATAAATAAAGAAGTGTTGAAAATGTTGGGCTTTTATGTGGAATCGAACATGGGACCTGAAAAAGGGCGGCTAAAGTGAAAAGACAAAAGCAATCTCCCTCTCTCTCTCTCTCTTTTTCTTTTTTCCTTTTTAGGATAATTAACAAATGAGTTCGTATATATTTATTTAATTTAAAGTTTATTGTGATTTTTTTTTCGTTTGACTACATTGATCCCTTACATTTTCTTATGTATTGTAATATAGTCTCTCTTGATAAAGGACATTGTTGTAATTTAATTTAGACAAGAGAAGGGTATAAAAAAAAATTCAATATATATATATATATATGTTAAAGTCAACCATTATAACAAATAATACCAAACAGCAAACAATAGTTAATTAAATAAAGGAGATTGTTTAACTTCTATATACTAATCGAAGACCGTTGTCAGTTCATCCTGATAATAAATATATTATGACAAAGAATGTGAACCACATATTATGGAGAAGTTTTGACAAATACATACACTTTGAGTCAAAGTATGTAAATCTAGTGGTCCACATTCTTCATCCTTATATATTTATTGTTAAGATAAACTGATAATAGAAAATATGTATTGTTAATTTATAGTAACTATGTACTGAACTCCACCATAACATAACACAATTAAATGAGCTGTGTACTCCCTTAATTGCTAAGGGAGGCTGTTAGAAATGCTCTTAGAGCATCTCCAACGGTCTCCCTTAGAGACCCCCTTAAATAAGGATGGATGTTGTTATAAGAGGTCATTAAGACAATATGTGTTCCAACAATACTCCTTTGAATGACTCCCTTAATAATTTATTATTATTATTTTGATGTTTTACTTTGTAATATCATTGTAAAACAAATTACTCATTAGATAACAAATACTGTTAGGATTTAAAAGTTAAATATCTTATGCTTTTCAAAAAATAAAACAAACTTAAATATGTGGAGCCCACTTAAGGGGGACTGAAACCACCCCTTAATTAAGAGAGTGAGCTCCACAAAAACACATTTAAGAGAGCCTTTAGGGGACCTATTGGAGCTGTAAAAATACAACTTCCCCATTTATTAAACTAAGGGAAGTCTTTAAAGGAGACTGTTGGAAATGCTCTCACCCTTTAAAAAAAAAAAGTTACGAACCAATTTATTAACAAATGGAAAAATCACAATTCACAACAACAACAAAAAATAGAGAGAGATAATTATCTAAATTTGAATTTAAATAAAAGTCTCTTTCTAGGGGTTTTTGATACATAATTACATATATTTTTAACTAAATTTGAAATTAAAATATATATATATAATTGAAGTACTGTAACTACTAAATATCTTTGATGCATAATAAGAAGATTCTATCTATATTATAAATTAGAAGGTGATTTTTAAAAATGATTAAAACTTATATAATTTTTGTAATTTTGCCATAAATAAATAAATAAAAGAACACTTAGGTAATAACGTAAAGCGTGTGAACTTGTTTGGTAATTGTCTATGTTTTAATATTATTATTATTATTATTTTGGCTTCAAAACAAAACCAAAATAAAAATGAAAAAATCAAAACAAAAATGAGACCAAAGAAAAAATGGAGTGTCCAACTAAAGTCGTGTCTACATAATACGCGAGAGTTGATCAATTTGAAGTTTCCGAGGAAGTGTAGGCTGTAGGCCAAGCACGGCACAACTTGTAATTGTATTTGTATTAAAAATTATATAAATACTATGTAATATAATATAAATACTATATTTTTATTATCTTCGTCGGATGTATCATGGTGACAAGAGCATGATTCAATCTATTAATATCTAGGTTTAAATTGCCTCTCTCGTATAAAAAAAAATTTATATTTTTATCAGTTGGTTTACAAATTTACATTTACATTGATTTAAATTTAAAATGTAACATTATTTTAATCAAATTTAGGTAAAATTCTCTTTCTCCGATACTAAAATTATCCTATAATTTTCAAAATTTAGTAAAACAAATCCTCCAATTGTGTTTAAAAAAAAAAATCCTTATAGAGGGTTTTTTTTTTTTAACGGATTTAATTAAACTATTTGACTTCTTTTTATTAAGTTTATAATTTATTATCGTGGTCGTAGATATATGTCAATGGTAATCAAACCTTTCAATATTGGTTGAGGTCATAAGTTCAAATTTCATCTCCCAAATTCACAGAAAAAAAATCCCTACAATATTACAAAACTTAATTCCCCAAAGACGAAGGGTTGCAATAAATTGTTATCCACAAATGGAAGAACTTCATTATTGGAGCCTCAAAATTTGTTTAGTTTAAATTCATGAATGGTTATTATTCCATAATCCAAGTGTAATCAATTTTTTAGTACCACAAAATATGAGGAGACCTCTCATATACAGTAGAAGTTGCAATTCAGCTCCTACTTTTAATGTTTGATCTTGCTCGCTAGGTCTCTCGACAGACAGACCCTTGATCCGATTAGAGTTATTTTTTATTTATTATTTTTTTTTATTAAAAGAAAAGGTCTTTATCCACCCTTAAAATATATGTTGTAGGTCGAAAAAATATATTAAAAGTAAAAAAGATGGCATGTTTATAGAAATTTGATTTTGATTTTTTTTTCAATTATTTTTTTTTTAATAAAAGAAGAAAAAATGGTGTAGTGGGGCAGGATTATCCAGCTCCTGGTTAGGAATATACTTAATTAGAGAAACAAACAGCAAGAGAGTACGTATTTGTGGTGGGACCAGGCGCAACTTTGATTCCACCCGTGTCACTGACCAACCAAATGGCCAAATAGACTACTCTCTTTCACTGCTCCTCGACCCCACCGCCCAATACTACATCCGCAGCACACGTCGCGCTCCAATTGGCTAATTTACGCATCAACACCGTCACACCAATAATATTTTGACAGGTCATCGACCTCACGGTAAGTGCAAAAGCAGAGACGAATCTCTCAGCGATACATTCTATAGTCACTCAATAGTCGTCGTCACTCTCCCCAACCTCCCCTGAAACGGCAGCAGAAAAGCTGAAGCTCAAACGGTTGCCGTTTTATGGAGGATTAGACTGTCGTTTTGGTGAAATGTGAGTCGTTTTTAGTATCCGATTTAATCACTGCTTCACATCTGATTACATTTTATTATTATTATTATTATTGTTTCTTACGAGTTTATTTAGGGTTTCGAATTTTGGAGTAATTTGACTGGTTTTCTTCTTTGTTGTTGTGTATTGTTGGTTTTGTTCTCAGAAATGGAGTCTGCAGTGTTGGTTTTGCCTCTAAACTACGCGAATCCTAACGGTGCTCTCTCTCTCTCTCTATCTTGTGAACTCTGTTGATAATGCTCTTTTTTGGTTGCTTTCAATGTGTGATTTTTTTTAGTTAACTGAAAATTTATTCATGTCGGTTGTGTGTTTGTTGTTCATGTACTGCTTGTTTGGTTTTTGGTTTTTGGTTTTTGTTTTGATTTTAATTGTTTTTTGTTTATGCATCTTTTAACACTGCGTGAGGTAATAGCCGATTAATCTGTACAGTTGTAGTTGCATGTGTGTGTGTGGTTAAGCAGATTAATTATAAGTTCGAGAATTATGTTGTGATTGTAGAATCCGAGGAATGGTTACTATATAACCTATGAATATAGGATCAATTTTAAAATAAAGGGTTCAATGTGGGTTCAACGTTGACGGACGGCTATGTATTATGGTTCTTTTCGAACAATGAAAGATACTGTTTTATATTTTTTGGAGGGGGATTCATTAATTTTCCATGCCATAGAATTATGAGATCCCCAATGGTTGGCATTGATCATTTTAGAAAGAAAGCATTTGTAATTCTCTAACATTATGTTTTTATTGTGGTTTTTTTTTTTCCTTTGGTTTGGTGTACTTTCACTTGCCATGGTAGTTTAACTTCTAGTTTGTCTTGAACAGTTGATTTTTTTGTATTGTAGATGTGATTCTTATGTGATATATGTTTACATTTTCATTTTCTGTTGATAGAATTGTATTCTCGAGGACATAAAAGAATCAAAACATCAAGTGATGCACAAAATTGCAGCAGCGCAAGTTCTTCTGTGGGTATGAAAGATGAATCGAAGGAGAAGAAATCAAATGTCTCCCAGAATGTTATGGATTATTCTAATCCATTTGCCATCCAAGATATGCTTGACAGATTAGATTCTGAGAGATTTGGAAGCGTTACAGATGAGATAAAAGCACTCATGAATAGTAAGATGCAGATATTGGGTCCTCATATCGCAAGGAATACATCAAAGCTGCCCAGTCAAAAAGCTTTTTGTGATGTCATCGATATAGATGATGATTGCCTGGCTGTTGATGGTCCATCAAAGCCATTGACAGTCGTGGTACTTTCAGATGATGAAGAAGAAGAACCAGACAAGAAGCCTTATTTTCCTTTTCAAGAGGTTGTCTTGATGCAACCCCCTGCTGGACAGTCTCTTTCTAGGGACATAGAGGTAAGTTTCTCTTTGAAGTGTAATCTCAGAGTCCCTAGTTAATTAGAAACAGACAAGGATATGAAACTGATAAACTATAATCAATCATGAGTATTTGAACTTATTCTTGGCTAGTCACAGTCCAAAAAGGTGACTTTCAAATATTAATAATCTATTGTTAATTTTCAATGGAATGAGTATGAGAATGGTGTAAAGTGAGGTATGTGTTCATGCTTATTAAGGAGGCTCTATTTTTATTATTTCCAAGTGTCAAAATTAGCATATATTATTGTTCCAATTTCATTTCTATGTTAGCTGATATTGATCGTGTGATTGTTGTAATTAGGTTAGGGGATATAAGGAAAAAATTCGAATGGAAGGAACAGGAAGTGCAGCTGGTGAAGTTGATGTTGAGAAAGATGGGGGTGTTTATGTTGGTGTAGAAGAAGAAAATGATGATGACCAAACAAATATTAAAGATGATGGTCTGGGGGATATTTGGCAGGAGTTGAGTATGGCCTTAGAATGTTCAAAGGTACTCTTCAATTAAAATTTTCATTATTGCCTATTCATATTTGTGCTCTCTTGCTATTCTACTATTTTTCTTTGTTTGTTCTGTTCTAAAGATTGATTATCGCTACGCCTTTTCAATTTTTAGTTGTCATTGGTTACCAGTTTTGTAAACGTCCAGGGATGCTGGTTTAGAATTTGTTTACTGTGGAGATGACTGAGAACCATTGCTGAAAGAACTTGTGTAGTGATTTTTTGTCAGTCGCGGAGAAACATGTGTGGGAAGTTAGGGAAAAAGTTATGCATGTAGCTTATGTTAGGGGGCCATTACACTTTGACATTTGTTCTATGTATTGTGGATTCAGCCATAGGTTAAAGACATGCTGTAATATTTCTAATTGCAAAGATTTTTTGCCAGCTGATTGTGTTCGATCATAAACGTTATTACTATGTTTGGCTTATAGTTATAGGGGATATGTAGGTGTCCTCTTTTGGTAAAAGTTATAGTTTTTTTTTTCTTATAGTTTTTTTTTTCCAAAACAATGCCATTTTGGATAATTCCACTTCGCCACCTAGGCGGTCTAGACACTAGTCTACCGCCTAGCGCCTACTAGAACACTGTTTTATTCTTTGAGTTACTTGAATTAAGCAAGCTCTTAATCTCTTATCCATTTCCATTATGCTGAACACGTGTAGGGCTCTTTTCATGTTAAATAATAATGCATCGCCTGCTTAGGGATGTAGTTTATAAACAACACTGATATTATTGCTTCCTCCATACAATGTTGTGTTTTTTAGATATATTATTTTGTTCCAGCCTTCTTGGAGGATGAGAAGCCAACAGAATAAATTATTTTTTGTATCCTAATCTCTTGGACGTATTTGAAATTCATCCACTCTTGCCAAGTTCCTGCAATATTTATTGTGATTCCATGCTTCCTCTGATAGGATGTTGATGATAATTCATCCAATGAGCACCTGGAAGAAGATGATGATGACTGTGAGCATTCTTTTCTCTTGAAGGACGATCTTGGTTATGTCTGCCGCATTTGTGGAGTAATTGAGAGAAGAATTGAGACTATAATTGATGTCCAGTTCAATAAGGTAAGGTTATTTATTTTTCTAACAGCCAAATGCTGTTTGAGTGACATTTGCTTGTTGTGTTTAGGGGTTTGGAATTAGTTTGCTTGTGTCTTGGCTGATTTAAGGGGTTTAGAACATAAAATACTAAACCTCTAAGGGTTCTCTGTCCTTCCACTTAGATCATTGTTTGTCTGCTTTACTAGAATTGCTGTCTAAATTAATATATCAAGCAAAGCCTGTCCGTGCCCAGTGGAGTTACTTGACTGAATTGTTCTTTATTGAGTTGGGTAACTGAGTTATTATCTTTTTATTATGTCAATAAACCTTGTTACCGCATTCCGTCTCATAAAATACTAAACCTTGAAGGGTAGGTGTAGAACATAATCTCCAACATTTTTGCATGTGTACCACTGTATTTTTTTCGGTTTTTCTTAGAGAAACTATCTACTATTTGTGATGCTATTATCTTTTTATTATGTCAAGAAACCTTGTTACCCTGCATTCCGTCTCATAAAATACTAAACTTTGAAGGGTAAGTGTAGAAAATAGTCTCCAACATTTTTGCATATGTGTACCACTGTACTTTTTTGGTTTTTCTTAGAGATCAGAAATTATCTACTAATTGTGATGTTCTTAAACCTCCCATATATTGTGGGCGTCTTATTGCCTAGTGGATGTATATGCCATTGTGAAAGAGCAACTATAATGAGATCATTTGGTTATAGAAGTTTTTATTCCAGAAGTTGGTTTCATGCATATTGTATTCCCCCTTGTACTGTTAAGTAAATGAACTTAAACTTAAGAATGGTAAAGTTCTAGTGATGGGTAAAATAATTTATGTTGTTATGTTTCATTAGATGTTACTATTAATGGATGCTCAAGTTTCGATTTTGTGCGATCAATTTGTTTGTATTATTGTTATAGGCATTCAGTAGTATCTCTGCAAGTGCTGCACAGAATTGTACTTAATATATATCTCAACTTTTAGCCTTGTCATGTACTGTTTTCAGCTTGATCTAACTGCTAGCATTCTTGGATATTTTTTCTTTTAAAACCAATGCATTTTGAGCACTATTTGAAGGTTCACTGGAAAATGACTAGTATGAGTGGCAGAGAACTAAATGAACAGAACAGTTTATCTAGTTGGCCATGTTGTCCTATGCTCATCTTCTCTCTATATGTAAATTGGTGTATCCTGATGTTTACTGGACTTGCCAATGTTTCACTTTTCAGGTCACAAGTTTGTAATTGTTAATTTCATAATTCATAGTCATATCATTCGTTCCATCTTTAGTTGAAGTATTTTATAAATTATGAAGTTCACTCTAAATTTGAGCAAAAAAAAATTCCTCCTTGGAGTATTTATCTGCTGGAGCTGAGCTATTGGGAAAAGAATTTAATGCCTTGTTAGATGATCGTTCTTGCTGGATATATTTTACCTCTGATTTTAATTTTCTGTCTATTGATTCAGGCCAAAAAGAGCACCAGAACCTATGCATCTGATTATCGGAGTGGCAAAGACAGAGATTCAAGTGATATGGTTGGAGTTAAGTTGTCTGAAGATGATTTGGTGGTGACTGACATTACTGCTCATCCAAGACATAAGAAGCAAATGAAACCTCATCAAGTGGAAGGCTTTAATTTTCTTCGTAGTAATTTGGTAACAGATAATCCTGGTGGATGCATCTTGGCTCATGCTCCCGGTTCGGGCAAGACCTTCATGATCATCAGCTTCATGCAAAGCTTTTTAGCCAAGTATCCCCATGCTAGACCATTGGTTATACTTCCCAAAGGAATTCTGGGTACATGGAAAAGAGAGTTTCAGATATGGCAAGTGGAAGATCTTCCCCTGTTGGACTTTTACACCGTCAAAGCAGATAGTCGGGCTCAGCAATTAGAGGTGTTGAAAAAGTGGGTTGAGCAGAAGAGTATACTCTTTTTAGGGTACAAACAATTTTCCTCTATTGTTTGTGATAAGGAATCCAGCCAGGTATCCACTGCTTGTCAAGAGATACTGCTCAAGCAACCTTCTATTTTGATTCTGGATGAGGGCCACACTCCAAGGAATGAGGATACTGATGTGCTTCAATCCCTTTCCAAGGTGCAGACACCTCGAAAAGTCGTACTTTCGGGAACCCTCTACCAAAATCATGTCAAAGAGGTGTTCAATATTTTGAATCTTGTTCGTCCCAAATTTCTGAAATCGGATACTTCTCGGCCTCTTGTGAAGCGCATAATGAGCAGGGTACATATACCAGGCGTGAGAAAGAATTTAAGTTCGGGTACATATGCAGCTTTCTATGAATTGGTAGAACACACGCTTCTTAAGGATGAAGATTTCAAGAGGAAAGTAACTGTCATACAAGATCTCCGGGAAATGACAAGCAAGGTCCTTCACTACTATAAAGGAGATTTCTTGGATGAGCTGCCTGGACTAGTAGACTTCACTGTACTATTAAATCCAACTCCGAAACAAAGGATTGAAGGTCAGAAGTTGAAGAAGTTTTCTAGGAAGTTCAAGATTTGTGCTGCCGGAAGTGCTGTGTTTCTGCATCCGACATTGAGTTCACTATCCGAGAATAGTGTCCCAACCGATGATAAGATGGATGAGCTGTTAGAGAAGTTAGATGTGAGGGACGGAGTGAAAGCCAAGTTCTTTCTCAACATGTTGAATTTATGTGAATCCTCTGGAGAAAGATTGCTTGTTTTCAGCCAGTACCTCCTTCCATTGAAATTTTTGGAGAGGTTATCTGTGAAAGCAAAGAACTGGAGTCCAGGGCGAGAAATCTTTGTGATTTCAGGTGAATCCAGTGCTGAGCATCGTGAGTGGTCCATGGAGAGGTTCAATAACTCACCACACTCAAAAGTATTTTTTGGATCAATTAAGGCATGTGGAGAGGGAATATCTTTGGTGGGAGCATCTCGGATAATCATTCTGGATGTCCATCTCAATCCATCAGTCACCCGTCAAGCAATAGGTCGTGCATTCCGACCTGGGCAGAAAAAGAAAGTATATGCCTACAGATTGGTCACTGCAGGTTTTCACGAAGAGGAAGATCACACCACATGCTTCAAGAAGGAACTCATTTCAAGGATGTGGTTTGAATGGAACGAGTATTGCGGTTACCAGAATTTTCAAGTGGAAACCATGGATGCCAATGACTGTGGTGACGAGTTCCTGGAAAGTCCGGTCCTGAAGGAAGACGTAAAAGCTTTATACAAAAGGTTTAGTGATCAATTTATCCTTAAACCTATTTCCAAATATATACAATTCTGTCCTGTTTAACTCGCATGTATATTTTACAGGTAGAGAAAGACCAAAACCAAGGGTGGGCGAGCGGGCGAGCAAGCAAGCGCCAGCTTGACGTGGTTGTTCATAATTGTGATTAATGTTTTTGTACAGGAAATGTTGAACGGTAAAAGGGTTTTTATTTTTCCAGAACTGAATCGACTTTGATGTTATAGCTCAATCCTTGTCAATGCTCACTGCATCAAACCAGACGGTGGATTAGTATCGAACTGACGATTCGGAAGTAAATTTTAATTTTTATTTAGATTTCTCTTTTCTCTTTTACTGTTGTTGGTGAAAAATTCACTTGGCAACAAAGGACATCTCTACCAACAAGTGATAATAAGCCAACTTTTTGTTTTTTATTTCAAAACAGGTCACTTCTAATTTTACATTTTTCCTTCCACATATTAAACAAAAATTATATATCTTTACAAATATGTCTAACCAACCAATTTCATGATATATTACAACTGTGTTATCATGTCTCAATATTCTGAGAACTACAAATCTTTGTTTAAGCAAGATCAATGCAACTAAATCAGTCGAAAGCCTGAGCGTTTCTTCTTCTTCCGGTAGATGATTATGTATGCCAATACGCAAATCAATCACTCGCTTTTTCATGCTACGAAATCATGTAATAAATGCGAAGAACTGAACCTGGTCTGCCGGTTTCCATTGTTTATACATTCATAGTCTGCTGTGTCGGTTCCTACAGAAGATGATGCTGCTGCTGCTGCGGCGTTGTATATATCGTCTCCTCTCATGGCAACGAAACTGTGATGGTTTCCACCAGACATGGGCAGGCTACCACCCTCACAATGCTGTAATCCCAACGTTAGAGACACCCCGCTTCCACCTCCGAACCTTCCCATTTCCGACATGTGGTAAGCAGCCGCAGCAGCTGCCATGAACCTATCATTGCCCCCATCAGTATGTACCATTGCATCTTGATAGAGATTACATTCATCAACACCGGGCCTTTGCTCTTCCCTTAGCTTCATCAATCCATACTCGGTTTCAGCTTCTCCGTGTGTCCTGCTGTTCTGGAAACTGGCTCCTGCCATTTCTACATCAGGAACATGATCCGGTTTGGAAACCGTCAACTGTCCAGCACTGCATCTCTCGGTAGCAGTTGAACTCCCGCTTTGTTGGAAATCTTCCTCTTTATTCTCAGAGGTCATCATATCACCTTTACTTGCTTTGACCGCATTTTCCGATGAAGAATTAGAGTCCATCTCTACTTCAGCAAATTCTTCTTTGTACATATCTTCAACCATAGGCTTCCATAGACGGACACGTGCATTTATGAACCAATTTGACACCTGCAATGATAGAACAAAAAGATCGGATTCATAGCCATTTAGATGTGTGTCTGAAGCTATGAATGGCACGTATAGATTAATGGTTATAACTCGACTAATACAAGCGCATTGCAAAGACTAATCAGTTCCCATTCCTTCCTCTCCATACAAGATATGTTCTTTAGATTAATCAGAGACGTTAATATGCTTGTAATATGCATCGCTAATTAATTATTAAGCACGCATGGCATATAGCAATACCAGGGGAAGAAAAAAACTATCGAATTTCTTGTAAAATGGCTCAAATTATAAGACAAATTAGTTTGTATTTACCTGACTTCTAGTCAAGCCTGTCTGCCTAGCCAGCATGATTTTATCAGAATCCTTCGGATAACTGCAGACATCAAAATAAGCAATTAGTACAATTGAAGCACTTGGAAATCTTTACGGGGACTGCACGGAAAAGAAAAGTTAAGAGCAAAGTTTAAGATTTGGGATTTACGGGTGAAGGAAATGCTCAAACAACCAGGCACGAAGAATTGAGACAGAGCTTTCAGGCAGCCCCCTTTGTGGCCTCCATGCATGTTGTTGCATCATACCAAGCTGCTGAAGTGCTCGCTGTTGCTTGAGTTGCTGATCCACATACCGGAGGCGAGTTATTCCAACACCTTTCCCATTGTCTGAAGTATCTTGCTCTCCAAGGCTTTTACGGGTTGCTCGAATTTGGCCTGCGATAGCATCACGCAAACACCTGAAGTGACGGGATATTGTCTGCAGGGCTAGTGCTGTGTATGGTTTAGCTGCCCCACTACCCGCTATCACATCAAACGATGATACAACGATCTGCATCTGATGATAATACTGTTTGTACCTCCTATCAACCTGTGACAAGAGAATAATGATCATAAAATCTCATAGAAACAAGAGAAAACACCAATCATTAAGTAAAATATAGCAAAATAGATGTATCCGTGAGCATCGTTCTAAACTTAAGTGACTTTTCGAAACTCTCCTAATCTTTGCAATATTTATTTTGTCATGCGGTTTCTCCTTTCTCGCCTGCATCGACAGTCAACAATAATGTATACGTGCAACCATGTACCTAATGTTTCTTTATTCTTCAATAAGTGTGTGCAGTCCTTCAATTTTATGAAGTGCTCAAATGAATTCAGATTTCAATGTCAAAATTATCCGACTTGATTTATAAGCAGATGATTACAGAGAAAGTTGGGAATTTGCATCCGACATTGTCCCCATTTTGTACTCAAGGAGGTACCAGAGATGTAGAAGAGAATATTGATCTTACCTCATCCAACATAGACAAAAGCTTTGTCAACTTGTTCTGCAATTCTTGTCTTTCTGCATGCGAGAGCTCGGTTGTTGTGTTGCTTGAAGATTCTTGACCATTTGAAGTTGCATTTTTCGACCCCCCATCGCCTTCGTTGGAACTTTTCATCCGCTGCTCATGGGCGCTTTGGCTTTTCTCACCATCAGGCTGCTTTAGAGCTTTTCGAACATTAACAACTTCATCTAGCAGTTGTTGCGCTGCCTTGAGATATTTCGAATTGGGAATAGCTCTTGCAACACTAGTCATCCCATACGGAGATAAGTCCCCTTTATTATCTTGATTACCTCCCGAAAAACCAGGTGGTAAATATTCAGCATTTCTTGATTGTTCATCTCTAGAAGAGCCATTCCTGCCACCATCACCCGAAATTGATGAATTAGAACTCAAGAATGAAGTGAAGCCTGAGTTGGGATTCCGGTAGGAAATGGTTGGCATTTGAATTCCTGAAGGAATTTGTGTCCCGAGGCTTAGGGATAGTCCCTGACCCTGCAAGTTCTGTCCACCATGAAGAATGCTGGTCGAACCATCCATTGGTTGCATCACTAACATCTCATTTCTACTGTCCCTCCATGCATTGAACTCCTGCTCTCCAATTCGCGGGCCACCGAGATTTGAGAAGAAATGTTGCTGCTGAGGGGTCGACTCTGAAGCTTCCACGGATTGAATATCGATGCAGTTATTTTGCTGCTGATCTGAATACGAGCCAGAATTCATGTACATCATCACACTACCAGGAAGAACCGGTGCCTCAGGATGATACGAACCAGGCAAAGGTTCCCTAAAATAGATCATAGGGGCGGCATCTCTTTGATTATTCGAACTAGAGTAAAAAGTAGCCATGTTTGTATAATTATCTTCAACGTTTCCTGCTATCCGTTCCGATTAAATCATATAGCCACTCGAGGAGCTGAAGATGAACAACAAAAGAAATTAAAAGTTTATAGACAATTCTGAGCAAATCACTATAACAAATGAAACATTTTCAGAATCCAATTTCAGATAACTACTTGTCTGTGCTATGTGTTTATAATAAACACTTGGAAGTTAGAAGTATCATTTAACAATTCCATCAAAATCAGAATTCATCTAAAATTATGATGAAACCAGAGAAAAACTGGTATGAAAAAGACCAACCCTTGTATGCAATGATCATGAGAGCATCTAGAAAAGAGAAAACTCTCCAATCAAGTCATGAAAAAAAAAAACACAATACATTTGATCCATGTGAGAGTACACAATTGAGTTTTCCTTAAATTCCATTTTTCATAAAGTGAATTTAAGAAATTACCCAGAAAAACAATAGAAGCATAGAACATCTAGCAAGCCTAAAGAAGAAAAACAAAACAAAACAAAGCAAAAGACAGACTGAACAAGACAAATCCACAAACTGAAAATCCTAAGAGATTGTTTTACTTTCTTATGATCACTAGCACCATCTTGTCAAGGCAAAGAGATAAATTAATTAATTATATATAAGAAAAAGGAATTTAATAGAATTATTATGTTGTATGAGTAGAAGATGAAGAAGATAAAGTCAAGAAAACAAAGAATAAAAAAAGAATACCTGGAAACAAGCAAAAATTGTGGGTGTTGTAGGGAACAGTAAAGCTTGAAGACACCACCAGATCCGCTGATAACACAATCTTCACAAGACAATTACACTTTCTGATCCCAAGAAAAACCCAGTACAACAACAACAACACAATACAATACTTCTCTTTTCATTGAAAATATTACTAAAATAAAAAAAATAAAAAACCCAGATAGGAATTGATATTTTTTTTCTCACTAATCAATCATATAATCTCTATCTATCCATCAAACCATCATTTCATCAATCCCCACGTGAAAGATTTCACACACACATCAAGTATACATGAACACACCCTCAAGAAGTACTTTTTTTTCTTTCTCTCTCTCTCTCTAAAAGTCTTCTCAAAAAGAGAAAATAAAAATCATGACTTTCTCTTTCTACACACTCCTTTTTAAAAAAATTTAAAAAAAAAATCCACTTTTAATGAGAGCTTGGTTTCTCTTCCTTAAATGAAATTAAACCCAGTTTGTTATGTTTGTACTTCTACTACTAGTACTAGCTGAAGAAGTTGGTGGTGCTTGAGCTTGACTTAGCTTTTGCTTCTTCAGCTGTTGTTGTTGTTGCTGTTGTTGTTTTTGCTGGTGCTCTGATTTTTGGCTGTTGGAGGAGAGATATTGTTGTTTGGTTAAGGAGTTCAATCTCTAACCACCAGTTGGTAGACCTAAAAAAAAAAACTAAACCCTCCCTTAAACCTCTCTTCTCTTGCTTTCTAGCTTTCTCTCTCTAGCTTTCTCTCTCTAAAAACTGTCTTTCTATCTATCTATCTATCTATCTATGGCTGTCTCTCTCATCTCCTCAGCATGGAAGGTCTGGTTTTTTGCTGCAATATCCACCATATAAGTATATTCTATTCTTTTTTATTATTATTATTATTGTTGTTGTTGTTGTAGTATTTTTATTTTTATTTTTGTCAAGTTATTCTATTCTATTTTATTATTTGTTTATTTACTTGCTTGTTTTGTAGTTTTATTTATTTAATATTAATATATATTTTTTTTAAGGAAAATATTAATTTTTTAATTTGTATTTTTTTTATTTTAAATAACAAAGGTGCACCATTAGCATTAGGTGCCCATGTCACTGTATTTGTCTTTTTGTTCCAACTAATGAAAAAGTTTCCCTTAAAACTTTCTCAAAAAAAAAAAAAAAAAAAGTTTCCCTTGAGGTCCTTCTTCTTTTTGTATTCTTACCTTGTTCCCTGTAGTTTTAGTAAATTGTGTGACCCTCCACTGATATCAACTCTATTTAGTAAGGAGAAATATTATTAGCAACTCCTATAGGAAGTTTAAAAACACAATTTAATTTGGTGCTTAATTTCACCGGTTGATTATTCTTTGAACATAATTGATAAAGGGTATTTCAAAAATTACAACAATAACAAATTAAACCGCACATCCCTTTTTAATTCAAATTCATATATATATATGCATCTCTCATTCCACGTTAATGATGGAGAGTTTAAGTCACATTCGCATTTTATTAGTATGTGTTGTAAGTTTTATCATCGGTGTTCGTGGGAGTAAGTGTCCGGTTAATCTCAGAAAGTCAAAATATAACCCTAAACCATTTGGCATTAGATTTAAAAAAATAAATAAATAACAAATTGAACCGGAAAATATGAATTTACATGAGCATGACTTAACACTAAATAGTTAATATTATAAATAAATAACATATTCAATATATATAGAGAGAGTGTGTGTGTGTGTGAGAGTTTATCAACCTTTTTAACAATAACTACTTAATAAGTAAATAACAAATTTGAATTTCTTATAAACATTAAACTATTTGAGTTAACCTAATACATTTAATTTATATATATATGGGTTACCTATATTTGAGATTCATCTTAAAATTATAAATTTGATGCAGAGTGAAACAATGAAGGAATAAGACCAACGTCTATATTCCAAGATAAATTGGAATCCATCAAAAAAGAGAAAAACTCTTATAAAAAAATATGAATTCTATTAGATAAAAGTTGCATTGCCTTTCAACTTACAAGCCTATTTAAAATAAACGAAACCCTAATTCTTGTCAAGCAAGGAAACAAGCCAAATTTAGGGAAATTACCAAAAATAGCAAAATTAAGATAAAAGAGGGAACAAGTAATACTAACATCCCAAATCAAGGCAGAATTGACGGTAGACGATTCTGACTTTTAAAACTCAAAGTATTACCAAAATAAAAGTTTCCTAAAATAGCAAAAACGGTAATTACGGGGCTTAACCGATGGAATTTGACCGAAAAAAGGTGTGCCTCACCGCCAAAGGCTATGATTCAATAATCCATCGTCGTTTCGCTTCAACCGTGAAAGTTTCACGTTATTCCGACTCCGTTGCCAGAATTCATTTATGCTTACATTTCCGTTGGTCCATCAAAGCCATGAAGGACTCCACCACCTATTCTACATCAAAATTTGGTGATAAAGATGTTTCATTCGGATTCAACTATTCAAATCATGATTTTGCCTGACCACTAAAATGACATTGCATGTGATATTCTTTTTGTTTTGGACAAAAGTAAATAATAATGTTAATTTGTTTTTTTCTACTTTTTAACATTTTTTTAAATTTTTTTTTTTTTCTATAGTTCAATTTAAAAGGCATGCCCTAAAGTGGCAAAGTGAGTGGGAGTTAAGATTCGAATGAGTGGCATGACCCTTTTTTGAAAATAAATGAACTTTTTTATTTTGATTTTGGTTTTTTTTTTTTTTTTCTTAATGATAATAATATCAATATGACATGAATTTTGATCTTTTGATTATATTGCTTCGTAAAATAAATAAATAAATAAAAACTAGTTGCATGAATATAAATTTGAAACAAGAATTTGTCATAACTCACTTTTGATTTGTGCATTTAATTAAATTTTAACTAATATTATTGTTGCCCAATAGTAATAAAAAAAATGAGCATTAAATAATTGATTTTAGATTTTAAATTGAGCAATTGTTGAATAATTTGTTTGATTTTTTATGTTAACGATTTTGAAATTCAATATAAACATTGATGAAATTTGATGGTCTCAACAAAAGAAAACTTTGATTAAGGTGATTATATGTTTATTAAATTACTTTTTAAAATGCTAATGCTTTTACAAAAAGTGTTTTTGTGCTAAAAGTGTTTAAATAAACATAACCTATGTCCTATTGGATAACGTAGAAGCATCGAAACAAATTGTGAAATAAAAAAAACATTTAAAATTATATTATTAAGGTTACGGGTTTGAGTTTTGTGTTCATCTTCCCTAAACCACGAAATGATTGTAATAGTTTAGAAATTGAAAATAAAATTTGTTAGCTAACTCTTTTCTCAATGATGAAGTTGAATTTAATAGTTCAAGTTGCCCAAAACGACAATAATGGAGTTTCAATATCATTGGACAAATAAAATATGATTTGCCCAAACACATCTAAGTTTTTGTCTTGCATGAAAAGATCTTCCAAGTATGATGTACTATGAGTAAATAAATGCATCCCATATGCTTAGTTTTTCATGGAAAAGTTCCAAAAATTTCACTCAACTTTTCAAATTATTGACCAACACATAGCATGAAGTTTTCTTTATGATCATCATGAAATCAAGGGTCATTTTCTCTTTTTTTTTTTTTTTTTTTTTTTTTTTTTAAATTCATTTGGTGGGGGAAGGTGCACCAAATTAATTTTTCTTACTCTCATTTTCGTGTGGTATAAAGCGGTAAAAGATAGACTAATAATATCCATGATTAGGTTTTTTATTTTTTTATTTTTTTTATTTTTAACTTTCGCTATTGGTAGGACTCGAAACGTTGACCTGAAAGTCATTTATCCAAACCCCAAGTTCATCCATTTACCAACTTAGCTACGTCATGTTGGCTAATAGACTGTCAATTTAGACAATAAGTATATATTATAGGAAAATGCTTGGGTACTGACCAATTAGACCTGGCACGGTTCCGGTTGGAACCGCCGGAACCGGAACCGGAACCGGAACCGAAACCGGAACCGGAACCGGAACCGGTTCCGGTTCAAGAACCGAAACCTGAACCGGCGGAGACCGGTTCCGGTTCAAGAGTTTGGTCGAACCGGCGGTTCGAACCGGATTGGAACCGGCGGTTCCGGTTCCGGTTCGAACCGCCGGTTCGCACAATAATTTTTTTTTTTTCTATAAATACCACCCCCTTTCATTTTTCCTCACACCAATTTCTTCTTAATTCTCTAATTCTAATTTCTCTCCAATGAGAGAATAGAAAAAATTTGCCTTAAAAAAAAAAAATTGCGGTAAAATGTTTTTATATATGCCTTAAACTTTGAAAGGCCATAACTTTGTGCTCGGATGTCCGAATCAGGTAATTGTTTTTTTGAAATCACATAGAACGATGCAAGGAATGCGATGGGAGCAAGTCCAAAGGGCTTGTGGCCACTTTTCGAGCCCTAAAAACCCCTTTTTCATCAAAAAAAAGTGTTTTTAAGTGTTGTGTCTATTTCGAACCTCGTTTAAACCTAGTAAGAAACCTTTTCCTCCCGATCCCACACCACATCTGTGCCCGTCTTGGTCCGGAGAATTACTTTAACATCAGGCCTTGTGTAAATGGACACGTTTTTAAAAAATCCTTTATACTACTTATAGTTTTTGTTTGAAATATTATAAAAGTATTGAATGTGGCTTTAGTGGCTAGTTTAGTTTGTGTTTTTATTTTGCAACCATGGTTCAAGCATCCATAAGAACCCATAAATTGTCATTTGTAATTTTATTTTATAATTTAATTTAATTTTGTAATTTGTCATTTATATATTTTATTTTATTAGAGAAGTTTTTTTTTTTTTTTTTTTTTTTTTAAAAACAAAAAAAAAAAAAAAAAAAAAAAAAAAGGTTCAAAACCGCCGGTTCCGATTCCATCAAACCGCCGGTTCCGAACCGGAACCGTGTCACCACTAGTGCGACCAATCAATACCCAGGTATACTAACCACCTAATGGGGTGTTACCATGTGGTCTAAACTCTTTCACTTTTTATATTTTTCTCTTTACTTTGGGTTACGTGGTAACCAACCATTGGTTGATCAGTATACCTGGGTGCTGACCGGTCAGCATCCGAGCGGTGTTCTATATTATGTATACATGTAATATGAGGTGAATTGGACGATTATGAATTATGATGATCATGATGACGGTGGTGGGCCCTCTGATTTAGATGGCAGATATTTGCAGAAATGGGGATGTGGGCCCCATATTTCTGCGATTTATATTTATCTTTAATTGGGTGACATAGCATGACCTAAAATTTGAATGTCCCAATCATATTGTTATTAGACAGTGATAATTAGGGAAGTGGGTCCTTTTGTAGGTCAATTCTTTTTTAAAAATAATATATAATGAAGTTGTTAAGTTAATTAATATATCCATCAAAAAAAAAAAAAAAGTTAATTAATACAAATGAAGATTAGAAAACATTATTATCATATTAAATTTATAATCAAGTTTGAAGGGAGGATATTATTTAATATCGATGATGGTGATTATGATACTTGTTAATTTATTTGATTACATAAGAAAAAAAAGGAGTTGATCTCATTTTTTGATTAGGTACAAATTTAAGATTTGGTAGAAACGAATACAACTTGAACCCACATCGTCAACTAAACACGTGTAGATATGGGAGGATTTAAAAATTTAAAAAAATAAAAATAAAAAGTAATTAATTATCTTTCACATAATTACCTAGTGATTTTACCGTTAGCAACAAGGTAGAAAAACCTAGTCTTTATATATTACAACTAAATTAACCTAAGACCTATATCATGAAAGTAGACCCCATCAATCAAAGATGTATTTACTATTTAGGCTTTTGGGTTTTTTTTTTTTTTTTTTTTTAATTTGAAAAAAAAAATGTTACATAGGTAGAAGATATAATCAATTTCAAGTTTTGAAAAAAAAAAAAAAATCAAGTATAAAACAAATACAAGCATGAAACACGAAGAAGCATGTTTTTTTCAATTAGGTCAAATTTTGTAATCTCAAACTGTTGGAAAATTTGCAAAAAAAATTTAGAAACATGAGATTTCAGTGGGGCTGTTGAATTGTTGCTTTTATAAGGTAGCCACCGACTGCTATGGTCACAAAATTCATAACCAAAATTATAGCATTAACAGCAACTTGAAAAATGTGATTGGAAAATAAATAAATAATAAACCAAGTTTTCCATTTTTGTTACTCCAAATTACCAAATTAGCTTCTTCTATTGTTTAGCTTGCAAGATAAAGCAAATGCAATTATTATTGTAACAACACCCATTCCCTTTCCAAACCTCCATTAGCTAGCTGAAAACCGAAGGAAGAGGATAGAGGAGCGAGTCTACTCCTATGTATTTGTGATCAGATTTGAGTTTCGCTTAATTCGTTAAAAAAACAAGCGTGGGGAGAGTTTTTTCCGTTGAGTATATATAATTTTAGAGATTAATTTGTATTTTCTTAAAGAAAAAATATATAGTGATTTGTTTTTGGACCGAGATGCGAGATTGACTCATATTCCGCCTTTAATGGCAATCTCTCATGTGTTTTGTGGTAGTAGTTATTTAAACCGTTCTAAATGCTAATAGCTGTGGCCTCATTGACCTCTACTACGTATTATAAGAGTAACTATTTTTTTTATTAAAAAAAAAAAAAAAAAACTATAAAATTAACTATCTTGATCGTGCTAAATAACAACGGTGTTTGATCTTGGTAAATTCCGATACATGCCTAATGCGGTTTCCATATTAGTTAATATATAATAATAATAATAATAATAATTCAAAGATCAAAATTATATATATTTAAAAAATCATAAGTTTTAGAGATTAGTTTTATAATCCTCTTAATGGTAATATAGTGATTTGTGTTAGGTTGTGAGTCTCGTTCTAACTCTCATTGGGGTGACCTCGTATCCATAATGTGAAAGTAGCGACCTCTTAATGGTAATATAGTGTGACCGACCATATTACAAGTTACAATACTAACTTTTCTATGTAATGTTGAAGCATATAATGTTTCATCTCGGTAAGTTTATGAAGATATCTAAATACTGTATGTGGTTAGTATTATACTATTATTAACATTTATGTAATTAAGAAGAAACCTAGGACTAAAAAGGGAAAAGAGAAAAGCTGAGTAGTAGGAGAGAGAGATTGTGGACTAGTTGACGTAGGGAGGGTGTTAATGAGTACGTTTGCAGAGAGAGAGAGAGAGAGGAAGATAGTGAGAGATGTCGTGGATAACTGTGAAAATGAAATCCAAGGTTTTAATTTTAATATAATTTAATTTAATTTAATTAAAAGGAGAGATGTGATTGGCTGACAGGCGTGAAAATCTAAGGTTTCACTTTCATACGTATGATTTCGTAGTTGGAATTTTTTGATTTTCTGACACACTACTACTCTATTTTTACAAATTGTACCAATTAGTCAAAATAGATAATTAATAATTTCAATGAAGAAAGATTATATAATAATATTTAAAAACTAAATTTTAAGTACAAATATAATAACTTTTTTTTGTTTGAAGTAAATATAAATAGCAAATGTTGACAGTATCACGTAACTACTATACCCAAAAATGTATACGGATAGAAAATTGATTGCTTAAATCATATTTAAATATTCTAACACTATTTTACATGCAAAACTAACAAATTCAACGACTAGTAAGACCGCACGTCACCTCTTAATAGGGTTGGTAGTGCACTTCCTTTCCATATAAGTGGTGAGGGATTCAAATCCCACCATGCATATTTTACAAGTATATGTGGGGGGTTTTCTTCCCAGGTTGTGGAAGTAGTTATCTCCCGTTATAGGAGTAGATATTCGGACTGTATATGTATTGTTTGATCTCGGCAGGTCCCGACAGTCCTATTGTAATAGTTTTTATAATCCTTCAACAAAAAAAAAAATAACTACTAGGACCGTAATATTTCATAATAATAATAATAATAATAACTACGAGAAAACAAGTTACGTTTTTATTCCAATTTATACACAATTTTTTGTAGCTGAAAAACGAGATCCTGAGTTCAGTAGTTTCGTCTGTTTCAACTGTTTTGATTTAAAACAAAAATTTTCATAACCTCAAAAATTGGTTTCTATATGTAAATTTTGTAGCAAATGTTTTATTTTATTATTTTGTTACTTATATTTACATGAAACGTGTGTTCTTAATCCAATACATACTCATTAAACCTGAGTTTCGACTTATTCAAATTGAAACCGAATCTGTCGAAACCACTTAAATGGGTTTCTATAACAAGTATTTTTCCCATTTTTCAATTGATCATCTCTGTTGCTTAATTATGAGAACACAAGTTTCAGCATATTAAACGCTTTCAACGGGTTTGGTTTCAAACAGTTATAATGAAAATATTAAGCAAATGTCAGTTTTGACAACTCATAAATATTTGAAAAACATTTCTAGAACTAGACAAAATGTAGCGTATGGACTCCACACGTCTTTATAAACACGAAATTCCACATGCAAACAGAAAACATATGACATTCTAAATGCAATGCATGAATATATATATATATATATACACACAGAAATATTCAAGTCAGTACGCACTGATATAACTTCATTAGTACGTTAGATGTAGACCATTAGATTTACATACTTTGACTCGAAGTGTATGCATTTGTCAAAACTTCTCCATAATCAGTTGTCCACATGCATTGATATTGATGTAGTTACATCAATGCGCACTGATGTGAAACGGGATCGTATGTATATATATATATATGTGTGTGTGTGTGAATATCCTATCATTCTCTAAAGTAATTCAAGTTTAAGTTTCAAGAACTTACCTTTTAAAGATCCACTTGAGGTTAGCTTCATCACGGTGCTCGATTCCTTCAAGATCTTTATGACGACTCCATCAAGCACCCAAGCTAAAATTACATTAAAGAGTATTTTTCTCACGGAATAAAGCTAGCTAAACTTATGGACTCTACAATTTTGTTGCTTATATTTACTTGAAATATGTGTTCTTAGTCCAATACATACTTATTAAACCTAAGTTTCAATAGATTCGGTTTGAAACCGAACCGTCGAAACCACAAAAATGAGTTTTTATGTGCAAGTATTGTTGCAAATTTTCAATTGATTATCTTTGTTGCGTATATTTTACATTAAATAGGTGTTCTTACTTCATAGTCCATTTTATATATATATATATATATATATATATATATATATATATATATATATTTAGTTTAACTATGATAACACAAGTTTCGACGTGTTAGGTGGTTTCAACGGTTTCTGTTTCAAACTGAATCCGTTGAAACCTTCAAAACAAGTTCATATATCAAAGTATTGTAGACATTTTTATATCTGATAAATTTTGCTGTTTATATTTACATTCAATTTATGTTTTCAGTCTAATTTATATACAATTTTTATAACTTAACAATAAGAATCCGAGTTTCGACAATTTTAACGGTTTCAATTTGAAAACCAATCCATCGAAACTCCCCAAAACGGGTTTCTATATAAAATTATCCAATTCTGATTATGTATCAATGCATAAAGTTATTTCTTAGTTTTTTTACAATTAGTTTTAGATTATAATTAAAATATTTCTCCAACCTCATTAAAAATAGGATAAGAAACTCCTTAAACCAAGAAACTCCAACATAGAAAAGTAATTGAATTCAACTTGAAAATTAGACTTCTGTAATTCGATTGGATAATACTATAATTATAGTCTAGACCTATTAAAGTCTATATATTATTATAGGGTAGGATATAGAGAGTAGGTATCAACTCCCTAATAATAGTTCAAAAATAAAATTAAAACCTATTTATTTGAATCTTGTTTAGAATAATTTATATAAAACTTTCAAGTTGACAAAATGTAGATATTTTATTACAATATTCTAAAGAATGTAACAAACATGTTTTTGATGGTATTATCTTATAATTGTAGGGTTTTAATGGGAATTATAATTGTCGATTAAAACTAATATTCTTTTGTCTTATATTTTATTAGTCTAAATAGGAAGAAAAAAAAGAAGAAGAGATATTTATTTAAATATAGTTATGGATTTGAAGAAGTAAGGTATCTAGACTTTTTCGTTGTAAGGATAAAAGAAGAAAACCTAGGTTTATATTAAATTATAAAATATTAGGACATAATAGAATCCCTTGTTATATTATTGGAAGCATTTTCTTTTAAACAACTTGTATGATAATTTTATATTTAAAGTAAACAAACATTACTTGAATTTCAAGTTATGTTTGAGATGATAAGAGGATAAAACCAACTCGTATACCAATTGCCTCTTGCCTTGGTGGTTGCAATCTCCCAAGAGAGGTTCCACCACCAAGGTTCAAGCCTTGGTATGTACATATTTGTCCCACCCTTCGGCTTTTAAATCCCAAAGTGTGGGGAGCTCTCTCCCGATTCAATGGGAACAGCTATCTCTCCAGTTGTGAGAGTTGTAGTCTATTTGTACCCTCTCCTCGATAATGAGAGTAGTATTCCAGGCCGTGTTTGTAGAGTCTAATCTCGCTAGGTCCCGTCTACAATTGTAATTGTATTTCAAAAAAAAAAAAACCAACCCCCATGAGATGGGGGATACTTTAGTTTATATATAAATTGTATTTAGACTTAAATTAACTCATTTACTTATAACTCTCCGTGCAAGACTAATAGCTTGTTTGGTTGGGTTTTTGAAAACCTCTATTGGTAAAAGATCTACTTCAAGTAGATCTATTAGAAATAAATTTTTTGAAAAAAAAAATTACAACTGTTTAGTTGGCAGACTTTATAAAAAAAAAAAAAATTAATAATAATAAAAAAAAAAAAAAAAAAAAAGGTATACTAGCTCAATTTAAAATAGACAATCTCAAAAGTCTAACAAAACAATTCTAAAAAACTCAAATAGACGTTTATAGACCTTTTGAGACAGTAGAAAACTCAACCAAGCAAACACTAAGAGTTTATTGAGATCAAATGCTATATGTGCAACTTGACATCAATGTTACTAGGCAGTTTTTAATCTTTATATTTCAATCTAAGAGTGTATAAAAATTAAGGATTTAAAAATTAAAATAAAATAAACCTAACTCTCTTACATAACTGTGTAGTAATATTGTTGTTAATAGCTACTTAATCAAACCCTATATATATATATATATATATATATATATATATATATATATATATATATATAGATTTTCTATCATCAGTTCGAACTAACAATAAATATATCAGGACGAAGAATGTGGACCACTAGATTTACATACTTTGACTTAAAGTGTATGCACTTGTCAAAACTTCTCCATAATCTGTGATCCACATTCTTCGTCCTAATATATTTATTGTCAGTTCGAACTGATAATAGAAAAACTGTATATATATATATATATATATATTTTTAACTATAAAAGTAGTGGCGAACAAAACCACCTTACAGTCTGAGGGGGTCATGACCCTTCAAGTTCACAAATTTGTTTGTTTGTTTGTTTGTTTTTTTTTTTTTTTTATTTAAAGCAATTGTTTATTTATTTATATATTTTACCTTTTATTAATATTTTAACCTTTTATTCATATTTTTGTATTAAAATTTTAATAAATTTTCAATTTCCCCCTTGGATTTCTTGAACTTGCTTCACCTTTGCACACAATGAAAAGATTAGAGATCTCTCTACACAAGCGACGAATGGGGTTTGAACTTTGAACCTCTATCACAAATCATTATTTACCGAATTTTAAATATATTTAGGTGTGTACATACACATACGACATATTTTTTTCAATTAATATGTAATTTTTACATTACATAATATAATTTCAACGACAAAACATATAACTCCAAACAAAACGAAGAATCTATCGAGAACAAGAACAAGACTATACTTCAGTTCCCATCTAGGCAATGGTAGTTCTAAGGGGGTTTGTGGGGGGTGATGACTCCTCTAAATATTATATTTTAATAAATTGATATTTACAAATAAAATTTTCTGGCTACGTCTCTCTGCGTGGCGTGGAATATATATATATAGTGTGGTTGTGGGGGCCTTGTGGCTGCCCAAATCAATATATGTTTTTCAACGTAAACTGGTCGAGCTTTTTACACCAAACTCTAATTAATAAACCCAAAAATTGGGCAATTAACCAGCCCCGGCCGGCACGTTGGACTCGCATAAGCTAAAAACAAATAATAAAATTTCCATCAACTAACTAATTAGATACATATATACCATTTATACCCTTTTCATATTCAATTAATTCAAAAAATATAAAAAAATTATAAAATTGCCAACTGTAATCTAATTTATTTAGCTGAGTCGGTACTCGGTAGTGCATAATTAAACAAATTAATTTTAAAATATTAATTCCATTTAAAAACTAGATTTTCTGGTTGACAAGTAAAATATTACTAATAATTCCCCAAAAAAAAAAAAAAAAAATTTTTTGAAGGAGAGAGATTATAATATGTCGACACGTGGCGGAGATCATTAATTGATTAGTGAAGTTTCAGTGTTTCACACTTGCCGAAGTGGGTCCCCCACTCGCTAGATTTAAAATCAGGACCATTTAATTTCAATTGATTTCCAATTCCATAAGTTGATGATATCAGCGATGAGATGGATGGACCCCATTGGATAATGCACAGTGGGACCCATAAAAGAGAAAGTGAGAGGCAAAGTCTTTCTAGAGGGAAGCTTTTTGTTTTGTCTTTGTTGTCATCTGGTGCGGTGTGGTGCATTGCAAGTGCAGTGGGTGTGCACTTTTTTAGTCAAATTCATTTTGATCAGAAATTTATCGTATCATGTTTCATGTGCAGTCAAAATCAAAATCAAAACCAAAAATTTTCAATTATTATTATTATTTTTTAACTATTACAATTATTAAATATCCGTTGGGATCTGTCGAGATTAACGACAAGATGCTGTTGGTCTAGTAGTTTGCCTTTCACACCTACAGTTGAGGTGGGTTCAAGTCTGTTCGTCTCCCTTAGATCGTAATATTTCATACCTAAAAAAATACTACTTGAATAGTCTAGATATATACTTTCATTGGGGGTTTATCGAAACCTGTAAAAATCAAATATTAGATATGTAACCTAGATATATAAATATAAGATCGTGAAATAAATATAATCTGAGAAATATTATGTTCATTTTTCATAACTGTTGTGTAACTTCAAATATTACCGATTTAAACAACCAATCTCTCATATTTAACTTAAATTACGTGGTTAATGATTCCTCAACGAAACTATATAAGAATTTGATTGTCGTTCGTAATTGTAAAATAATAAAATTTGTCAAGTACAAACCATTTACATATATCTCATTTAGACATGTAATTTGGATAACTGGTTTCACGATCTGAACAATAATCGGAAGAAGAACAATATAAAAGGAATTTTCTACTTTTGAATATATACAAGGACTGAGTTCCAAAAGCATTAGAGAAGAACCGGTAAATAGGGTGAATTTTGGTGTGAGCTTTCTTTTAACCTAATCTTAAAATTCTTTTGGAGGTATTACCTTTTTTTTTTTTCATTTATTTTTAATGTAGTCTTTTGCCTTTTTTCACTTTAAAGCAGAAAAAACCAAAAATCCTACTCATGTCTTTTTGCAGCATGGTTTGGACTTTGGTACATGTGTGTCAGTATGTTTTGTTTTGAAAATTTCTTCACTATTTTGTGAATATCAGGAGGAATTCAAAATCTTGCCAAGATTCAAGTAAATCACCTTATAGGGAAATAAAGTTTAGGTTCCTAACAAAAAATTAAAAAACAAAAAAAAACACACATGTGAATAGGTTTCATTATTAGATCAAAATATATCTTGTGAAATGTGATCTTGATCGAACCGATAGTGTGACTTCAAATCGTATTCTTCTCTCTCAAGTTTCAAAAACAGATACGTGGGATCTTTTTTATTATTTTTATTAGGGGGGCTAGACTAAATTGAAGTATTACATAAATTCGGGGTTTTTTTAGAAGGAAAGGATTCAAATCTACAATCTCATGGTATATTTGTGATGAGTATACTATCATACCAACCTCATATTGTCTACTATAAAAGAAAATATAGAACAAAAATTAAGAAATAATTATAATACAAGTGTATACTATTGAGATTGTTATATATATATATATTTGAAATATTAAAATATTTTAGGGTATTGGGAGAGACTTGAACTCACATTCACATGGTGTAGATGTGATGGTTATACCATTGGAGCCAACCTCATATTGTCAAATTGGTTAGAAGTTAATATATATAGTAATTTTTTTTCTTTTCAAAATTCTAGACCGGGCTACATCTCGGTCTAGTCTACTAATGCGTCCGCCCTTGGTGGTAGACAAGGGCTCAATGATTTTTCAAATGTCTAACCCTAATAAAATTAGGATCATGTAATATAATTGTAGTTTGTGGGATGGTTTAATATTTCAATCTTATGATTTTCTATTTGTTATTTTTATCAAATGAACAATTCCATGGTCAAAGTCCCCTTGCCTTGATGGCCAGAGACTACACTCTATCAACCCACCAAGTTTTAAACCTTGACATCTGGTATATATAAGTTTGGAGTGACCTCTCCTGGTGTTGGAAGACGACTTATTTCGATTATAGAAGTAGACATCTAAACCCGATAGGTTCCGGGAGACAATCGTTCCAAAAAAGAAAGGACCAATTCCATGAATTATTAAGAAGTGGGTGACCTCACTGGTTTTCCATGATTGATACACATATTCTTCTCCTTTTGTGGGGGTACAGAAATTTCAAAATCTTTGAAAAATCCATACACATTCCTGCCAAGAAAATAGTACATGATCCAGCTGGGCCTTTATTTAAGATGGACCCCAAATTTGAGGTAGAGTACAAGATGGGCTTATTAAAAGCTGCATTCAATCACTGTGAAGTCATTGCCTCTTTGTACTAAAAACACATTCAATGACTTATTTTACATGGGACATCCCTATGAAGAATCAGCTAAAGACGCCTACATTTGAACGTAATTATCTGAAAAAAAAAAGCTTGTGAAAATAATTGTTATGTGAAAGGACTTTATTACCTTTATTTTTTTAATTTTGATTGACTGTTGATTAACTGAGGGACCGTTTTGATGTATTTTTGAAAACCTAGGAACCAAAGAAGCTAATGAATGTAAGTTGTGTTAAAAAGTGACAATTTCGGGAAAAGTAGGGACTAAACTGTAAATCTCACTTGAAAAATACAAATTCAAGTATCCTTACCACATATAGGGTGCGTTTGGCACGGACATGGTACAGGACAAGGTGGGACAGGACAGGACAGGACGGGACATGACATGTTATTCTGTATTGTGTTTGGAAGGCTTGGGACAGAATTGTGGACTGTAATATTATGCGTTTGGTATGGCTGGGACATGACAAGAGGTTCAAAAGACTAGAATACGCCTCTTATATATATAACAACATATATATTAATATATATATATATATATATATATATAATATAATAATATAGTTATATTATTATATATATAATACATATTAATATCCTACTGGCATTCGATACAAAAAGCATTTCAAAGCTTTTTCTGACATTCCGAAGATTTTCCCGCTCTCAGAAATCCAAGCCGTTTTCCGCCAATGTTATTTCGTTTGTATTAGGCATCCTTTGTCTTTATTTGAGTTTGATTACCTGTAAACTTTGGCCGATGGCCCTGCTTTGCTTTAGCTAGGTATCTGCCACGTTTGTGGCCTTACTGTTTAATAGGTTTGTCTGCTCTCTCTCTCTCTCCCTATATAAGGAGAGCTCATCACCACTTGAGCTAGAAAAGATATCTTGTCTAGTCTAGGCCCAGTTTACCTTTTAATCCTTTCATATCTCCCTCTTCCCACCTGGGGTCCACCCAGAGTGAGTCATAGGAGCCAGGAATGTTTTGCACTCCCCAGGGCTCGAACTCGGCACTTCGATCGGACGCCAAGGCTCTGATACCACTTGAGCTAGAAAAGATATCTTGTCTAGTCTAGGCCCAGTTTACCTTTTAATCCTTTCATGTACGAGATGCCATGAAAGCTTGAGTAAGGTCTGCATGACCATGAGGAGAAGAGGCGGCAGTAGCCAGCCAGGATGAAGGACAGGAGGTCTGTGACGACTGGGAGGAGACGTCTTCAGAAAAGGATGTTGTATCAGACTTGGATGAAGAGGTTGGAAAGTTAGTACCCTGTTTAGGCCGTGGTTAGGCCGCCATTGTGGGGAAAAATCTAAAGACCTGTATGAGAGGCACCCAGGGGTACCTGCCACCCGATGGTTCTTACAAACTGCCTTCCCAGGCTGAACAAGTCCTCAACTGGCAATCTCACAATGCCAGAGCTCAGAACAGAGTTCTTAACTCTATTGATCAGAAGATTGACCGTCTTTTCTAGCTCAAGTGGTATCAGAGCCTTGGCGTCCGATCGAAGTGCCGAGTTCGAGCCCTGGGGAGTGGCTGGTGAGGAGGATGAGGGACCAGCATGAGATGATGAGGGACCAGCAGGAGAAGTCATGAAGACAAGAGGATAACGAGCACCAAGAATCTGAACTTGGATCTTGAGACATTTGTGAAGGTTCTGGTCTCGTAAAGGAATGTAATATATATATATAAGATATATATAGATATATATAATATTAATTATTAGTACATGTAGAAAATATAATATATATAATAATATAATATATATGAGTAATGATACTCCACCCAAAATTCCAACCCAAATATGAGGTGTCATTACCACACAAAATCTTGAAAATCATGACGTGGGTCCATGCAGGGACGAACCTGTGTGGGGGCTAGGGTGGGCTCAAGCCCACCCTGGCCCCCTTAAAAAAAAAAACTAGATTAGTTAAAAAAAAAATTAAATTAATTAAATAATTACTTCTAATTCCTAATCAGAGTAAAACATATAATATTTCTTTCATTTTTCTTCTTTCTATAATAACAATTATTTCTCTCTATTCTTCAAACTTGGTTCAATTTATTTATCAACGTCAACATTTATATATGTTTAAGTGAATATTATGGCTTTAAATATTTTATTTTGTTAGTTAAAAAAATATATTTTATTTTGTTTTGAAATTTTAGGGTTATTGTTAAATATAGATAATGAGATTTTAGGAGTAATTCAATTATTATTTAATCCAATTTTAAATTTACAAAGTAACGATATTGTTAAATGAATTTCATTAAATTTCTCAGAACATTGTATTAGTATATTTAGAATGAATCAAACTAATATAAGAATATTGTGTAATTTAATTAGTGTTCCCATTTGTGTTTCATGTTTATCTTATAATTTAATTTAATTTGATTTTTAAAAATAAAATAAAATTTTGTAAAGTATTTATTTAGAATATACATTTTACGGGGACGTCTCACTATATCCTCCTAAATAGGTGACGTCAATGTTCAGTAAAAAAAAATGTCTAGCCTACCCTACCCTAGTATTTAATCCTGGTTACGTCCCTGGGCCCATGTTGTGTGTGGTGATAACACCTTACATTTGGGTAGGAATTTGGGTTGAAATTTTGGGTGGAGTAGCATTACTCAATATATATATATATATTATAATCTTAAATATATTATATATTATTAAATATAATATAATATATATATATGATATATTGAATATTATTATATCCTATATATATTATTAAATATTATGTAAAACAATAATATTGTAATATTAATATATAACATATATATAATATATATATAATATATTAGACATGATTGTGATTGTTTAAAAATTTAAAGGGTAAATTGGTCTTTTTAACACTTGTCCCATGTCATGGGACAAGTTGTCCTAGGGTTTTGGGTGAGACAATTTTTTGTGATTTTTGTCCCACCTTGTCCCATCATGTCCCGTCCCATGCTAAGGACGCACCAAACGTGGGACAAGAACAAATTGTCCCACATTGTCCTGTCCTGTCCCGCATACCAAACGTACCCATAGGGAGCTTTCAGTCGGATTAAAAACGTATTACAAATTACAATCTTAAAAATAAAAAAAATAAATAAATAAATTTAAAAAAAAAAAAAAAAAAAAAAAAAACTTGTTACAAATTCCTTAAATTTCAAAACTTGAATAAGTAATTTTAAGTTTTAACCATTTGTATCTTAACAAATTACAAGTAAACTATGTTGAATTTTTTTTTCGACATTCTGTGTTAGAGAATTTCCATATATATAAATTTATTATTACAGAATTTCTGTATATATAAATTTATTATTACAATAAATATAAACTAAACACTTTCAACATCTAAGACCTTTCGTAGTATTACGAAAAAAGACCTCTCAAATTAAACTAACCAATACCGACTCAAATATGTGTCATTACCAGGTTGAATGAGCGCCCTTCACTACAAAGTTACATTAAAGCGTACTTCATACATATATATATATATATATATATATATATATATATATATATATATATATATATGTATTAGTTATAAATAGACGTTTTTAATAATACAAAGCACAATGTATTTCGACCAAACAGATAAAATAGATACTAAAGAGTACTTTTAGCAATACTAAAAAGCAAAGCAAAGTAGACAATAAATTTTGATCAGAAACTTGTACTAAACAAAACAATGGTCAATGGAGTGATTTATTAGTGAAGAAGGACAAGATTTCATTTCATCAGTAACCTGCTCAGCTTTTTCTTGCTGGATAAAATGGTGTCCTTCCTTATAGGATGACTACTTGAAAGGTCAACAAGTACAAGAGCCTTCAATTCTCTTCCTTGTATGCTACAGTACATCATCTCCATCGCCAACTATGAATTTTGGCACCTTACATAGGTCCAGTCCCTATCAGCTTCCGGGGTCCCCCACATTTAATATTCATACGAGCAATGTAATTTCGAAAAGAGAAGCATAATTGCTTACCGAACAAATTTACTTACATGTTCTTTGTTAGTAGTTCAAGGAAGGTCTTCCGTGTTTGAGAAGATCGATCATGACCATTTATCCGTAAGAAAATTCTTCAATGTTGTTTACAGAGTCGTGTTTAGAGAATGAGTTTTCCGCTCTTCTTGGCCGGGGGCGGAGGGAAGGGGGGGCCATAGGGGCCATTGCCCCCATTCCCTCAAAAAAGTTTTAATAATTTTATGTATAAACTTATTGAAATTATAAATTTGTCTTTATATTTTAAAATGTTTTCATTTTGGTCCCCTCAAAATTTATAATTACCCGGGCTTTTGATATACCTCATTATTGTGTTAAACATCCACATATTATATTTGGGCCGAGTCCGGCAAACAAATTAAATCCAATTGGCAAAATGGATTGGGTCCATTGGACCCTGTCCATATCCATGTGATACGGATCGGGTATATATCCGAACCACATCAAATATAGATCAGATGGATTTTATCCAATCAGACCCACAATAGATGCGGGTCGGTTCTGGATCTTGACCGGGTATACTTTGGACCCGTAAAAAAACCACACCCATATCTGATTTTTAAAAAAAATAGGGTTTTCACTTTTACAACTCCTCCTTTCACGTCTCCATCCTCTCGCCGCCGTCTCGCCGTCGTCGACACATCACCGGTGAAGCATATCGGTTAGTCGTATCTCTTAGACGACTATTTTCGAATCTCTTTGCTTCTTCAACAGGTACGACTATTTTCGAATCTTTTTTCGTGATTTTCGTGTTGATTCGCTGATGGGTTTTGAATAATTACATGATGGTTTTTTTTTTTTTTTTTGTTGTTGTTGTTGTTGTTGTTGTTGTTGTGATTTTCGTGTTGATTTTCGTCTGAATCTTGTTTGTGTGATTTTTGAATAATGGGTTTTGATGGGTTTGGTTGGGTTTGGTTTTGTTTGTTTAATTTATTATCTCTTTCTGTTATCTTCCAGATGTCCATCTCTGTTTTCTCTTAAAAGTCTTTGTTTATTATCTCTGGTTTGGGTTTGGTTTGGGATTATACCATAAAGTCCTGGGCCGTCTCGACTCGACCCGGCCCAATTCCCAACCTCACATAGTAAAACAGTACAGCCGAGATTTTTAAGAGTTTTTAGGTTGGAGCAACTTTCACTTTCTCGTTTGCCAAACACAAAAAAAAAAAAAAAAAAAATGGGAAAGAAGAATAATAGAAGCAGAGAAGGAGGCGAGAAAAGCGAACACAGTCCTTCCACTGTGTTCGTCAACAACTTGCCTTACTCATTCACTAACTCTCAGGTACATTATTTTTCTCTAGCTGTCACTCTGTTAAAAAACATTGAATGTGGTGCTTATCAGTTATCAGAATTTACTTTTTGAAGATTTTTATGTGGTTTTTGTTTATGTTATGTTGTTTTAGCTTGAAGAATCATTCAGCGATGTTGGTCCAATCAGGAGATGCTTTATGGTTACCAAGAAAGGTAAGCAAAACCGGTGAATCGAAACCAAACGATTGTTTTCGAGTTTTGTTAATTTTATTTTCTTCATTTAATTAGCTTGTTGTAGTTTTGAAACTAAAAAATGAATGCTAGCTTTGTGAGCTTTTCAATTTGCAAAACTTGAATGTGAAATCTGTTTGCCCTATATATATTAATTGATCCATTTATTTCTTTTTATGTTTACAGGGTCGAAAGAACACAGTGGTTTCGGTTATGTTCAATTGTAAGTTTTTCATATGTTTAATACATTTTCTTTAAGGTTGATCAATTTGCTTCTGTTTCAATGTATATCATGTTATTTAGTGTTGACAATTTTCCTCACTTCTATTTTTGTAAAATCAATTGTGAAATAGTTTATATTTACATGAACATCAAAGCGTTTCCCCTAAGAGCTTGATAAAAAGATGTGTTGCAGTAGGCTTATTTGGTTCTGGATAAATAATTACAGAATCCCTCTGGTTCCTTGTGTAATGTGGCAGTTGTAATTTTTTTACTGCTGTTGATCATCTGGGTTTTGCTGGCTAATTGATGGATTGTTAAGGGAAAATATTTAAAATCATCTGATCTAGAGCCTGCTCAACCTTTTCTGATGTATGGTGCTTGCATTTATTTACAGTGCTGTTATGGAAGATGCTAATCGTTCTATCGAGATGAAAAATGGTTCATCTATTGGAGGTCGGAAAATTGGTGTTAAACATGCCATGCATCGTGCTCCCCTGGAGAAGCGTCGTTCAAACGTACCTCAAGGTTGTTATAGTGTTCAATTTAGTTTTAGATTTTGCATATCTCGTGTCTTGATATTATATATGCTAATCAGTGAATTCACATTTTTGCTAAAATTTATCTGACACTTTTCCCCCAATCCATTAGTGGTTCAGTCTGATGATGTAACGAAGACAGAGAATGACAATGATGGTGTAACCACCCCCGAGGCAGAGAAGCTTTCTTCAAAGTTGCGGGAGCCAGGTTGTTAATCAATATATATTTTATAAACACATGTCATTTGTTCATATTTGTTATATAAAATTTACTATTTTCATTTTATATTTTGAACAAAATTTCAGAGAAAATTGTGAAACCTAGAAAAGCAGCATCACTTTCCATTGACCTAGCAGACAAAGAGAACTGTTCTGGGAAGCAGAGGTACTTAATTTTCTTACCAAGATTTTTCTTCCTTTTTCTGTTTTGAGTTAAAATAGTCCCAGAGTTGAAGTAAAAGAAATTATCACTTGTCATGTGAAATTGTAGTTGTTTATAGGTCAAGTTAAATGTTTTTTTTTTCTCTATTTATGTTTTGTATGAATTCTCCAAGAGACGGATTTACGTGTTTTGTAATGTTTATTATTATTATTATTATTATTATTTTGATATGGTTTTAGAATTGAATAAAGACCGACTGTGAATTCTTAGAGAATTTTGTTGCAATTTATCTTTGTTTTTTGATTTCTGAAACATTTACTAAATGCTTACAGAATTTGAAAATATATGTTGCATGTTTTGAGTAAACTATTCAAAGAATGATGATAAAAATAAGATTTTGAAATGGCAAAAAGGTTGTTGCTTTCATATTCTCACAAGCTTTATTGGTGAAAGAGGAAAAATCTTGGAGTTGATATTTTTTATTTTAAAAAGACTTGCCTTGCTTTTTTTAAGAGAGGGATGCTCTTTAACTGAAGGATTCAGTGTGCAAGTTGCTAGTAGAAATTTCAGATAGAAGGATGGAGAAAAATTTCAATGTATGAAATATAGATGAATAGTGTTATTTCAGGACTGGAAAAACCAATTACACTCTATACTGGGTCAGATTGACAGAATGGTGAAATGAAATGTCTGTCATCAAACTTTTGGGGGAAATTATGGCAACTTCAGTGAATTGTTTAATTCCTTGACCTCCAATTTTATTATTATTTTTTTTCCACCTGAAAAATGCATCTTTACCATGCTATATGTTGCTTCCTGAATCATGATAATATGCCTGCTTTATGATAGAATTATACCAATGCTTAGCATTTATAGTGTTTAATTTTTTAAGAGACTGTCCCATAACCTTTTTTCCTTATCTGTTTTTTGTTGATTTTATTTAGGGTTGCTAGGACTGTGATATTTGGAGGTATTCTTAATGCTGATATGGCAGAAGATGTTCACCGCCTTGCTAGAGAGGTTGGCACTGTGTGTTCTGTAACTTATCCTCTTCCAAAAGAAGAGCTTGGAAAACTTGGTAAGGGCCATCCTTTTTTCTGAGTGGGTGGGAAATATTTTAATCTCCATTTTGCCACCTGATGTGCTTCACATGGTTTTTGCATGTGTAATCGTATAGATTTAGGATGTTGTTAAGTCATTCCAATTTATCAGCCTTGTCATCATTTGCAGAAAATGAAATAAGTTATCCCATTTTCATTCACTTAGAATTGGAAAACTGGAATTTGAGATCTATAGGGGCAGAGAGGAATGCATTATGTAATTGATTTTGTTTTCAAGGTTTTAATTTCTTTCACTTTTATGACGTAATGCATTCCTCACTTCAGTTAAAGAGCATCCCTCTCTTTTAAAATGCAAGATTTGTAATCAGCAACCATCATTATACATGATTGATTTCATAGATCTTTTGGTGAAACATCACGCAGATGGTTCACAATTTCAAGGTTACCAAAAGAACTGGAAACAATGTATTTACTCTTTAATTTGATCAATTTGGGATGATAAATGGTCCCCTTATTGACATTTCTCCAGGTCTTGAACAAGAAGGATGCAAAATGGATGCTTCAGCTGTACTTTATGCGAGTGTTAAGTCAGCTTGTGCTTCAGTTGCAAAATTACACCAAAAAATAGTAAATGGGGAAATTGTGTGGGCACGCCAACTTGGTGGAGAGGTAAAGGAAAGATAAATATGGGCGCTGCCATTTTAATGTTGATACATACTTTATTGTAATGGCTGACTGATAGAATTGCATTCGTTTGTAAACGACTGAGGTTTAGTTGATTTTTTTATTTTACTTATGTGTATGAATGGGAAATCTAATCACTTTTTGGTTGTGTTTGTGGGTTAGGGCTCCAAGACCCAGAAGTGGAAACTTATTGTCAGAAATATACCCTTCAAGGTTGTTCTGGGCTATAATTTTAATTTCATCAATCCTTATTTAGAGGTGCTTTACTTATTGACTTGTTTGCTGAAATCCAATGCAGGCGAAAGCAAATGACATAAAAGAATTGTTTTCATCAGTAGGGTTTGTCTGGAATGTATTTATTCCAGTGAATCCTGATACAAGGTTTTCTCATATTCCCGAATTTTCTTCATCTATTAATAAATTGTCCTATTCTTTCACTTTCACACTAATTTTTCCTTTTTTCAGGTTATCTAAGGGTTTTGCATTTGTTAAATTCACATGTAAACGAGATGCAGAAAATGTACGTATGGCTTCAAATTTATGCTTTACTTCTAGAGTCCTGAAACATAAGGTTACTGCCTACTGGATTGTCAACATGTTTTTCATTTACTCTATTTGTTTTCAGGCCATTAAAAAGTTCAATGGGCAAATGTTTAATAAAAGACCAATAGCTGTTGACTGGGCTGTTCCAAAGAAAATTTACAGTAGTGGTGCAGCTGCTGGTGTTGCATCTGAAGATGGTATTAATGGCCCTTTACCAAATTTCACTTTCTTTCAAGGACTCATGCAATTATTAGTTACTTTTATTATTCCATCTGTGTCAACTGAACTGATTTTTGTATGAATTGCTAAAGATCAGATAGAGAATTACGAGTAGTTAGGATGGAACAATAATAAGTTAATAAGCATGTCTAAAAGTAAATAGTATCATGGTTGATTCATTGATGATTTGATGTGTATGTGTATCATAAAAGATATCATTGGAAGTAGCAATAGTTTTAGTCTATCATGTTAAGGACACCATTGCTGACACTGAGTATTTTGGATTTGTTTTAGGTGTCTTACTGAAGAGATTTATCCTTTGGAGGAAAGTTAAAAGCTTTACTACAAGAAAAAAAAGACATCCTTGAAATGGGAGTAATTAGATAAATTCTGCAGTGATTCTTACATTCATGTAGTTGCTAGGTTAATAACTGTCATTTAGGAAATTATGTGATCGGTGTGATTGAATTGCCCGAATGATTGAAAGAACCCGCCTTGCCTCAGAGGCAGTGTTACTAGTTAGCCTATCGATTCCTCAAATTTATAGATGTTAGTGGTAATGATTATCACTAAAATATACTTTGGACTTACTGTTACTGGCATTATAATCTAATCGATGCTTGTCTGGACATTTCTTTCACAGTCAATTGGACACATTAGGGATCTTTATTGTTAAGGCATTCTTGTGATTTTCTAGCGTTTTAAGATCGTTTACTGGACTAGGAGTGTCAACTACTTAGGGTTAAAGCAAGTCAGCTTATGCAATGCCTTAAAAACATGTGTGATATTAATAATTTTTGAATTGTGTACATTCAATTTTGATTTCTTGAGTGGCTTAATTTTTTCTTTATTGGATAATTTAGCAAATGATTTGTCTGCATTATAGTGAATTATGTGTGCTATTACAGGACAGCAGAATGAAAGATTAGGGGACAGTGACACTGGCAGTGATGATGATTTGGAGGATGATGATATGGATAATTCTTCAGATGACATAAATTTATCAGAGAAAGAAGACATTGATTTTGACGAGGAAGCAGACATTGCAAGGAAAGTTCTGAAGAAATTTACTTCATCTTCTACAGGCTCTCCCTCCGATGATTCTGTCCTGCCCAATAGTAACAAGGATCAGGAATTTGATGAAACTGTTAATGTGGAAAACAAGTTATCCAATGAGTCTGAAAAAGTAATCGATGTATCTGAACCTGAAAAATCCAGCAAAAGCAAATCAACAGCTCTAAAACAAACAGAGGGAGAAGATGATTTAGAAAGAACAACTTTTATAAGTAACCTTCCTTTTGATATTGAAATTGGAGAAGTGAGACAACGATTTACTGAATTTGGGGAAGTGCAGTCCTTTGTGCCAGTTCTTCATCAAGTCACCAAGTATGGACTCGGCTTTTAGTTGATGTCTTCTTATGTTTCTTGTTAGCCTATTAGACTAATATAAATCCATGTGATCTCCTTATGCTTATGGCAGGCGACCACGAGGGACTGGTTTCCTCAAGTTCAAAACTATAGAGGCAGCTAATGCTGCAGTTTCAGCAGCAAATGATGCCTCTGGTTTGGGAATTATTTTGAAAGGTAGGCAGCTGACAGTTTTTAAGGCTTTGGATAAGAAGTCGGCTCATGATAAGGCATTGGAGAAGACAAAAGTTGAGGATCATGACCAACGGAGTCTTTACCTGGCAAAGGTTAGTTTCCGTGAACCCTTTCTTCTTTCCCTTATTACCTGGTTTCTCCATTGTGTTCCTGTTCTTGCATTATCAGTTTGTGATGGATGACCTGCCCCCAACATTAATTGGCTCTTCTTTCCCCCATTTTACAAACTCTTAATAGGAGGGATTAATAGTTGAGGGTACACCAGCTGCTGAAGGTGTTTCTGATGCTGATATGTCAAAACGAAAAACGTAAGTCACGTCTCTAATAATTCAATGTATAGTTTGTGCAATTTTTAGAGTTTGAATTTTTTTCTATTTTTCTCCATTATTCTCTTCTTTAAGAGTTTTGTTTCTTTAAAAAAAAAAAAACGGGGTTAGTGTATTCAATCCTGTAATCCCTAGAAAGAAAATGTATCCCAGTATTAGCTTTTCTGGTCAATGCCATCAGAGCAACATATCACGATTTTTCAATATTTGTGCTGTTTAATGTACTGCTCGTGTAAAATTTCAGATTCCTACGCAACAGTTTGTAATGCCGTTAAGATATATTGCAGGTTGAATGAGAACAAGATGACCAAACTTCAATCACCAAATTTTCATGTTTCAAGGATAAGACTAATTATATACAATATACCCAAGTCAATGACTGAGAGAGAACTAAGGAAGCTTTGTATTGATGCGGTTATCTCACGAGCTTCTAAGCAAAAACCTTTTATTCGACAGGTTAGGTACCTTTATCCGTTACCTTTATATGATATATCATACTCCATATGCTATAAGATATATATTTTTAACTTAAAATCTTCCCTTGCAGATAAAGTTCTTGAAAAATTTGAAGAATGGTAAGGTTGATACAAAAAATTACTCTCGTGGAGTTGCTTTTGTCGAGTTCACAGAGCATGAACATGCACTTGTGGCCCTAAGGGTTCTTAATAATAATCCTGGTAATACATTTCGTTTTCATATTATGGTTCAAAATCTCTTATGAATATGGTGATTGGTAGCAATTCCAAGATCGAAATTAAACTCTATTTCTGATTCAATTTATTATATTTGAGTGATCTGTAGCCTTATAACCTCATCTTGAAATGATCTCACGCTACTTGCAGAAACTTTTGGTCCTGAACATCGTCCAATTGTGGAGTTTGCCCTTGATAATATCAAGACAATGAAACTACGAGAAGTTAAGCTACGAACTTATCAGCGGCAAAATGATGACTCACACACTCGGGATGCAAACCCGAACAAAAATGAGAACTCCAGAAAACGGATATCCAATGGTGACAGTAGAGCAGCGAAGAAATCAGAACATGGTGAAGAGGATGGAGTAGGTAACAGGATTTCTGATGGAGCTGCCACTGACAAACGCAGAGATAACAAGAAGCAGAAGCGTAATCCAGCCAGTGAAAAGGCAGAAGTTTCTTTGAGAGAGAACTCGGAAACAGACGCCAAAGGCTACAAGAAGAGCCCCAAGGGTCACCAAGATGGCAGGAAGCCTGATGGCGGAAGTGCAGTCAAAGGTAAAATGGCACCGAATCATACACGTAAGTCAAATTCTTTTGAGGAAGGAAATTTCCAGTCAGGAAAGAGGAAGATGGAAAACCAAACAGGACAGAAGGGAGAGAAAAAGTCGAAAAAGAACCAGCCAGGGCGAGAAGTAGTAGATAAACTCGACATGTTGATCGAACAATACAAATCAAAGTATTCGCAGCAGAGTTCTAACAAAACCGATGGTGGTGGTGACAAGCAAGGTTCTAAACAGCTTAGAAGATGGTTCCAGTAATAGTTTTCTGTCTCAGGTTCTTAATTAGAGTTGACGCAATTCTTTCAAATAGAATTGCTATAAATTTTGTGCAAATTTAAGTTTTAAATGTTTAATTTAAGTCTTTTTTGTGGGTTTTTGAGATCTTTTTAAGCTGTTGTACACTACTAAATTTCTGTTAGAAACTGCAGTCTGCAAAGAATTTATCAAATTATAACATTAAGATGTCATTTAGTGGACAAATAAGATGGTTTATAAAGATCAATATCATTTATTTATGTAGTTGTTAAAAAAAGAAAACGTTAATTAATTTTCAATGATATCACATCATATGATATTGATAAATTGATTAAATGTGTTTTTCATTACACATGATTTTAGTTGTCGAGTATATGCAAACATGATTAATAATTGAAATCTATCAATGGATAAATACTTATATAATGATTAATAAATGGATGAGTTTAGCGAAATATTTTCTTTAGGTTTTTTTAGGGTTAATATTAAAAACATCCCCTCACCTTTGAACTATTATTGAATGTATAATTATAAATTCTTTTATTTTAACATTCTCGCTTTTTGTATCATTTTATTAATTTATTTGGTAAAAGTTTGAGGGTATAACGGTCAATTCATACAATAGAATCTTAAATACAGACATTTTAGACTTTTTAGACTTTTTAATAGTCAAACCCAGTCAACATAAATGGAATGCTAACGGTGTTAGTTCATAGGGGAACTTTCTAAAATAAAAGCATTTGTAACTATACATCCAATAATAGTTCAAAGGTAAGGGGAGGTTTTTAATATGAATAATGCTAGATATCACAACTATTCCAACACAACAAGTGGCACATAAGGTGTCAATTGCTGAGTGGATACACATTAATAATGATTTATTTCACCTATCTATGTATCCACTCACCAATTGATACCTCATGTGCCACATGTGTTGTGTTGGAATAGTTGTGATTTTAGTTGTGATATATAACATTACTCTTTTAATATTAACCTTTTTTTTTTTTTTTTAATTTGTATTTTTTTGAAAATTTAAATTTTGTGTACCATTGAATTTTAATTTATTAGTCCAGCAAGTAACCGGTTACTTAACAAGATGAGATTGGTCCGGTGATGAGGTCGTGGGTTCGAGTCCTCCCCTTACTAAAAAAATAATAATCCGAATTTATGTAAATTGTACTTCAAAAAGTATCCACTGTCCGATTACTATATTGGAGCTAAATTCATAATATGATTACTTTTAATTATGTCCAATAATAGACACCTTATTGATTGCAATTTGCAACATGAACATTTACATATGACAATAAATTAATTTATTAAACGTCTTTTCAATAGCATCCTTTTCGTTAAAAAAAAAATAATAATTAATTTTCGGGATCATCAATCATCATAATGCTAATAATAGGATAATATCCAAAATCTCAATCATAATTTATAACCTCTAATTGAAAAATTACAAAATATTCATGACAACAATTAAATTTGTTAAAATGTCATTTTGATAATAATTTCAATTTATGATCAATAAATGACAACTTATTCATCATTATAAAAATGATTGAAATTGATTTAGACTCAGTTTTATCAATGTTTTTTTTTATTTATTTAAAAAAAGCTATTACAATTAATTTTCGGGTTTAGGGAAGAGAATATAACTCGAGCCTTAAATAATGCAGGTGTGAGAGTATATAAATAGACGAATAGCCGAACCTTATATCATCGTTTTATATATCTTCATATGATTGGCCAATCTATATAAAAGGCAAAATAATGTTTTGAAGGAAAACGAAGAGAAATTTGCAATCCTTGCACATTTTATTTTCAAAACAAATGATTTATTTTATTTATTTTTTATTTTTTTTAGCTAATATGCTTTGATTGCATAAAACTCAACCTAATAGGAGAGAGGATGAGTAAAGGCAATAAAGAAAAAACAAAAAACAAAAAAGCATCAAATGTCATATGTTAAAGCATATGTATCATATGATCTCAACATTTATAGAGTTCAAAGAAGTTAAACCAACGCCAACATGGTCATAGCTCAATCGGTAGATGGACGGGTTTAGACAAATGACTTACAGATCAATGACTTAAATCCTGACGAAAGCTTTCAAAAAAATATTAGAAAATAAATCTTAACCACCGATTTAGTATTACCAAATTTGCTGATGTTAACACGAAGATCAGCTTAGAAGAAATTTTGATTTAGTATTCTCAACTCTTTTATTTGTTATATATAATGATTCTCAATCCCATATTTCTAGGATATATAAACGATTCAACTGCAGGCATCAGGAAACAAAAAAAAAAAAAATCAATCAAAGGTTTTATTAATTTGAAATAATAAGAATATTTATAATATGTTTCAAAAAATATATATATATATTTATACAGATTTTCTATTATCAGTTCGAACTGACAATAAATATATCAGGACGAAGAATGTGGACCACTAGATTTACATACTTTGACTCAAAGTGTATGCACTTGTCAAAACTTCTCCATAATCTGTGGTCCACATTCTTCGTCCTGATATATTTATTGTCAGTTCGAACTGATAATAGAAAGACTGTATATTTATAATAAACTAATCCTAATATAAACTGTCATTATTTGAAAAGTGAATTGCAAATTGTCATTATCGTAAACTCTGTCATCATCTGGACTCTTTAACACCTTTTGATATCTTTTTAAACTAGTATTAATTAATTAATTAGCACTATAAAACTCTCATATTACAATTTGCAATTCACTTTTCAAAAACATTCTCTGTTTCTCTGTTTCTCTCAACAATGGCAGCTAACTCATCTTCCAATTCGTTTTGGATGTTGTTGATGATGATTCTCTCAATAGTATTTCTCCAGTTGACTAAATGCAAAGTCACATATGACAACAAAGCTCTTATCATCAATGGTCACAGAAGAATTCTCTTCTCTGGCTCCATACATTACCCCAGAAGCACCCCAGAGGTACCACCACAATTTTCTCTCACTTTCTCAGGAAAATATATTTTTCCTGTCAGTTTCTGATTCTAATGTGACAATTTGAACATATTTCAGATGTGGGAAAGTCTTATAAAGAAAGCTAAAGATGGTGGTTTGGAAGTTATAGATACTTATGTCTTCTGGAATCTCCATGAAACTTCTCCTGGCAATGTACACTTTTTTTTTTCCACTCAAAACTCTGTTTTTTGCTGCATACATTAACTCTTCCTGTTATTATTATTATTATTTTGTTTTGTGTTTGTGGATTTTTCAGTACAATTTTGAAGGGAGGAATGATTTGGTTAAGTTCATCAAGTTAATCAAGAAAGCTGGTTTGTTTGTTCATCTTCGAATCGGTCCATATATATGTGGAGAATGGAATTTTGGGTAAAATTATTACAACTATGTTCTCATAAATTCTCTAATGTGATTAAATTTTGTACGTTCTTCAAATTCAAATTTTGTTTTTTCTTCAGGGGATTTCCTGTTTGGTTGAAGTTTGTACCAGGCATTAGCTTTAGAACAGATAATGAGCCTTTCAAAGTTTGTTTGTTTCTAAGAAAAATTTGCTTGCACTTCCAAGTTTTTAATTAATTAATTAATTAGCTTAGAAATTTGTTTGTAATCTTGGTTTTTTTTTTATAGCTTGCAATGCGAAATTTCACCGAAAAGATTGTCAACATGATGAAGGATGAGAAGCTATATGAGTCTCAAGGTGGTCCTATCATTCTATCTCAGGTATATATAATTGCAGTCTTTTAAGTTCCGAAATATTAAGCTTTTTCGACACCATTAATCTGAATATCTTCACTTATTTTCCGCGAAATTTAGTTTCGATTACAAGTAGATAGTACTAATAACAGCTAAAGAAGAATGTTAAGGTTTTTCGCGAAATTCAGTTTCGATTACAAGAATGTTAAGGTTCTCAAGGAAGGAAGGAAGGAAGTAACTAGCACCAGTACATTGTACAACTTTTCATATGCTAATAATCTTCATCCAATCGCAATGCGATGACCAGCTAAATAGTGCAGCAATTTTGAGTTTTCGATATATTTGATTGTGTTGTGCTGTGTCGTGTCTTGTGTATGCAGATTGAAAATGAGTATGAGCCCGTAAGAAAGAGATTCGGAACTGCTGGTCAGGCATATATGGAATGGGCTGCAAAGATGGCTGTCGAATTGGATACCGGTGTTCCATGGGTTATGTGCAAGGATGATGGTACCCCAGATCCTGTGGTATGTATGCAATAATGCAAATTATTGTATCGAAATGTTTCTTTTCGCGCCTTTCGCGCAACTTATCTAACTAAAAAAGAATTCTGTGACAGATAAACACATGCAATGGTTTTTACTGTGACAATTTCTCTCCAAACAAGCCTTATAAACCCACACTATGGACTGAGGCCTGGACTGGCTGGTAAGTAAAATTTTTCAGCTACGTACCATTACTTTTTTCTAAATTCTTCTGTTATAAAATCATTGAATGTTCTATCTATCTATCTATCTATGTATACTTTTTTGAAGGTTCACAGAATTTGGTGGCCCGATTTACAATCGACCAGTCGAAGATTTGGCATTTGCAGTTGCTCGATTCATTCGAAAAGGAGGCTCATTGGTTAATTATTACATGGTCAGTCACAGCTCACTACACTCAATTTCCTGCTGGTTCCTTTATGCTTTTTCTTGATTCCCATGTGAACTTTGCATCTAATAAAGCTCAAAGATGTAGTGGCAATTGAAAAACAACACTTTCGCCTTTTATTTTTGTTTGATTTGTGTCGTATAAGCCAGTACTCGTGATAGGATTTGTGTCATTTAATCCGTTACAACCAGTAAATATATGTCGTGATAATCTTTGTTCGATAAATTTGTGCAGTTTCATGGAGGAACAAACTTTGGAAGGACTGCTGGAGGACCTTTCATTACTACCAGCTACGACTATGATGCTCCTATCGATGAATATGGTCAGAAAATTAGACCCCCGATTATCCAATATTACGCAAGAGTACTAATTTACAGATGAGTTATTCGTTTGTTCGACTAATGGCTGATATTATGATTAATAGGCTTGATCAGAGAACCAAAGCATAGCCATCTAAAGGAACTCCATAAAGCTATTAAGTTATGCGAAAAAGCTTTGCTTGCTGCCGATCCCAACGTCATGTCCTTGGGAAATTACAGACAGGTATGCCATTTCTATGTACCGATGATTTCGCTGATATAAGAAGTCTTGAAGTTGTTAAGAAATTCACTTGAACACTCTTTGTTCTGCTTCTGATTATTGAGCATTTCATATTGTTGATATTGTTGTCTAAATTGATCACGGACTCTGTTAGAGTGTTTAAATACTATTGTTGGATTCTTTCCTATCTGCTTAAGCTTTCTGGTCTGATGGTTACTAAAAGACTCGTTATAAATTGTTTCCAGGCTCATGTATTCTCTTCCGAGGCAGGACATTGTGCAGCATTTCTTTCAAACTACAATAGAAATTCAACTTTAAGGGTGACTTTTAATCGAAAGCACTACGATCTACCTCCTTGGTCTATCAGCATACTTCCCGATTGCAAAAATGTCGTCTTCAACACTGCCAATGTAAGTGAAATTGACAATGTTGGAGAAGAAATGGAAACTTTTGGTTGGCAAAACCAGTTCATTTGATTTCTTTCTAATTTGCAGATTAAAACTCAAACTTCCCGTGTGCAAATGTTGCCGAAAAAAGTTGATTTTCACTCATGGGAGATATTCAATGAAGACATATTTTCATCCGAAGATGATGATGATTCAACCATTACAGTGTCTGGTCTCTTGGAGCAGTTGAATATCACCAGAGATACCAGTGACTATCTTTGGTACTCAACCAGGTAACATATATAATAACACGTACGGATTTGATACCTATTTGTATACAATCGATGTATTTATTTGTTTCGACTATGTGATGTTTCCAGTGTCGATATAAGTTCATCCGAATCGTTTTTGAATGGAAGCAAGCATCTCACTCTCACTGTTCAATCCAGAGGCCATGCTATGCATGTATTTGTCAATGGACATTTCTCAGGTTTTTTACAGTTCAATTTCTTATGCTTTATTAAATTACACTCATCATACGTTAACCCGGAAAATTTTGATCTAATGATTAGGCTCGGCCTCTGGGACTCGACGAGTAAGAGCATTTACTTTTACAGGAAATGTTCAGCTTCGTGTTGGAACCAATATAATTTCACTACTCAGTATAACTGCTGGATTGACGGTTAGTTTCATTGTATCATACAGGGAAATCATATGATTCTTCAATAAATTATCTTCATTTTTTTTTTATCCGAATTCAACTGTGATTTATCGATTTTTCTGTGGTCATCATTGAAGAACCTCGGTGCACATTTCGAGTCATATAAGACAGGAGTTCTAGGACCAGTTGTGCTATACGGGTTAGACGAGGGAAGGAGAGACTTGTCCTGGAAGAAATGGTCATACAAGGTAAATGAATTTTCATTATTTCTGTGAATTTTTGATGACTTATCATTTGTTCATTGAGTTTTTTTTGGCTCATCTGAGGCAGCTTCTTTTGTTCAGATTGGGCTTAAAGGAGAAACAATCAATTCTGATTATAGGAATCACATTCCTGTAGTTCATTGGAGACCGTTGTCCTTAGCAGAACAGAAACATCAACTATTGACTTGGTATAAGGTAGGAGATCGAACATTGTATATGTGATCTTTAATGTGTTCATAAAGTACTTTTAAAAAGTTAAAAAAAGTTTTTTTTCTTTCTCATTTACCTGTTTGTAATACTCACAAGGCCGCCACACATTGTCCTCTTTGGCCTATTGGACCTCATGGTTTTTTTCCTTAAGGCCTCGTTTGTTTGGCCGTATTATATTGTATTAGGCAATTAAAATGTATTAAAATAATACAATACAGTGTTTGGTGCAAATACTGTATTGAATAATTTTAGTATATTTTAATTGCCCAATACAGCAAACACCGTATTAATTAATACATTATATTTAGTGGTATTAGGTTGTATTAGGTTGTATTGTATTAGAAAAACACTTTTTTCTTCTTCAATAAATATGGAATATTGAAAAAATATGTGTTATGTTCTTAGTATTTTTTTTTTATAATTTCAAAATACTGTACTTAGGAAAATTTTATTTAATTTTTTTGTTTGAATTAAAATAAATATTTATTGATTTATTCATGGTAAGAATATTTAAAATTAATTATTAAGTATTTTTTTTAAAATATTATGTTTTTATAATATAATAAAATACAATAAAATCATATAGGAATAACCTAATACGATATAATATAGTGTATCACCAAACGCAGGTTTGTATTAATGATAATACATTCCAATACAATACAATCCAATCTATAGTCAAATACAATCTAATACGGTGCGCCAAACAAGCCCTTAGAGCTATCGTGGGGTTAAGACTATCTTTTACTTATTTATACCACATACTAGTTTTAACTTCAACAGAAGGTCGGAGAAACCCCCCTAAAAACACTTTTAAAAAGTGTACTTGATGCATGCTTTTCCCAAAAACACCTTTAAACGTTTTTACTTAAAAGCACTTGGAACGCACATTCATTCTTCGACATTGACAATAAAATTGAAATTGCAGGCCAAATTTGATGCACCAGGAGGAGATGAGCCCTTAGCTATGGACATGGGTAGTATGACAAAAGGTCAAGTATGGATAAATGGGGAGAACATCGGAAGATACTGGACTGCAACTGCTAAAGGCAACTGCAGTGAATGCAGTTATAGTGGTACTTACAGGCCTACAAGGTGCCAATCTGGTTGTGATCAACCTACTCAACAATGGTACAATCTTCTCCAACCAAATTTGAATTTGATTTTATGTTCGAAAAGTGCTTTTCATTTCGTTAAAAATAAAAATGCTTTCTAGCAAAGCTTGATATACATTTTTTTTTTTTTTTTTAGTATTGCACTATTATATAAATATAATTTGGGGTTTTTTTGGAGAAGGGGGGAGAACTCGAAAACGTAATCTCATGGTGTATGTGTAAGGGATTTACCACTAGACCAACTTCATTTTGTCAAGATATACACTTCTCTTAAAAACGTTTTTATTAAAAGTAGTTTTGTACCGAAATTCTCGATCACGTATTTACAATGGTTTCTCGTATGTTATATTTTGCAGGTACCATGTTCCTAGATCTTGGTTGAAGCCAAAACATAATTTGTTAATAGTTTTTGAAGAAATTGGTGGGGATGCATCAAAGATTTCTCTGGTAAAACGGTTGGTGAAAAGTGATTAATCTTGAGGCATTCCCTAGAAGCAGCAGCTTCTTTTAGTACAAAAGCTCAAAGCATCCTTTATATTCTGATTATATATATGATCATGTTACAATTAATCCTCCTATCATAATCAAATAGGATTTTTATTTTTATTTTTTATTTTATTGTTTTTTTTCTTTTTTATATATAGAAAATGAGTTTTTGTTAGCTAGCTATGACATTATTGCCCTATTTTAATCATAGAGTATCCATTTTTTTATATACCATGGACTCAGCGACTCAAATATGTGATATTGCTAAACTGAATGAGTGCTCCTCTCATTGAGCCACATTGGCCGGTGTTTGGCTTGTATATTTAGGGATCAGACTAATAATCATAAAAAGGATTAGCAATCCACCCATATCATTTATTAATTTTCAATTATGAGAACTCTGTAATGTAACGTGCAAAATTCTCTCATAATCCTTCTTTCCTTTTTAAATTCACTTGTGTAATGTGGGTTGGTTTTTAAATTTGAGGTGAGTCTCAAACCCATAAAAGGTCAACCATATAGGCTTACATCTTTAGGAAATAGAATAACCTTTTTTTGTTCTTTCTTTTAATTCCTAAACAATCTTTTTTTTTTTTACTCGTATTTGTGGGATTGGAACTTTTTAATTAGTTGATGGAAGTATGGAACACATCACGTTGTTTTTTTTTTTTCTTTTTTTAAATAACACCTCATGGTTTGTTTTGTTTTGTTTTGTTTTGTTTTTTTGTTTTTTTTACAATTTTTATTAATTCGAGATCATGTATTTTATATATTAATTCGAGATCATATATTTTTTTAAAAGCTTTCGCCATTAATAGGATTCAAACCGCTGACCTATGAGTTATTTACCCTGACAAGTGCATACAGCCAAGTCAAAGTATTTAAATCCAGTGACCCACATGCAAGGAACTGATATAACTTTTGTCAGTTCAAACTAATAATAGAATTGATGTATATATATATATATACATGTTTTTTATTATCAGTTCGTCCTAACAATAAATATATCAGGACGAAGAATGTGGACCACTAGATTTATATACTTTAACTCAAAGTGTATGCACTTGTCAAAACTTCTCCATAATCCGTGGTCCACATTCTTCGTCCTGATATATTTATTGTCAGGACGAACTGACAATAGAAAGACTGATATATATATATAACAATAATACTACTTTACATAAATTTGGTATTCAAATCTGGTGTCCAAGTGATGTAGTATCACTATAATCTATTCATTTAAAATGTATTAGATATGCATAATTTAAATGAATGGATTATAGTAATGGTATATCATTTGAGCATCAGATTTGGACAAAATAGCTACAAACAAGTCCTTTGTACTCTATAGTCCTTACGGTAAATAGCACCATTATCCACACAAGCAACCAAGCAAGAGAAATATATAATCATGGCAAAGACTCTCAAATCTGCCCCGGTTATCCTGCTATTTTTCATTCTCATTCTCCTCACAAACTTCAGTGAGTAATTTTATGCTTACATTACTAAGAAAATCATGATGATCTATGGTAATAATAATGTGGATCCTGCATCTAAAACCTAGTGAATATGGCATAATGTTGTATGATTGTGTAAATCGTTGCAGAGACAAATAATATGGTCGTGGAAGCAGCACTGTGCGAGAAGCGTAGTGCAACATACCTAGGGGAATCATGCGTTCCATTGGTTAATGACAACAGTTTTGAAACGCATTGCAAGAACAAAGAAGCTGATGTCATTGGAATTTGTGATGCCATAGAGTCGCGCCAGGCCGGGTTTATCGATATCATAACTTGCTACTGCCAATTCAACTGTTGGAAGAATCACAATGCCTGCTGCCCCCAAATATGCATGATTTACTACTTCAATTTGGTGTCGTTCGTTTGTTAATCCTTAAAAATAATAGAAATTATCAGGTGTGAGATCCTGTACGTTTTTGGATACGAGTTTGCTTTTGTTTCTAGTTTGTTGTGTGTCTACCTATTGGTACTTGATTAAGAGTATGCATGTGTTTCGGTTGAAACAGGTACTGCCGTATTTTACGTATTATATTCTCAGAGCTGGTTGTTAGTTTCATTGATGAAGTGTATTTGATGATCTCTCTTATTCATAGGGGATTCCTCACTGATCAATTAATCAGGCTTTCATGTTTGTTTCATGTACATGGTTTCAAGTAATAATTTATCATGGAAATTCCATAAATATATATATATATATATATATAAATAAAATTGTCATGGAAATGATGTAGTACTTAACAAGACTGGATAGATTTTTAAATTTATTGTAAAGGATGATTTTATTTTTTCTAGCTTATATAGATGAACTAATTCAAAAAAAGAAAAAGAAAAAAAAAAAAAAAAGGAAGAAGAAAGAAAATAGATCTATAAAAAATGATTATATTTCCTATAGATCATATAAGTCTGTATACTTGACCTTTACCCACCGCCTTCAGTACACGAGTGAAATAAAATAGGAAAGAAGGAATAAGAGGACTGACTGGATGCAGAATTCTGATTTTTTTTTTTTTTTTTTCAAATATTACGGAGTTTGCTCTATAACTCTGTACCATTACAAAGTCTCTCTTTAATTAACCCTTCTTTTTCTTATAGATGCAATCTTGTATGGTTGACCTTTTATGGGTTGGAGACCCACCTCAAATTTAAATAACTCTACTCAAATACGAACTGATTCGTCTTGCTCGATTTTATTCGTGAGATTGGGGTTTTGGTGTGAATGGTCTTTCCACTTGAATCTCAATCACAAGCTTAGTAAATGGGAAGGTTGATATATGCATGCATGGCCTTGCTATATTAACTTGGCTTAGAGTTTTGTGAAAATAGAGGTTCTAACTATTGCTTGTCACATGGCTTTGTGTGAGTAATGGGAGGAATCCCAGATCTTAAAATTGGGTTCATGAAGTGCTTAATGAGACTAGTTTAGTGCATTGAGTGATCTGAGAAAGGTTGCATCGATTCGCTAGTGCTTTCTTCGTATATTTCATTCCTTGTGTGTGCTAACAAGGAATACACTTGAACATATATTATTAAGAGAGGACAAATACACTTGATCATAAATGAAGGTAACAAACCAGTTCGATACAATTTGACAGCACTATATGCATGTTTCAACCGAAGAAACACGTATATGTACTCTTATTGAATAGATAGACAATTAGACACACAACAGAGACTAGAAACAAATTAAAGCAAACCAAGTTGATGAATTGAAGTAGTAGATATTGTAGTTGTTTTAAGGACAATTGAATAGGCAGAAGCATCGAAAGGCAATGAAAACTCCCGCGTTCGAGTTTAAGACATTACAAAGTCCATTCTCAGCCCCTTCTCGGTCGATGCATCGCGTACTACAAATGTCGTTATCCACCGTTGGGACGCATACATCTGTGTGTGATCTACTTAACCTAGAGCATAGGTTTTGTGCTTCCACGACCATCGTATCTGCAACAATTTACACGATATATATTAATAATAATATTTTAACAATAATCAAAACTGCAATATATATGAGAGTGTTTGCCATGATGAAAACTCACCTGGGTTTGTGAGGAGAATGAGAACGAAAAAGAGGACTGCAAAAATCGAGACAAATTTGAGAGTGTTTGCCATGATTATATATGTATATAGAAATTTGACAATATGCTTGATATATTTCTCTTGCTTGATTGCTTTGCTTGTGTGGATGATAGGTACGGGGATTGGTGATATTTATAGTAATAGTAGTACTACACAAGGACTTGATTGTACATATGCTCCATTTGTATAGTTTGGATTTTTTTAATTACTCGATGGACCACATCATGTTGTGTTAGTAAAGATGTACAACAATATCTTAATTTATTTAGGGAACATGTAAACAAGTGCCCCATGTTAACATATGCTGCATTTGTATAGTTTGGATTTTTTTTTTTTTTTTTTTATAGTTGAAAATCACTCATTGGTTGTTGATTGTAAGCAAACATAACTATTTTTAATAGTGTCACTAAACTATTTAATTGCAACCTCTCTCTCTCTCGCTCTCATTAGAGAAAATCTTTGTTAGGATCCTCGATGCCATCATCCTCCCTAAGTGATATGATTAACAAAAAATTAAAAATAATTCATAATAATAATATCATATAAAGATTTATCAAGGTATAATTTTATGACGAAATTAATAGGATAATATATATATATATATTTAAAGAGGTCTTACCTTCATAATTTATATTAGTTTTCATTTAAATTTAAGGGAGATTATAGTTTGGTTCTTATCTTTTAAGGACCGTCGACGGCCTACGTTAACATAAGTGTGCAAAAGACAGTTTTACCCTTAAAAACTAATTTGAAAATCATAAAGAAATATATATATTTTATAAATGGATCTTCACCATCCATCTTCATCCATCTCAAAAGATGGATGGTGAAGATTAAATAAAATTAAAAATTGAAATTAAAAAATAAAATAAAAAGAAAAAAAAATCTTTTAAAAAAATGGATCTCCACCTTCCATCATTGAGATGGATGGTGGATATTAAAAACAAAAAAAGAATTGAAAAAAAAAAAAAAGAGGTGGAGATCCAATCTCTCAAGATATGATTTTATGACGAAATTAATAGGATAATATATATATATATATATATTTTTTAAAGAGGTCTGACCTTCATAATTTATATTAGATTAGCAAGGCCCACTTAGTTTTCATTTAAATTTAAGGGGGATTATAGTTTGGTCTTTATCTTTCAAGAATCGTTGCTTTTTTTTTTACCTCACTTAGGTGTATTAGGGTTTTTGATCCTCATCTTTTAGGAAATATATCAAAATGGTCTCTTTGACCAAAAAGTCGTTAGCCAACGTTAACACAAGTGTGAAAAAGAAGGTTGTACCCTAAAAATTAATTTGAAATACATTTTTAAATGGATCTTCACCATCCATCTTTTGAAATAAAATTTAAAATTGAAATCCAAAAAAAATAAAAAAAATTAGGACGAACCATCGTAGCATTTAAATTCAACCGAGGAGTAATCTTTTTTGAATTAAATTATTAAAAAAAGAAATTATCTCACCTAAATCATTAGATTAAGGGAGAATTGTAAATAACCCTCTGACTTTTGATCAAATGTCAAATTAAACCCTCTCATTTGAACAATCAGTAAAAAAACCCCTACAATTAGTTAACAGTTAGTTGACTTTAATTAAATCTAATGAAATATAATTATTTAAGATGCTTTTTGTATAATTGAATTAAAAAAAAATAATGAAAAAAATATACTATAAATATGTTAGAAAATAAAAAATAAAAAGTTATTTTAATAAATATTAAATATATAAAAATATATTATAACAAAGCAATAAAATCATTACAAAATTTAAACAAAAAATTTATTATAAATTATAAAAAATTATTTTTGTAAGAAATTGATTTTATTGTTATTAGTATATATTTTTATTATACTTTCCTTTTTATTTTTATTTTTTTTATTCTGTTTATAATAAAGGATTTATATTATAATAATTGATTTATATAAAGTCAACTAACGGTCAACAAATTGTTAACTAACAGTAAGGGGTTTTTTTGTTGATTGTTCAAACCAGAGGGTTTGATTTTGCATTTAATCAAAAGTCAGGGGTTATTTACAATTCTCCCTTAGATTAAATAAAACATATTAAACACTCTTTCCTAAATTTTTAATTACCATAAAAGAAATATATTTTTTTAAATGGATCTTCACCATCCATCTTCATCCATCTCAAAAGATGGATGGTGAAGATTAAATAAATTTTATAATTGAAATTAAAAAAAAAAAATCAATAATAATAAAAAAAAAATCTTAGAAAAAAATGGATCTCCACCTTCCATCCTTGAGATGGATAGTGGATATTAAAAACAAAAAAAGAATTGAACAATCTTTATTTTTTTTAAAGGGTAAAAAACACCCGGACTTTATTGAATGCAATCATCCAAAACATGATTCTTAACAAAATTTGGACAATCATTAACCAAAATTTCGTCCATAAACAAAGAGATAGCATATTTAGCACCGAAGGCTATAGGCCACCTTATTCCCATCACGAGAAATAAAATTGCAAGAGATCCCAATAGAGTCAGAAAAGAGCTTCACAAAATCCAAACATAAAAATGAAACAAAGGTATCCAATCTGATTACAAATTACAAACATAGCCAAGTCTTAAAAGTACTTTTTTTTTTTTTTTTTGTTGGTAAAATAAAGGGCAATTACCAATTTGGTCCTGGATTTTTTTTTTTTAAATTCCAAGTTGTTTACGACTTTTATAAAAGTGACTAAATTGGTCATCACATTTTTTCCAAGTGCCAAATTAGTCCATCTCTTTTTAGAAGTGACCAAATCGGTCCCTCTAATGGTTTAACGGTGTTAAATATAACAGTTGACTTTAACAATTTTAGTTAAAGTACGTAAATACCCTTTATTTGTCATATTAGAGAAAATTGTTTTGTCTTTTGTGCATTAAATTCACCATTATAATTACAACAAAATCCAAAAATATTATTAATGAAACACCATTTCTATATTTTTTAATTAAAATTTTCTAAAAATATTTTAATAAGACAATGTCAATTATACACTTAGTTACCATTCATTCACAGTTTAGTCTTTTACCATTTTTATATAATCGTTTTTATTTATTTATTTGTTAATATTATACAAGTACAGTTGTCAAAATTATTCAAAAATCAAAACCCATAAATAAAATAAACAAAAATATACATATGTTAAAAAAAAAAAAAAAAAAAAAAACTATGCATGTGTCATTATTATATTGTTTAGGAGTAAAAGTACAATTTTACCCTTACACAGTTAAACTTGACTGACGTAACTTAGTTAGAGGGACTAATTTGGCACTTGGGAAAAATGTAAGGGCTAATTTGATAACTTTTGTAAAAGTCGTAAACAACTTGGAATTTAAAAAAAAGTCCAGGACCTAATAAGTAATTGCCCTAAAATAAAAATAAAAATCTAAAGTAGAATAATTGGATCGGAGGCCGGAAGTAGAAGTGGAAGGCGTGTCTGCATAAAAGAAAATCCGAAGAAAAGAAAAAGAAAATCCTAGACAACACTCTCTACCACCTTCAACCAAACAACTTGGTCAACCATCCCACCCAGACAAAAGATCACATATCTCCCCATTGAACTTGGTCCCCACTCCTCTTAGAACCCATCTTAGCCAAGTTATCAGCTTAAACCAATAATTGGACTCATCTAATGATTTGGAATTAGAGTCTGTGGGCTTACAAAAAACATATATGAGACTTAAATATGGCGGACCGATGGATCCGGTGGATTTTCATATGAAATATCCGAAATTCGATCAAATCCAATGAATTTTTGAAAGTTGGATACTTAGATCTAATTCGATCAATTATACCCTGAAATCTAGTCCTATGGATCGAATTAGATCCTACACATCCCTAATCCATTGACAAATTAAAAATATTCTGGCCCTACATACATGAGTGAAGAAAACAAAAAGAATTATTACAAATTAAAAGAAAATATATTCATATTAATCTATCTCCTGTGGATTTAAAGGTTGACATTTTATGAATTTTGACACCCACTTCGAATTTTTTTTTTTTTTTTTTTAAACCCCACCTGCATACACGAGTGCAATAAAAAAAGAAGATTAACCTAAAAAAATCACAATGTCACTAGTACAGTTCAATACACCAAAACATGTTAAAATTAAATTTAAAATAAAGATAAATATAAAAAGAAAACTAAATGGACCTTATTGTTATAACTTATAATATAAATTACGAAGGTAAGACCAAACAAGATGAGGTTGGTCAAGTGGCAAAACCCCTTACACTCACACCACGTGGTCGTGGATTCGAGTGAGTTCAAAATTTTATTAGAATTTTTTTAATGGCAAATTTTAAGGGAATTTTTTTGACGGCGAATTTTAATAAATTTATTAAAATTTATTAGACCTCTTCGTTCGACCTCCAATAGAGGTCAATTCAAACTCCATTGGGGATCGAAGTTGTTTGACCTCCGTTGGAGGTATGTTTGACTTCTAATGGAGGTCGATGAAGAAGATGAAAAAAAATGGAAATTTTCAATTTTGTCCAGTAAGTCTTAGAAATTACAAAATACCCAAGAAGTCTCGGAAATACAATCCGAGACTTACTGGCTATTTTCGAGACTTATTTGCTCTTCCACCAAATAAGTTGTTGGGTGGAGGAGCAAATAAGGTCGGAGACTTATTATTTTTATTATTTTTTGTTCTTCTTCGTCTTCTTCGTTGGACCTCCTAATGAGGTCAAAATGGAGGTCGATTCGACCTCCATTGGAGGTCGATGAAGAAGATGAAAAAAAAAAATAGAAAATTTCATTTTAGTCCAATAAGTCTTAGAAATTACAAAATACCCGAAAAGTCTCGAAAACTATAAAATAAGTCATGGAAATACAATCCGAGACTTATTTAGATATTTCCGTGACTTATTAGGTATTTTTGTAATTTCAAAGACTTATTGGGTATTTTTTTGTAATTTTTGAGACTTATTGATAAGTCTCAAAAATTACAAAAATACCCTATAAGTCTCTAAAATTACAAAAATGTCCAATAAGTCTCGAAAAATATAAAAATATCCAATAAGTCTCAGAAATATCCAAAAAGTTTTAGAAACTACAAAATAAGTCTCGGAAATACCTAATAAGTCTTTATGAGACTTATTTTGTAGTTTCCGAGACTTTTTGGGTATTTTTATAATTTCTAAGACTTTTGACCTCCAATGGAGGTCCAACGAAGAAGACAAAGAAGAACAAAAAATTAAAAAATAATTTGAAAACTGAAAATTAAAAATAAAAAGAAAAAATCAAAACTGTGGGGGCATTTTTGTCCGTTCACCATAATAGGTGATATTTAAACTCAAATTATTAAAGTGGTGATAGTCTTACAAACCCATTTTAAACGAGTGACAAAACCTCTTATTTCCACGGGTTCGAGCCCTCTCCCTCCTAAAAACTACCCGAATTTATGTAATATTTCAAAAAAAAAGAAAAAACAAGAGACCTCTTTAAAAATATTTATTATCATATTAATTACGTTCTGAACTTATAATTAAATAAATCTTTATATGAGATTAATATTTTTGTCAAGCATATTAGTTAGAGGAGAAAACTTATAAGCACCCGGTGCAATTCATTATAACCGATGGGTGTATATATGCCATGTCGCAAGGAAAACTCATTTGATTGGTTCTCCTTACCACACGGCATACACCCATTGACCATTCAAAAAATTGTTAGGGAAAGTGTTTGAGAAACCATTAACCATATATGAAGCTATAATAGATGTGAATGAATACCTCATTGAAAAGAAAAAAAGAAAAAAAGAAAAAAAAATGGTGTGTGTATATATAGGGGTACCCTTCATTGCACATGTACGTACCCATTATGATCATGATTTTTTTACGTGATCACATCAATTCACTCGTATGCAATAACATTACATACGATAACATACATCGATCAGTGCGCTATTGCACATTAGATTGTCCTATATATATATATATATATATATATATATATATATATATATAGTCTTTCTATTGTCAGTTCGTCCTGACAATAAATATATCAGGACGAATAATGTGGACCACATATTATAGAGAAGTTTTGACAAGTGCATACATTTTGAGTCAAAGTATGTAAATCTAGTGGTCCGCATTCTTTGTCCTGATATATTTATTGTCAGGGCGAATTGATAATAGAAAATATATATATATATATATATATATATATATATATATATATATATATATATATATATATATATATATATTCCCACTATCTATATATTGTTGTATTTGACTTGAGAATCCTTCAAGGAATAAAGAACCTTATATTCTGTTTTGGTTTATTTTATCTTTCTCTCTCCTTTTATTCTAAGTTTATATTACTATGTTCTTATTTTCAATCATTTTATAACACTTGGAATAAAAAAAAAGGGTTAGTTAGCGAAAATAGCCCATCCCAACAACCACTCTCTAAGAAATAGCCCATTGGGAAAAAAAGTGCATATATAGCCGCTTTGCCAACCCCATTTACGACTATGCCCTTAAGTGGCCCTCAAGTGAAAATTCCCTAAATACCCTCGGTCAATGTTTGAGCAAATAAAACTTGATTAAGTTTACTTAATTACCCTCCCATTCTGATTCCCCACAAATGGACTAAATTACCCTCTAATTTCCCACAAAAACTCTGCTCTGTGCGAATACAAACGATTACAACAACAAACAGAAAACCCAAAGTGAGAGGAAGGAGAAGCAGAAGGTCGCCGTTGCCCTCGTCGCTGTCGCCATCGCAGAAACTCTGCTCTGTGTGAAATCGCAAACCCAAAACTCAAAACCCTGCTTTGTGTGAAATCACAAACTCAGACAACTTCAAACCAGAAATAGAGAGAGAAAGGAGAAGCATAAGGTCACCGTTGTCGCCGTCACATCACGTCATGTCACGTCACCGTCGGCATTGAAGGAAGCACCCAAACCCAGACAACAACAAAGAAATCACAAACCCAGACAACAACAAACCAGAAATTGAGAGAGGAAGGATAAGCAGAAGGTCGTCGTTGTCCTCGTCGCCGTCGCCGTCGCCGTCGCCATCGGCATTGAAGGAAGCACCCAAACCCTAGAAAACGCAAACCAAATTAAAGGTACTAATTTGTTGAAAATTATGTTTTTTATTGGAGTTTGTTCTTGTATGTGTTTTGGGATGGTAGATTGTTCTGTTGTTTGTGTTTTTGGCGTGTTTGTATGTGTATTTGGAGCGTGTGTGTTATGTTTGAAGGGCAAGCATTATTGATTGATTGCTGTGAACTACACTGGAAATGTTTTGTTTTGGGTATTGGGAGGGAAGAAAAACATTTGCAGACAGTAAATGACTTATTTTGCATGTAGAGAGAGTACGTTTTAGATGGATGAGTGATGCATGTAATTTGTGTGCCTAGGATTGATTTATTACTGGATGCATATATTTTGTGAGCATGTATTTTATGAGCATGTATGTATGTATTTTGTGAGCCTAGGAATCAGCTGCTGATGTTGAAAGAGAATGTATGTAATCTGTGAGCCTTGGACTGATGATAAATGCATAATTTTGAGCCTAGGACTTATTTTCATAAGCCTGGGACTGATGTTTTCCTTTTGTTTTCATTGTTTAGATGCCGAGGAGAAATCCAAATGCAAACTTGTGGCGGTTCCCAGACCATGAGAGCTGGGTAACGGTTAGAGTAAATAGTGGAAGTAAACAATATTTCATTACAAACTTGAAGGAGGTCTTAGAGAAATTTGGGTTGGAGGAAAAATTCAAGGAGGGCCCCTTCGGCATATATTTGAAGTTGGAAGAACCGTTGACACTTTACGGGCAACTTATTCACAATATTTTGAAAAGAGAAATCAATCACCCCAAAGGACAAAGAGAAGATGAGATGTGGTTTGGGTTGGGGAATTCGAAAGCCCGTTTCGGCCAAGAGGAATTTTATTTATGCAGCGGGTTGAATATGGGACAGCTGCCTGAAGGTTTTCAAAACAACAACGAAGTACCAGAGGATTCGATGCTTAGAAGAATTTTCAGAGGAAAAAGGCCGACTGCAGATGTATTGTATGCCACTTTGAGGAAAATGACAGCCGAACAGAGTGAATATGCGTACAAGATGTTGAATATATATACGGTGAGCCAATTCTTTAGCACGGATGACGGACGGACGGACCACAGCCATCCCGGGGTAGCTGTTTACATTAGTTGAAAAGGAAGAAGAATTCAAAAATTTTTTATGGGGTTCTTACATATTCAGTTTTACATTTTATTTTCTCAAGGGTGTACTGAAGGGACGGCTGGACCGACTGAGAGGTCAAGCAAAGAAGGAAGACAAGAAGGGGAAGCTGTAGAAAATTAAGAATGCAGTAGAAGAAGAAGAAGACTTAGAAGAAGAAGAACAAGAACAAGAACAAGAACAAGAACAAGAACAAGAAGACAAGAAGAAAAAGAACAAGAAGAAGAACAAGAAGTTAGTAGAAGTGAAAGGGAAAGGGAAAGGGAAAGGGAAGTTGAAGAGTGTGGAAGAGAAGAGTTTGAAAGATAAGAGTGGGGAACAGAAGAAAAATAAGAAATCGAAGTATTATACCTACAATTTGTCCGGGTTCCCTCTAGCACTTCAGGTAAGTTTTAAAAAAGGAAATATAGCATATTTTCAGCATAGCAAAACTGTTATTGTGTTTCCCGTTTCATACTTTGTTGAATTGTTATTGTGTTTCCTATATTGATATTAGTTAGTTGAAATTGTATAGGTATGGGCCATGGAGAGGATAATTCGTTTTGATGATCGAGTCGGAAAGAGAGTTGGTACGGGGTATTCCCAGTTCACTAGATGTGCATTTGATGAAAAAATTCAAGATATCGAATCATTATTCAATTCAACGGTGGGTACTTAATGACCCTTTCTTTTTAGTTATATAGGGATAATTATCTTCGGAAATTCGGTAATAATTGTTTGTTCCCAATATGCAGATGACTTTACTTGATTGGGAAGTTGAAAAGTATGAAAAGGATACAGATTACTTCAAGTCATTGAACCTGAAACGCGTGTGTCAACCACTAACCGTAAAGAAGAGGGAGAAGTTGGCTCTTCCTCCACCTCCAAGTAAAGTGGAAGAAGAGCCTGTTGGTGGTGATGACGATGAAGTTGATGATCATCAGACAGGTTACAATGACGGTGATGGGATTGACGCTTCTATTAAGAAGCAGGAGATAGGAGGTTCAGTGAGGAAAAGTAGAAGTACATTTTCATGTGAATATTCCCCCCCTTCGAAGAAGCATCTATTCTCCGATGGGAATTCTAAGGTATGATTCCATCTACACTATTTGGTTTTAGACTTTTAGTAAGCTATTCTTGTATGTATTGTAGTATTAATTATTGCATAATTCAGGTGCCTTCCACAATCCCAGAATTATATGCAGAATTACGTGCTACTATGGTTGACAGCGAGGAATGTATCGTTGCCTTTTGTAAACATGAATTTGTAAAGATTAGAAATCAGATGAAGGTTAGATACATAAAGTTGTTGAAAAATATATTATTATTTATATATAATAGTTTAGTCGTTAATAATATCCACTAATTTATTGATGTTGATGTTTAGAAGGGTGTTGAGCAAGATGATGAGATGAAGGAGGATGTTGGTGTTGATAACACTGCTAATGAGGAGGATGTTGGTGGTCATAAGGCTGCTGTTCAGGAGGATAAGTCTATTGATGAGGAGGATATTGGTGTTGATGCTGCTGCTAATGAGGAGGATGTTGGTGGTAAGCCTGCTGGTGATAAAGTTGCTGTTCAGGAGGATGCTAGTGATGATGCTGGTGATAAGGCTGCTGGTAATAGGGCTGCTGGTGATAGGGGTGCTGCTGAGGAGAATGCTGTTGAGAAGGATGTTGTTGATGCTGTTGAGAAGGCTGCTGTTCAGGAGGATGTTGAAGAAGTGACTAAGAAACAAGATGTTGAGGAACATGAGGCTGTTGTTGAGGCTCTTCTGGCTGTTGGGTCTACTGCAATCGAGGGTGATGTGATGGTCAAGGTACATTCTATAAATATAATAGTTGTTTTGTCATTTATATCTATAAGTAAGGATAATAGTGTTTATGTTATGTATATGGTCGAAGCCTGGGAATAATTATGTTCGGCCTGGGAACAATTGTCTTAGGGTTTTGAGAAGGATGTTGTTGATGCTGTTGAGAAGGCTGCTGTTCAGGAGGATGTTGAAGAAGTGACTAAGAAACAAGATGTTGAGGAACATGAGGCTGTTGTTGAGGCTCTTCTGGCTGTTGGGTCTACTGCAATCGAGGGTGATGTGATGGTCAAGGTACATTCTATAAATATAATAGTTGTTTTGTCATTTATATCTATAAGTAAGGATAATAGTGTTTATGTTATGTATATGGTCGAAGCCTGGGAATAATTATGTTCGGCCTGGGAACAATTGTCTTAGGGTTTTGAGAAGGATGTTGTTGATGCTGTTGAGAAGGCTGCTGTTCAGGAGGATGTTGAAGAAGTGACTAAGAAACAAGATGTTGAGGAACATGAGGCTGTTGTTGAGGCTCTTCTGGCTGTTGGGTCTACTGCAATCGAGGGTGATGTGATGGTCAAGGTACATTCTATAAATATAATAGTTGTTTTGTCATTTATATCTATAACTAAGGATAATAGTGTTTATGTTATGTATATGGTCGAAGCCTGGGAATAATTATGTTCGGCCTGGGAACAATTGTCTTAGGGTTTAGGGAACAATTCCCTTAGGCCTGGGAATAATTCTGTTCAGTCTAGGAACAATTGTCTTAGGATTTAGGGAATAATTCTGCAAGGGTTTAGGAAACAATTCCCTTATGCCTGGGAATAATTATGTTCGGTCTGGGAACAAGTATGTTCGGCCTGGGAACAATTGTCTTAGGGTTTAGGGAACAATTCCCTTAGGCCTGGGAACAATTTTGTTTGGCATGGGAATAATTTTGTTAGGGTTTAGGGAATAATTCCCTTACGCCTGGGAACAATTCTATAATAGTGTTTTTGTCATGCATATGAGTATAGCAATGGTTTGTACTTTACTACATATTTAATTGGCTTGTAGGACTATGGGGAAAAATCTATCATTGACTTGGAACAATATCCATCCCCAGCCGTGTGTTTTATTGGCGAGAACTTCCCCAGTAGTGTGGTAGCACTTACTGGGGCGGACCCTAATGTTGAATATAGAGACCTTGACAAACAAAGGGCTCGAAAGCGGTCAAGGTATCTCGATGACCCGTACACAGATCCGATGCCCAAGAAGACAAAGAAATCAAAGGCAAACGAGGAAGATATAGACTTAGTTGAGTTCACGTCTTTCCTGAAGAACAACGACCAAGTTAGGTAATATTCCATTCTTGTGATCTGTTATATTGGCATGACTTCAATGTATTCATTGGAAAATATTTGTACTAATGTTATGTATTCATTTTTTAATAGTATTTATACGGGTCAAATCATTCCCATGACGCATCAAAATTTTCAAGACTTGGTCAACGTCGAAACGTGGATATCAGATTTGGTAACATAATTTAACTATCTATTTCTTCCTGGTTATTAAGCCTTTATGTAACTTATTTCGTAACTTATTTCGTAACGTATATCACTTCATATACACAGCACATTCATAGTTACTTTGATATCCTATGGAGGAGGTGATCGAGCAGTGAGCTGAACTATGTGCAAAATATTGGATTTGTGAACATATCTTTCTTCGTAAGTATCACCCTAGTTATATGATACGGTATTTGAAAATGTGTTTATGCATGTTTCTGAAAAATTGTTAATGAATGTATTTTTTGATGACAGACTAGCATAAGCAAGATGTGGGCAGATGAAATGAAACTGGTGGACACGCAAAAGGACATAGCCCGATTTGAGAAGGAAGACCAGGAAAGAAGTCAGCCAATAGAAAGTAATTCTCCTCCTTCTCCTCAAGGGAAAAAAGATCGGAAAAAAAGGGTCAAGAAGACCAGTGATCCGTCTCCAAAAGCTGTCAATGTCTGGGAAGATTACCCAGAATTCGTTCCTTTAAATTACCAGCCAAGTTCAGACATCCTGAGACATGTTACAGGGCATCAACTTCTATACCTTCAACCTTGGTGGCAGTTGGATTCAGTAAGTTGTTGGAAATGCGTTGTCATTATCTAATTCCTTAAATAATCTGTATCTATTGTATATATAGGTGCTCGTTCCGTGCCACATTCACAGCCATTGGATGTTATGCCATGTACTTCTAAAGGAAGGAAAAGTAATGGTATATGACTCATTGAATGAACGGAGGAGCGGACTTAGTCCTCGGATGAAGGAAATTCGTGGCCTGCTTTACTTATTGCCATCTACGTTGAAGCATGCCGATTACTACCAACAAATCAAGATGGATCCTCGTAGCACCCCATTCACAACTGAAAGCATGCACAGTGATCTCATTCCACAACAAGATGATGGGTATGTTTGACATATTTATGTACTTTTTATGGACTTTATTTACTTTCCTAAAGATACTAATGTTTGACATATCCCATCATTTAACAGAAACAGTTGTGGTGCCTTTTTACTGAAGTATGCGGAGTTGATTATGGCAGGAGTACCAACTCCATGGAAATCAATTTTTGGACAAAAGAATATCAAAAATATTCGAAAGGCCATAGCAATTGAGATTTACACGAATGGTCAACTTCGTAACTCCCCATAGACTTATACAACTTGGGAATCATGTACAGCTTCAGAATCAATCATTTACACTGTCTGAGAATGTTTTGTGCACTTCAGAATTGCTGGGAATGTTTATGATGTATTTTTTTGGTTTGGGAAAAATCTGTTAGGCCTGGGAACAACTGTTGTAGTCCTAGGACGAATGTTCCTAGGCTTATGATACTTGTAGTCACCAACAATGGTCCTAGTCACCATCGTTGTTACTTGATGTATTTATCCAATAGACTTGTACAGCTTGGGAATCATGTACAGCTTCAGAATCATTTATTTAGTCTGTGTGTATTTTTGGGAATGTTGTATTTTTTTAATTTGGGAAAAATCTGTTAGGCCTGGGAATAACTCTTATAGTCCTAGGACGAATGTTCCCAGGCTTATGATACTTGTAGTCACTAACAATGGTCCTAGTCACCATCATTGTTACTTGATGTATTTATCCAATAACTGTTCCCAGGTTAAGAACTCAAGGACATGGAGAGTTGATCTCAAAGCTAAGGACTCCAGGCATAAGAGAGTTGTTCCCAGGCCTAGGAGAATTGTTCCCAGGCCTAGGATAGTTACTATCAAGGCTAAGGACTTAAGGACGTGTTCCCAGGCCTAGGAAACTTGCTCCTTGTTCCCAGGCCAACGAGAGCTGTTCTCATGGCTAAGGACTCAAAGACATGGAGAGTTGATCTCAAAACTAAGGACTCCAGGCCTGGGAGAGTTGTTCCCAGGCCTAGGATAGTTGTTATCAAGGCTAAGAACTTAAGGACGTGTTCCCAGGCTTAGGAAACTTGCTCCTTGTTCCCAGGCCAACGAGAGTTGTTCTCAAGGACATGGAGAGTTGATCTCAAAGCGAAGACTCTAGGCCTAGGAGAATTGTTCCCAGGCCTAGGAGAGTTGTTCCCAAGCCTAGGATAGTTGCTATCAAGGCTAAGGACTAAAGGACGTGTTCCCAGGCCTAGGAGAATTGTTCCCAGGCCAACGAGAGTTATTCCCAGGCCTAGGAGACTGGTTCCAAGGCCCGTAATAAATTGGTGGCTTTTCATTTAAAATAGCTTTACACCAGTTCATTTCATTTTAAATGTAAAGGTTACATTGGTTAGTGTACCCGCCGTTCATTTAAGGTACAATGGTTGTTCATTGGTTACAATGGTTTATTCTTCAATGTAATCATGTGACTATATAAACACCCAATCTTAGTTTTTCCTCAAAAAATTATTCAATCTTCCTCGGTTGTTATTTGTTTCATCACTTCATTTTTACACAGAATGGTAGGAAACGGTATGGGCAGTGACAGTGACAGGATGAATGCCGTTTTGGAAGTAATGCGTCAACGGGTTGCAATGGCGAAGGAGACCGTCATCAACAAGCGAGAAAACTATAAACGGCTACGTGATGATTATACTATTTTGATGGGGAAATTTCAGAATCTAGAGGCTGAAATCATAGAATCCAAAGTTGAGATTGAAGCAAAGGACAACGAAATCAGTGGACTCTACCAACTTGTTGAACATTTGCAGAAGAGGTTGATGGACTTCAACGTTCCACCATCACCCTGAACAAAAACAAATTTCAATATTTATGTTCTGTTTTTTTTTTTTTCACATGCTGTAATGGTTTTGTTTAACAAGTTTATGGAAGTACTTTGTCTGCTTTAAATATGCGCTTCACAGCCATTTCAAAGACTGTCATTATATTCATTCATTCATTAGTCTAGACTAAATAGACCTACCAGCAGAACAGAACAAAATAATAACCCAAACAAACATAAAAAACAGACCTTTCAAACGATCTTGCCCACTATAACTCCCAAAATAAACACGAGTACAAATATAAACAACATGACACCAGTACTTTCACTCTTCTCAGATACTTTCTCTGTAACATTGACAGAAGATTCTGGCTAAGAATGGCTTGAATGTACGGAACGTCTACTTATCGCTTGATATGCCTCATCGGTTGAGTTAAACTTCTTGTAAGATGCTCCTGGAAAACCAACTACTTGTTCGTAACATTCAAGCCACGAACTGAACACACCGGTTTTCCTTCCTTTGAAAACCACATAAACAGAATTCTTCCCCACTGGTGTTCGGAAAAAAGGTTTTGTGTTGGGAGAAGGAGATATTAGTTCTGAGAAGAAGATGAAGGAAGAAGGATGATGGGAGAAGGAGATGTCAGTTCTGTGAAGAAGATGAAGGAAGAAGGACGATGGGAGAAGATGAAGTTTTATATATATACTCACATCAGTAATAAGAGGATTTTTTGCGTGTTTGACTAAGGAAGATGAAGGTTTACTTTTACTTTTAGTGGGATACAGGCTGTAATGAGAAGAAGAAGATATAGTGGGATCCATCTGTAACCCACTACCAATAGATGACGTGTCGAGTAAATTTGCATGGTTCTCTGAGCCTGGGAAAGAGTTTACAGGCCTAGGAACAAATTATGTTGGGCCTAGGAACGGTTCCTAGGCCTTACAGTTTTCGTCCGTATAGGAAATTATGAAGGCCCCTCAATAATCTAAATGATCGGCATGGTCCAACGATGAAGGGGTATCAATGGAAATATGGACATGAAGTTTCGAGATGATCGAACGGTCGAACAAGTACGTCCCTACCCATTACACACCTTTAGTAAACAACCCTTTCAAATATAAACCCCTAAATGCCTAAGAGTTCTTTCAAAAAATTGTAAGTTGATCTCGTTGCTTGAATCGATCTCCCTTGTTACATTTACACTTCCTAAATCGATTCTGATGGGTGCACACCGCTTCAAAAAAACATCCTATGCAATCGGATAAAAAAAAGAAATTTTTAAAAAATTATATTTAAATCAAAATTAAATACACCATGGGCCTAGGAACAGTTTCTAGTCTTAAAGTACCGGTTCCTAGGCCTTTATGTTCCTGGGCTTAGTTCCTTCTTTTTAGCACCAATACTGATGACGAATGATAATGTGGCAGCGACACACAACTGAGCCTAGGAAAGAGTTTACAGGCCTAGGAACAAATTATGTTGGGCCTAGGAATAGGCCTAGGAACAAATTATGTTGGGCCTAGGAACAGTTCCTAGGCCTTACAGTTTTCGTCCGTATAGGAAATTATGAAGGCCCCACAATAATCTAAACGATCGGCATGGTCCAACGATGAAGGGGTATCAATAGAAATATGGATGTGAAGTTTCGAGATGATCGAACGGTCGAACAAGTACATCCCTACCCATTACACACCTTTAGTAAACAACCCTTTCAAATATAAACCCCTAAATGCCTAAGAGTTCTTTCAAAAAAATTGTAAGTTGATCTCGTTGCTTGAATTGATCTCCCTTGTTACATTTACACTTCCTAAATCGATTCTGATGGGTGCACACTGCTTCAAAAAAATATCCTATGCAATCGGATAAAAAAAAGAAATTTAAAAAAAATTATATTTAAATCAAAATTAAATACATCATGGGCCTAGGAACAGTTCCTGGTCTTAAAGTACTAGTTCCTAGGCCTTTATGTTCCTGGGCTTAGTTCCTTCTTTTTTAGCACCAATACCGATGACGAATGATGACGTGGCAGCGACACACAACTGAGCCTGGGAAAGAGTTTACAGGCCTAGGAACAAATTATGTTGGGCCTAGGAACAGTTCCTAGGCCTTATAGTTTTCGTCCGTATAGGAAATTATGAGAGCCCTGCAATAATCTAAACGATCGGCATGGTCCAAAGATGAAGGGGTATCAATGGAAATATGGACGTGAAGTTTCGAGATGATCGAACGGTCGAACAAGTACGTCCCTACCCATTACATACCTTTAGTAAACAACCCTTTCAAATATAAACCCCTAAATGCCTAAGAGTTCTTTCAAAAAATTGTAAGTTGATCTCGTTGCTTGAATCGATCTCCCTTGTTACATTTACACTTCCTAAATCGATTCTGATGGGTGCACACCGCTTCAAAAAAACATCCTATGCAATCGGATAAAAAAAGGAAATTTTTAAAAAATTATATTTAAATCAAAATTATATACACCATGGGCCTAGGAGTTATTCCTAGGCCTTATAGTTCCTAGGCTTAGTTCCTTCTTATTAGCACTAATAACGATGTACAATGATGATGTGGCAACGACAGACAACTGAGCCTAAGAAAGAATTTACAGGCCTAGGAACAAATTAGTTTAGGCCTAGGAACCGTTCCTAGGCCTAAAACATTACTCACGGGCTTAACTGATCTTCTGTTTTCAAGATTAATAACAGCAGCCCAAGCCAATAAAAACAGCAATATCAGCAGCCAATAACTGTTTTGGTTCAGCACCTACCCAAGACACTTACACTGCAGGCCCAGCGGCAATCTCTTCGTTCGTGTCAGTCAAGGTAGGTTCAAGTGGCTTGTCCGGGCACTTCAGTTTGTTGTGACCTTCTTTCTTACATATGCCACATGATCGGGGTTTTTTGGCTGGTTTGCTTGTGCTAGATGATGGTTCTGGACAAGCTGATTTATTATGTCCTTTTTTTCCACACTTTGAACAAGATTGTAACTTTCTTTTCTCCCCGGCGGACGATATCCTCAACTTTTTTGGTCTTCCTGACAGCTTTTTTCTCTTCCATGGCAATACAATACGGTTCCGGATTGCATCAGGAATGTCCCAAGATTCGGGATCCGGAACAGGGTTCACAGCCATTTCATAAGCATGTTTTGTTGTGTAACGGTCATAAGCCATTGAGTTGATTGACGTACCTTTGAACCTAGGCCATAACACACCAACAAACACAATTTAAGGCTTGTAAAATAAACCATAACAGATAAATGTACATACTTAAAAGACCGGGAAGCATACCTAGCAACCGCCATTGCATGAGAACACGGCAACTAATCTAAATCCTATTGACAGCATGAGCAAGAACTGTTTTCAAGGTCGATGATTCTAGGAATCCATTTGTCGTCTACCTTAAATGTTTTGTGGTGAATGGGGTGAATCTCAGACTTATTCGCTATATTTGTCAAAGTTTTGATGTGTTCGTCTGCAAACGTTGTCAAGTATGTAGACATTTCACGTGCATTTGTTCGACGATTGTAGAACCACCTTTGCAACAAATCTCTGATACATTCCGCCATTGCTGTGATAGGTAATTTTCAGACCGAAACCAGACAAGAATTCATTGACTCGGCAATGTTGGTGGTCATAAAAGAGGTCCTTTTTCTAGGGCTATGTACACGTGAAAACTTCTCTACCCCAACGGCTAGGAGCTCATTGTAAACCTTAGGACAGGTTTCTTTCACCTCACCCATGAAACGATCAAAGTCCTCGATATGGTATGCATACGCAGCACAGTAGTAAAGCCACATCACATCATCCCTCTGCTTGCAAAATCTTTTAAGATTTTGTGCCAAGTGGTACACACAAATCCCATGTGTTGCATCTGGAAATATGGCTTCCATTGCATTGAATATACCATTGTGCCAATCCGATACTAACATGACACGGTCCGGATTTTGGATCCTTTTACGGAGTTTCTTCAAAAACCAAGTCCAAGACTTTGTGCATTCAGAGTTTGCAAACCCAAATGCCAAAGGGTATATCATCCCGTTTCCGTCTTTGCACACCGCAACTAACAAAACACCCCTAGTCTTAGCCTTCAAGTGGGTAGCATCAATGCAGATAACCGGCCTAATAACAGAATTGAACTCCTCTATAGAGGCTCCAATTGCCATGAATGCATATTTCAACCGGTTTCTGAAGTCAGTCTTGATATTTGTCATAGTCCCGGGGTTCGCTTGTTCCAAAACATAAAAATAAGACGGCAACCTCTGAAAGGATTCCCACGGATCACTGAATACCTGACTCAAAGCGTGCTCCTTCGACCTGTAGGCTTTGTTGTACGAGAGGTGTATGCCATGCTGCTCCCTCATCTCAAAAACTATATCTTTAGGACGGATTATGCGCTCGGATCACGATATTTACTTGCATACAAATCCCCTATCATGGCAGCACTTACACGTTTGAATTCAACGTTGTAGTTGTCATTTCTGTCACATGTGTGCTCATTAACAAACGTCTTCACATGCCAATAAGTCCCCTTATTCGACTTCCATGCCCGAAGAACCCATCCACAACTTCTCTGACTACATTGCGCAGTGAATCGTGTATTGGAAGATCGTGAAATCCTATGCTCAAACCTCTCTCCAAATGCATACGACCCTACATCGCTCTTCAATATGGGCTTGTCCTTGAACATCTGTCCTTTGTATAATGGACCTTGGTCCCCTGGATTTTCAAACACATCCACTAATCGAACAGCTGGTATTGAGTACAGATCTGAACCTGATACTGTCCACCGTGTGTACAAGGACGGTGAAGAACTGTTGGTGTTCCACTCACCCCTTATTCTTCTGTTAGAAGAACTGTTGCCGCTATCCCACCACCACCATCATCATCATCATCATTATCACCACCACTCTCATCTTCTGTATCACTGGTTTTAGAACTATCAGACCTTCCAGAACTATCTATGCTTTCAGAACTATCCACAACTGAATTATCCACAACTACATGCTTGGTAGTAAATGTTGGCGTCGCTTGTTCATTTCATGCTGACATAAATTCGGGTGAAGCAACCGGATTATTGCTGCCACTAACTGATTTATAGTTAGGAGTACCCCCCGGAGACCGTGGAATATCAGTGGGTTTAACAGGAGAGACCATACATTCTGATTGGATTGGATTTGGTGGAGGTTGAAATTCATGTTTGTTGACAAATTCAACATCAATTGTGGCCCAACCTTTTTCCTTATGCATAATCACAAACTCTACATCGTCGTCACTCATAACAGTCAATGTAACTTTATCAACCCCTATTTCCACATGCGAAGTTAGCTTCAACTGAATTTGGTCTCTACTAACCCCTGTCCGTTGGTATATCGTTTCCACCAATTCATCATACACTCCCTTCTCTTTTTTAGTTAGACGTATTGAAAACGAAATTGGACCGGTCAATGCGTTACCCTTCCAATGCTCACTGCACTGAACTAACACCCAAGACATGGTATCCTTAGACCCTGAAAAAAAAATTCAGTAAATAACAGTATAACAATTACTGTCATTCAATTCAGGTCAGTGCATAGGAACAATTCTTTTAGGCCTAGGAACGGTTCCCAGGCCTACAACATTCCTCCCAAACCTACAACATTCCTCCCGGGCTTAGCTCATTTTATGTTTCCAATTTCCACAATCAATAACAGCAGCCAATAACAAAAGCAAAAGGGATAAATCAATAGCAGGGGCCTGTTTTGGTTCAACCAACCAACACAAACAAATATACATACACCATCAACAACCAACACCGATCAACACAAACAAATATACATACACCATCAACCAACAACAATAGCAAAACCTCTTTTGGTTCAGTAGCGATCAACACAAACAAATATACATACACCATCAACCCTCACAAAATCACATACAAATTCCCTAAACCTTTTCCCCACCAAACCATACAACACAATAAATGTGAAAACAAACCATATAACACTATTCATAAGAGTGCATTTCTTCCAGTTATTCATGTGATAGTGAGGACGATGTGTGCACCCAACAAAACTAAATACCTTAACTACAACAATATTGCCCCTCTTAAGAGCTTGATGTGGCATTTCATCAAACACCTTAACTAAACCCAAAAATACTGCATACACAAACCCCAATTCATGGGCAACAAATCCAAAACCATCAATCCCTCATTCTATCAAAAACGTCTCAAACTTAAACAACAATAAAAGACCGACAGATTCAATGACATTGGAAACTTAAGTGTGATTACGGGACTTACATTGACTGTGTATTCTTGACAGTGAAGCTCGATTTGATAGTGAAGCTCGATTGAAGGAGATGCCGGCACTCTCAAGATTCTGGTCGCCGTCGCCGTCGAGATTACGGTCGGTAGCAAGATTCCAGCGGAGAGGACCCAACTTCGATGGAGTGGATTCCAGTCGAAAGGAGAACAATGGGATTTGAAATGGGAAGAATGACTGACCCAACTTCGATGGAGTCGATTCTGGTCGACAGGAGAACGATGGAGAAGACAATCGAATTTCTGAAAGTTTTGGTTTTCTTCAGTCAACTGAAGGAGAAGAAGAGAAGCGGCAGTTTCGTCCTTACACAATGTAAGAGGGTAATTTAGTCATTTTGCACGGTTTAATTGTTGAGGGCATTATTGTCTTATAAAGGCTATTTCCTAGAAAGTTAATATCAAGAAAGGCTAGATATGCACTTTTTTTCCCAATGGGCTATTTTCTAAAAATGAATGTTGGGATGGGCTATATTTGCAAGGACCCCTAAAAAAAACCCACCTGGATACACGAGTGCAATAAAAAAGGAGGATTAACCTAAAAAATTATAATGCCAGTAGTCAATACACCTAATTATGTTAAAATTAAATTGAAAAGAAAGAGTAACTACATATATACATAAATGAAAAATAAGTGGACTTTGTTGTTATTTTTTTTAAAGCTGACACCGTTGTGGATCAGGGTATGTCGAGATCTGATGAGATTAGACTTTACAAACATGGTCCGGAATACAACTCCTACTATAAGGGAGGGTTCAAAGATCTTCGTTAGGATCTTTGATGTCATCATCCTCCCTAAGTGATATGATTAAAAAAATAATAATAATAATTCATAATAATAATATCATATAAAGATTTATCAAAGTATAATTTTATGATGAGATTAATAGGATAACATATATTCTTAAAGAGGCCTGACCTTCATAATTTATATTAGAACTATAAGGCCCACTTAGTTTTCATTTAAATTTAAGAGGATTACAGTTTGGTCCTTATCCATTAAGGACTGTTGCTTTTTTACCCCATTTATAGGGTTTTTGGTCATCATCTTTTAGGAAATGAGTAATGCTATAACAACCCAAATAATTAACTCAAATTTTAACTCAAATAACGTGGCAAGTGAGTTGTCATCACCACACACAACATGAGATGATGTGATTAATGAAAAAACCAACTGCTATATCATTTGTGTTAAAATTTGGGCTAAATTTTTGGGTTGTCTAGCATTAGTGTTTAGGAAATACATCAAAATGATCCCTTTGACCAAAAAGTTGACGACCAATGTTAACACAAGTGTGAAAAAGACGGTTTTACCCTTAAAAATTAATTTGAAAAATAAATAAATGATATATATATATATATATATATATATATATATATATATATATATATATATATATATCAGTCTTTCTATTATCAGTTCGAACTGACAAAAGTTATATCAGTTCCTTGTATGTGGGCCACTGGATTTAAATACTTTGACTGACAAGTGCATACAGCCAAGTCAAAGTATTTAAATCCAGTGGCCCACATGCAAGGAACTGATATAACTTTTGTCAGTTCGAACTGATAATAGAATTTCTGTATATATATATATATATATATATATATATATATATATATATATATATATATATTTAAATGGATCTTTACCATCCATCTTTTGAGATGGATGGTGAAGATTTAATAAATTTTAAAATTGAAATCCAAAAAAATAAATAAATTTAAATTGAATAAAAAAAACAAAACAAAATAGTTTTTAAAAAAAAATGGATCTCCACCATCCATCTCAAAGATGGATGGTGGATATTAAAAAAAAATTGAAAAAAAAGAAAAAGATAAAGAAAAGGAGGTGGAGATCCAATCTCTCCGGATATGATCTCCACTGTCCATCAAGATTGAGAGAAAACTCAAACATTTCTAAAATTTACAGAAACAAATAATTACAGTAAAATCAACTAAAGTATTATTAAGATAAAACAACCAAATAACAACACAACCACAAATATAAAATACTATTAAAATAGTTTAACAATTGAAATATAACTTGAGTTTTTTTTTTTGGAAGGGCAAAAAACACCCCGATTTTATTGAATGCAATCATTCAAAATAAGATTTTGAACAAATTTTGGACAATCATTAACTCAAAATTCGTCCTTAGACAAAGAGATAGCATATTTAGCCAGGCTATAGGCCACCTTATTCCCATCACGAGGAATAAAATTGCAAGAGATCCCACCAAAGTCAGAAAAGAGCTTCACAAAATCCAAATATAAAAATGAAGCATAGGTATACAATTTGATTACAAAGTACAAACATAGCTAAGAAGTTTTTTTTGGAAAGGACATAGCTAAGAAGTTTGAATACAAATATACAACAACAACAACAACCAAGTCTTAAAAGTACTTTTTTTTTTTGAGATGTGGAAGGCATGTCTGCATAAAAGAAAATCCAAAGAGAAGAAAAAGAAAATCCTAAGGTGGGCTTGAACCAATAATTGGACTCATCTCATGGTTGGAATTAGAGTTTGTGGGCTTACAAAAAAATCATATATGAGACTTAAATATGGTGGATTGACGGACTCAGTGGATTTTCGTATGAAACGTCCGAAAATCAATCAAATCCAATGGATTTTTGAAAGTTGGATACTGTAAGTGGTCGTTTGATTTGGTACGTCAAATGGGTCAGGTTGTGTCAGGCCCAAAGCAACTTACGTTAACCGGAAAACTTTAATCTAATGATTAGGCTCGGCCTCTGGGACTCAACGAGTAAGAGCATTTACTTTTACAGGAAATGTTCAGCTTCATGCTGGAATCAATAGAATTTCACTACTCAGTATAACTGCTGGATTGACGGTTAGTTTTGTTGTATCATTGAATTATCTTCATTTCCGAAACAAAAATTTATCACTAGCTATATTTCTCATTTCTTTTTTATCCGAATTCAACTGTGATTTATCGATTTTTCTGTGGTCATCATTGAAGAACCTCGGTGCACATTTCGAGTCATATAAGACAGGAGTTCTAGGACCAGTTGTGCTACACGGGTTAGACGAGGGAAGGAGAGACTTGTCCTGGAAGAAATGGTCATACAAGGTAAATGAATTTTCAGTATTTCTGTGAATTTTTGATGACTTATCATTTGTTCATTGAGTTTTTTTTTTGGCTCATCTGAGGCAGCTTCTTTTGTTCAGATTGGGCTTAAAGGAGAAACAATCAATTCTGATTATAGGAATCACATTCCTGCAGTTCATTGGAGACCATTGTCCTTAGCAGAACAGAAACATCAACTATTGACTTGGTATAAGGTTGGAGAACATTGTATATGACTATATGTGATCTTTAATGTGTTCATAAAGTGCTTTTAAAAAGTTAAAAAAGTTTTTTTTTTTCTTTCTCATTTACCTGTTTGTAATACGCACAAGGCCGCCACCCATTGTCCACTTTGGCCCATTGGACCTCACGGGTTTTTTTTCCTTAAGGCCTCATTTATTTGGCCGTATTGTATTGTATTAGGCAATTAAAATGTACTAAAATAATACAATACAGTGTATTGTATTATTTTAGTACATTTTAATTGCCTAATACAGAAAACACCGTATTAACTAATACACTGTATTGTATTATTTTAGTACATTTTAATTGCCTAATACAGCAAACATCGTATTAACTAATACATCATATTTAGTGGTATTAGGTTGTATTGTATTAGAAAAACACTTTTTTTTTTCAATACATATGGAATATTGATAAAATATGAGTTATGTTCTTAGTATTTTTTTTTTTTTTTTTATAATTTCAAAATACTTAGGAAAATTTTATTAAAATTTTTTGTTTCAATTAAAATAAATATTTATTGATTTTTTATATAAAAATATTAATTGATTTTTTCATGGTAAGAATATTTAAAATTAATTATTAAGTATTTTTTTTTAAATATTATGTTTTTATAATATAATAAAATACAATAAAATCATATAGGAGTAACCTAATACGATATAATACAATGCATCACCAAACGCAGGTTTGTATTAATGATAATACATTCTAATCCAATACAATCAAATCCAATACAGTCCAATACAATTTAATACGGTGTGCCAAACGAGCCATAAAGGGCTATTGTGGGGTCAAGACTATCTTTTGATTATTTATACCACATACTAGTTTTAACTTCAACCGACGTCGGAGAAACCCCCTAAAAACACTTTTAAAAAGTGTACTTGATGCATGCTTTTCCCAAAAATACCTTTAAACGTTTTTACTTAAAAGCACTTAGAACGCACATTCATTCTTCGACATTGACAATAAAATTGAAATTGCAGGCCAAATTTGATGCACCAGGAGGAGATGAGCCCTTAGCTATGGACATGGGTAGTATGACAAAAGGTCAAGTATGGATAAATGGGGAGAACATCGGAAGATACTGGACTGCAACTGCTAAAGGCAACTGCAGTGAATGCAGTTATAGTGGTACTTACAGGCCTACAGGGTGTCAATCCGGTTGTGATCAACCTACTCAACTATGGTACAATCTTCTCCAACCAAATTTGAATTTTATTTTATGTTCGAAAAGTGCTTTTGATATCGTTAAAAATAAAAAAATTTAGATAATAGGAGTTTTCGTGTTTATTTTGAAGTATTTGTCTTGAAATGCTTTCTAGCAAAGCTTGATATACACTTTTTATGTTTTTAGTATTGCACTATTATATAAATATAATTTGGGGTTTTTTTGGAGAGGGGGGAGAACTTGAACCCGTATCCTCATGGTATATGTGTAAGGGATTTACCACTGGATCAACTACATCTTGTCAAGAAATACACTTCTCTTAAAAATGCTTTTATTAAAAGTAGTTTTATACCGAAATTCTCGATCACGTATTTGTAACGGTTTCTCGTATGTTATATTTTGCAGGTACCATGTTCCTAGATCTTGGTTGAAGCCAAAACATAATTTGTTAATAGTTTTTGAAGAAATTGGTGGGGATGCATCAAAGATTTCTCTGGTAAAACGGTTGGTGAAAAGTGATTAATCTTGAGGCATTCCCTAGAAGCAGCAGCTTCTTTTAGTACAAAAGCTCAAAGCATCCTTTATATTCTGATTATATATATGATCATGTTACAATTAATCCTCCTATCATAATCAAATAGGATTTTTTTTTTTTTTTTTATTGTTTTTTCTTTTTTATATATAGAAAATGAGTTTTTGTTAGCTAGCTATGACATTATTGCCCTATTTTAATCATAGAGTATCCATTTTTTTATATATACCATGGACTCAGCGACTCAAATATGTGATATTGCTATACTGAATGAGTGCTCCTCTCATTGAGCCACATTGGCCAGTGTTCGGCTTGTATATTTAGGGATCAGACTAATAATCATAAAAAGGATTAGCAATCCACCCACATCATATATTAATTTTCAATTATGAGAACTCTGTAATGTAACGTGCAAAATTCTCTCCTAATCCTTCTGTCCTTTTTAAATTCACTTGTGTAATGTGGGTTGGTTTTTAAATTTGAGGTGAGTCTCAAACCCATAAAAGGTCAACCATATAGGCTTACATCTTTAGGAAATAGAATAACCTTTTTTTTTCTTTCTTTTAATTCCTAAACAATAATGTGGTTTTTTTTTTTTTTTTTTTTTTTTTTTTTTTTTGAAATAACACATCATGTTGTTGAATTGAGATTAAATAATTAAATTGTTCAAATAACAAATATTATAATTCCAACAGACCGTCAGATTTAACAACGTGAAAGATATGATAATTATTGTGTACAATCATCTTATTAGTGATTTTCAACTGCAAATTGAGACCAATTCAACAAAAACATCCAAACTATAATTCGAGCATATATATATATATATATATATATATATATATATATATATATATATATATATATATATATTGACAATATCTATTAATTCGGGAATAAGTATTTTTTTTAAAAGCTTTCACTACTGGTAGGATTCGAGCCGTTGACGCAAAAAATATGTATATACAAATTTTTTTTTTTTTGTTGTTGTTGTTGTTGACAATATCTATTAATTCTGGACTATGTATTTTTTTTTATCGTCTATCTACCAGCTAAGCTACGCCCCTGTTGGCAATTCGAGCATACATATAATAATAATAATAATGATGATACTTTACCTAAATTTGGTATCCAAATCTGACGTCCAAGTGATGTGGCAATGAATGGATTATAGTAATGACATATCATTTGAGCGTCGGATTTGGACAAAATAGCGACAAACAAGTCCTTTGTACTCCATAGTCCTTACTATAAATAGCACCATTATATTATCCACACAAGCAACCAACCCTAATCTCTGACATCTGCTTCTCAAGTTCATCAGAGATGTGCTCTGTGGCTTGGTTTGTTGTTCGTTTTTGGTTTCCCTTCGGCCTCAGGCCTTAATAGAATTCCGCTGTTCAAAAAAAAAAAAAAAAAAAAAAGTTCATCTGAGATGTCTAAAATCTTCTTCTCATGGGTAGCAAAGAGATCTATCTTCTGGTTACTATGGAAAAGAAGATAGATCTCTTTGCTGCCCATGACAAGAAGATTTTAGACATCTCTGATGAACTTGAGAAGCAGATGTCAGAGATTAGGGCTGAACGTGAGGCTGCTTGTGCTCAATTCGCTGAAATTATTAAAAGATTAGACTCAAGTGGTTTTCGATCAATTGTTATATTATACATGTTTGATGTTTGATAGGTACTGTATGTTGTTTTTGATCGTTGCACTAATTAATTGTTTGATTTATTTTGTATGCTGCAGCGTGATGATGAAATAGTTGCTGGGGGACTTGGTGGGCTGTGACCTTTCTGGCTTTCTTTCACCTGTTTCTTTTTTTACTCATTTTCGGTATTTAAATTATATATAATGTAAATGATAAACATGCAGGCTTTTACAAGTAAATAATATATATATATAATCATGGCAAAGACTCTCAAATCTGCTGCGGTTTTCCTGCTCTTTTTCATTCTCATTCTCCTCACAAACTACGGTGAGTAATTTTATGCTTACATTAGTAAGAAAATCATGATGATTTATGGTAATAATAATGCAGGATCCTGCATCTGAAACCTACTGAATATGGCATAATGTTGTATGATTGTGTAAATCGTTGCAGAGACGAATAATATGGTCGTGGAAGCATCACTGTGCAAGAAGCGTAGTGCAACATACCCATGGGCCATGGGCATCAAGCGTTCCATTGGTCAATGACAACAGCCGTGTTGTTAGTTTCATTGATGAAGTGTATTTGATCATCTCTCTTATTCATGGGGGATTCTTCACTGATCTATTAATCAGGCTTTCATGTATATGGTTTCAAGTAATAATTTATCATGGAAATTCCATAAAATAAAATAAAAATTGTCATGGAAATGATGTAGTACATAACAAGACTGGATAGATTTTTAAATTTATTGTAAAGGATGATTTTGGTTTTGCTATCTTATATAGAACTAATTCAAAAAAAGAAAAAAGAAGAAAAAAAAAAAAAAGAAGAAGAAGAAGAAAGAAAAAGGAAAGAAGGAATACGAGGACCGAGTATACTTCCTATAAATCATTTAAGTCTGTATACTTGACCTTTTATAGTTTTATGGGTTTGAAGGAAATTTTATTAATTTATTCTAGGGAATTTTCTACTATATATTAAACTCTTGGTACTTGAACATCAACTCGAGAATTACTTTGCAAATCTGTTATCTACTTCGGCATTTTGTTAAAATTGGTGCATATATACCACTAGTAACTACAAAACACATCGATTAATAATTGAATTTGATCAAATTAATTTTTTTAAAGTGAAATTCTTTCTTGTAGGGTTTCTCTGCTCCCTTTGTGGAACCTAGAAAACTACTGGTGGAAGAAGCCGGTGGATCCATTTGGATCACTAAAGCGACGACCCGTGGATATTTCTCCGATCACCGGAGTTTTACCACGTACTTTTTTTCTCTTCATTACTCTTGCTTTTATTACATCCATTTGTGAAAATGGTAGGTTTTGTCACTTTTTTGAGTTGGTGTTGTAAGACTATCACCACTTTAATAACTGATCACTCCTAATTGAGCACCTGCAATAGTACGGAGCCGTAGGAGTAGCACAATGATAATTATGAATTCGTTCCACAAGGAGTGATGAATTGAATACCACAATTGACTGATTAACTACTATTTAGACAAGCAATATTTAAATGATTGAATTGCACTACTCAAATTTAACTAAATTAAACATATAACTAAAATGCAATAATTGAACTAGGCAAGCAAACAAACTCAAGCAAGTCAAACACAAACAAGTGATTGTATTTCTTATGGGAAATTAGGCTAAGACCATGAATCCACCTATCTAATTCTCATCAATTTTAGGCACATCATTGAAATAAAGTATGCAAGTGTGTATGTAGATTTGTATGCCCTTAATTAGTCTCTAACCTCTCTCAAGTGATAAAAACAATATTCATGTGCACCAACAACCTATTTCTCAATGGTTATCCGAACTACACACAAATTCATTAAGCAAATTGGCATACAAATGGAATCTTACAAGCTAGCATCGCATATTTCTATCTTACTAGACTTGTATCGGGCATTTCATCGAGCATGTTGTATGCTTCTCCTCTCGGTGCTTCACATAACAACCAAATATCAACTAAGTGTTAGCTAGGCACCTAGAAGCATTAAACAATTGAAATACACATACATAACACAAGCATTAATGATAAAGTGATGGCCTTTATTAACAATTCATGGAAAATGCTTCATTTTGGCCTTAGCCAAGGAAGTTTTAGTTCATATTACAAGAGATGGCTACAAAAGATATGATTTTTATGCAAGCCATAACAAGTTACAAATGAAAATAAAGAGAGAAAGGTATAGAGAAAACTATATGTGAAGATCTCCTCCTCTCTTTGTATGTTGATGTGCTTGGCTTGCTCTTTCTCTCTTAGTCCCCTTCTATGCTCCAAGGTTGGGTTTTGATGGTGGATAATGGTGGGAAAGTTGGATATTTGGTGTTTGGTGAAGTGTATTTGAAGTTTGGGTGATGTATTTTAGGTTGGATGTAGTGATTTTGTGGGTTTGGAAGGTAAAAAATGTGTTCTTGGAGAGTTTGGGATGTGGTGTGGGAGTGTTTTGGAGCTTAAGAGTCGTGCAAGAGGTGTCTCAAATGAGTCTGAAGTGAGGAATTTATAGTGTGTAGGAATTAGGGCACGAAAACCTATAAAAAGTTGATGTGGCAGTGTGGTCGCTGTACGTACAGCGCCACATCTCTGGAATGGTTTTTGGAGCTTGGACAGCCGTTGGGCGCTATACAAACAGCCATTTGTACAACGCTTTTGTTCTTCAGTGGCTTCTAACATCACGCAACGTTACGGAAACGGGCATAAATTCCTCCAAAAATATTGGAATCACGATCCGTAAAAACCATTGGAAAGTAGACAGCCGGGGCTTTTCGAAAATAGGTAGCACGAAATCTAGTTCAATTGAGGTGGGAGATATGACCCCTGGAATATAGGTGTACTGCACGAGTCTTTCCCATTTCAACCCTTTTAACTTCCAAAACTCATCAATTAAGCGCAAATGCCTTATTTATGGTAAATAACCTACACAAAGCTCACCAAACACATTAAATATACAAATATGCTCAAAACAAGTACAATTGATAAGAAATGAGGGCTACACCGAGTGTACAAATGGGCACTATCAATAACTTAAGTTTAAAAGGTACCAAAGTAAGTGACTTCCAAAAATGGCCTTATTGTACAAATTTTAAAATTATTTTTTTGACTTTAACTTTTGGAAGATACTTTGAAGTTGTTTGAGATCTACTTCTCTCTCTAACTGTCTTAAAGTGGAAAGCTTTGTAAACTGAAATCCAACTTCATTTTCTTCTCCAACGAGTTTGACATTCATATAGTTACATAAGATCACTCATCTTATCAGGTTATGAATATCAAAATTCATACAATGAAAGGCAAAATGGAAACAGAGATAGGAAACCAATGAAACTCTAGGCCTTTGTAAATAGTTTCCGAGTCTTTTTAATCAGTTCCTGAGCTTTTTCATGAACTGCCCGAGCCTTTTGTATGAACATTAAACTTTTTTTATCTTCGACCCTTTGTTAGTTGTATCCGAGTCTTTGTGAGTAATGTCCGAGCCTTTTACTTAACTGCCCGAGCCTTTTCCAAGCCTTTTTAACAATCATTTTTTGTTGTTGTTAATTTTGTATCTTTGAGACTTTCTATAGTGTCCGAGCCTTTTTCGAGCCTTTTTAACAATAATTTTTTTTTTGATAATTTTGTATCTCCGTGACTTTCTATATAGTGTCCGAGCCTTTTAATGAACTGCCCGAGACTTTTCTGAGTCTTTTTAACAATCATTTTTTTGTTGTTGTTAATTTTGTATCTACGAGACATTATATATAGTGCCCGAGCCTTTTACTTAACTGCCCGAGCCTTTTACACAACTTCACAAAGGCTCGGACAGTGTTTAGAAAGTCTCGGACAGGGTGTGGAAAGGCTTGAAGATTCAAAATTCACACAACCAGAGGGTTTTAAATTGAAAAAAAAAAAAAAAAGCTCCGGGGGCATTGCCCCCAAACCCTCGCAAGTTGTTAGCGGGGAGCTCGACCCCCGAGTGCGTCAGCGTAGCGCCACTCCATCGCCTTTCGAGTGATCACCTGGGTTTCAATTAGACTTTCTCTCTTTGCTTCACAACTCTATCATTGTAAATTGAATGAAAGAAAGCTGACGTGGAAGTACTATGATGGTATTTTTGTCTGGTCACCAAAATTGATGCATTTTAAACATGAATTACTAATGTGGTGACTTTCTTACAAAACCCGGTCCAAATAGTGACATTTAATTTTTGAGCCCACATTTATTTTGCAGGTTTCATTAACCAAAATCGTTGACCGGTTGACTATCAAGAAATCACCATCAACAATTGCCCTATTTTAATTTAATCCCAATTAATCCATTGTATGGCTTGTGTATTTAGGGACCAGACTAATAATCATAAAAGAATTTAGCAATCCACCCATTTCATATATTAGAACTCTGTAACGTGCGGTACATCACCTCTTAATACATATGGTTATACGTTTCGACAGTTCTATTATAATAGTTCTTAAAATATTAAATAAATAAATAAATAAAACCTGTGACGTGCGAAATCCGAACCTGATCCTTCTTTCCTTTTTCATTTCACTCGTGTATTGCGGGTGGTTTTTTAAATTTGAGGTCACTCTCAAACCCATAAAAGGTCAACCTTACAGGCATACAAGTTACATCTATAGCAAATAGAACGTGCTTTTTTTTTTTTCTTTTAATTTCTGAACAATCTTTTTTTCTTTACTCGTGTATTGTGGGGTTGGAATTTTTTAATTAGTCGATGGACCACATCATGTTGTTTTAGTAAAGATGTATAACAATATCTTAATTTATTTAGGGAACATGTAAACATGTGCCCCATGTTAACATATTCCTATATATCTATATTAATTCACAATTCTAAGATTAAACAGTTCAAGCGTTCAAAAAAAATAATAAAATAAATAGTCCATCTCTTAATACCTATGATAGTGCATCTTCCTTTCCACGTTAGTGGCGGAATTGTTCGAGTTCCATCATATGCATTTTACAAGTACGTGTAAGGAGTTTTTACTTGGTTGTTGTTAGACTAGATATTCGGGCAGCGGATAATTGATCTCAACATACAGATTCCGACAATCCATAACACCCAATTTATGAACATGTCAGATTTAACAAGGTGAAATATATGATGATTAAGTCATGCATGATTGTGTTAAAGAAATGATAATTAAGTAATGATCGTGTACAATCAACTTATTAGTGATTTTCGAGACCAAGTCAACAAAAAATCCAAACTACACAATTGGAGCTTATATATAAAGACAAGCAAGTCCTGTGTATTCTTATATATTATAAATACCACCATTATCCACACAAGCAACCAAGCAATTAGCAAAGAGAAACATATAATCATGGCAAAGACTCTCAAATCTGTCTCAGTTTTCCTGCTCTTTCTCATTTTCATTCTCCTCACAAACTCAGGTGAGTAATTATACGTTTACATTAGTAAAAAAAATCATGATGATTTAGGATAATAATAATTCATACAGGATTCCGCACTTGAAACCTGCTGATATGGTATAAATGTATAATGTTGTACGATTGTGTAAATGGTTGATGAAGATTAAGAAACAAGTAAACTAAGATTTGTTTACCTTTCAACCAATCGAATCGAGACGTTTCACAGGTCTGGAGAATATCACCAAAAGGAATACTTCTCTCTGTTCACGATATAAATACCTAATACTCTTATGTCTCTCTCTGCAAAGTTGATTTTCTTTATAGTGTTTTGGTTATTCTCTTAAACACAAGTACACACACAGCCACTAGCACTTACTTAGCACAGAATCTCAATTTTGCACAGACTCTCTCAATATTGCACAGAATATTAGTCTTTGCAAAATACACGATGTAGTGTATTTAACTGCTTAGGCAGTTTTTTCTTCAATTAATTAACTGCTCATGCAGTGTCGTGCAGTTATTTGATTAGTGCATGGGATTGGATTGGGCCACTCATGGACTTGGGCTCATTGGCTCTACTTGGGTGTATAATGGATCTAACTTAAATACATATATTCCAACATCTCTTACTCACACAAGTGGAGCCAACACGGTTTCGTAGAAAGAACACCATTAAGATGTCATCATAAAATGTATCAGAGTATCCATACAGATAAATATACCGTGTGGCCTATGAACAATCAAAGTAAATGAAGGGAGCTAAAAATTTGAAATCTCAATTGTAAATTTTCTATTTACAAGAGATATAATGTTGTTCATTATTGTGACCTAGATTTAATATTATAATTTTTTATCAGTCTAAAGCATACTTAATCCCTCAATTATTTGAAAAAGCTATGCTTGACTTTATCACATTTCACATATTCACAATTGTATCCATAAATACAATTGTTCGACCTGTGAATATATAAGTCAAATAAAAAAATCATTAAATCTTCACATTATATCTTTGTCTCTTTGTCTTCATAACAACTGCTACCTTAGTCACGTCCCATAGACTGGATTATCATACCCATAAAAATAACACGCTAAAGGTGCTAACATTATTCTGTTACTTCAAGATAAAGCGAATAGTCATGAGAACACCATTTGAAGTTTTATATAGAACACCATTTGAAGTTTTATTTATATAACTTCAGTGGAACTTACACAATGAGGAAGTAAGGATTCATTCTCTCATTTTCCATATCGGTCACTAATAGCACACGCGGTATGAAACACATGTTACAGTGATTTTCATTCTAAATAAGAATGAATATGTCTTCTATATTATTCATTGTACAGATCTGAGTTCAGTCACACATCATGTGCCTAACTTGAGTTCTTAAAAGCTAGCCCCTTTTATGTGCCATATTAAGATCTCACATCTAGCTTGATCATGTATCAATGATAGTAGGGTATATCATGATCACTTCTAAAATATTGATATATTTATTATGAACCTCATCTTGACCTAGTCAAGGTGACAATTTCATATATATTAGCTCCGCGAGAATACATCATATATATTCTCTATTATATATGTGTCTCATCTCAACCTGCTGTCTTAGCAACTGAGGCGACTGTACATGTAAGAATGCCGGTCTCAACATGATGACATATTTCAAATAATTTATGTGTGAAATTTAACATGCTAGTATCATTTCAGACAAATGCTAATTGATTTATAAATAAAACAACATAGTTCAACATAACTAGTGTTTTAAAAAAACATAGTGAGGCGGGCGCCTCAGTACGTTTTTTGGAAAAATCATATTGAAGCGAACAACTCAGTACTACCGGCTATTGAGGCTGACACCTCAAAACTACGCCTTACGCCTTAGTAGTGGCTAATAAATGTTGTGTTCTAAATTGTTTTGAAGGCCCATTTTGACCCAATGTTACCTAGTCCTTATAATTTGACCCAATTTGGGTTTTAAATTGGACCCCCGAGTGCGTTAGCGTAGCGCAATTAAACTAATCCAATATTCACAACCCAACATGAAGATGCCTTGATAATGTTATGAAGTTGGTTTTGTTTTAGTTGGGAATAAGTATAGCCTAAAAACTAATTTGAACATCTTTGTTTTTAGTATGATGATTGCATGTTAATTATTTTATGAATTATGTAATATTATTAATTGTTTGTAAAGTTCTAAACCTTACATGTAGCTTTGTAACTTAATATATATATGATAGAATAGGTTGTTAATGATTATTAACGTGATTATGTGATTATTGGTTGATTTATGATTTTTTTTTTGTGCTTTTTATGTATTTTAACTATCCCTAGTGAGGCTTATGTCTCGTTACGCTTTGAGGCTTACGCCCCGCCTTAGTAGAGGAAAACGTCTCAATACTAAAAACGTTTTTTAAAACATTGAATACAACGATTCAAACTGTTACACTATTTCATTCTATGCAACCCTAAAGACTTAGCATGTGACTCATATGCATCTCTAGTCACAGCTTTAGTGAGAGGATCTGCTACCATCTCATGGGTAGAAATATATTGAATTGTCACTTCTTTCGTTGTTATGATGTTCCTGACAAAATTATATTTCATCTCTATGTGTTTAGATTTACTATGATACTTAGCTTGGAGAGTATTTTAAATTTTTAAGGCATATTCTTCAGCTCCCACTAGAGCGAAAATTTGTGGAATCCATTTTTTTTTTTTTTTTGCCTGAAAAAGACCCTAGAAAATGGTTGGCTGTCGAAAAAATGGTCGATCGTCGGAAAACGGTCCAGTTGCCTGAACCAGCACCGGAAATCGGTCCGATTACCAATGGAGATTAAGAAACAAGCAAACTAAGATTTGTTTACCTTTCACCCAATCGAATCAAGACGTTTCACAGGGTTCGAAAATTATATTGTACCTTTTTGAGGTGGTATTTTAAGATTATCACTTCTTTAATAAGTTAACAATCAAGAGCAATCAAAATATCAAACATGGTGTAAGACTCTTAGCTTGTCTTAGCTTGTCTTGTCAAATATCAAACACTAATGAGCATAATCACCCCTTCGCAAGGTATCCATTCTGATCACTCTTTAGTTCATTTTACAATTAGAAGTTGCAATTTCAATAACGTTACTGATATTAAAAAAAAATGTTGAATAAAAATAACTTCTTTAAATATTACATGGGTTTGGTTAAGTTACCGTTAACAGTAAGGTTACTATATCAATTTCAGTCTTTAGATTTTAATCAAATGGTGTATAAAAATTAAGAATTTAAAAATAAAAAAATTAAGAATTTAAAAATAAAAAAATTAAACGTGTTATAATACATGTGGCTTTCCCACCACAGCACCACCACTTCAGAGATTGCTTCTTGCTAAAGCTTGCTCACACACGTGCCCTTCCCACCACCACTTCAGAGATTACTTTGTCCACTATATATATATATATATATATATATATATATATATATATATATATATATATATATATATATATATATGCTCTCTCTTGTAAAAACGTGATGATGCTCTTTCAATATCAATAAAATCATCACATGTTCTCTCTCTCTCTCTCTCTCTCGTTTTTCTCCCTTCTTTCATTTGATCTCTCTTATTTATTATTTATTATTATTTCATCTCTTCTTCAATTATTTCTTGTTCATCTATTATTCTTTGATTCATAACACGTTATCAGCACGATGCTGTTATTTCCAGAACCTGAAATTCTGAATTTATTACCACTAGAGCCTGAAGTTCCTATATTTATTTCAAGAACTTAAAGTTTCTGAATTTATTATTAATAGAACCTGAAGCTTCTAGATTTTTATTTACTAATACCATAACCTGCAGTTCTAGATTTACTTTCTCGCATTTTATTTACTTTTACGCAATTTACTTTCCCGCATTTATTTATTTATACGCTTTTATGAGATTGACTATGCCAACCTACCAGAACCTGCAGTTATAGATTTAATTTTTTCGCATTTATTATTACGCATCTTATTTTGCAATTTTTATTTAAGCAGTTTGGTCACCCATCCAAAACCTGAAGTTTATGGATTTATTTATCATTACCGGAACCTGAAGCTTCTGGATTTATTTACTTACAAATATTCATTTATATATCTGAAGGTTTAAATTCCTCGGATTTTTGTCAGACCAGAAGTTCTGACTCCGATTGTGATTTTCGGATAACCAGAAGCTGTAATAATGCCAAAGCTTGCAAGTTTAAAATTTGCTGCACTAGAAGTGTCTGGGGACAATTACATGTCCTGGGTTATTGATGCCAGATTACTCCTTAAATCATAAGGCCTATATTACACCATTGAAAATAGGGCCGAGGCATATGAACAAGATAAATCTACTGCCATGGTTATTATTCGTCACCATCAGCATGAGGATCTGAAAGCTCAATACCTAACTGTCACAGAACCAGAAGTTCTATGGCAAGAACTAAAAGATCGATTTGATAACCAACCTGATGTTGCATTACCAAATGTCAGGTATCAGTGGCAACATTTACGCTTTCAAGACTATAGATCAGTCTCTAAGTATAATTATGATTTATTCAAAATCACTACACAGTTGAAATTGTGTGGTCAAGATGTAATCTCGAATCATCAATAACAATAACAATAACAAAGGCAATAACAATTCTACTCCCCTTTCACTTTATCTCATACTGTTATTCTCTCGTTCTTCTTCATCTTATTTCTGTTATATTATCTATTATTTTAATTTTACGCATCTATTTAATTTTATGCAATTTATGTATCTGAGTATGCCAACTAACCAAAACCTGAAGTTTCTGGATTTGTATAAATTATGTGTTGAGCCTAACTAGGTCAATCGTTAACTTTCTGGAATTTAAACCAAGCTCGGCTAGACTGACTAACCAGAATCTAAAGTTTCTGGATTTATCATTATAATATTTAAGTTAGCACGGTTTTACAAACCGATCAGAATCTGAAGTTCTAAATTTTAAATTTTAATACAAATATGGAGTTCTGGATTCATTACTATGTACATGAATGTCATACTTGAGACCTGAAATTCCAAAATTCGAATTCTATATAGAACCCGAAGTTCTAATTTTGAATACGAAGTATTGAATCTGAACTTGAAGTTCTTAAGTTTTGAACATGAAGTTCTAATTAGACTTGAAGCTCTGAATTCAATTTAAATTATAATATTAAAACTTTTATGTCAAAGTTTATTAGAACTAGAAATTCTGAATTGGATCAACTTACGATTCTTTCATCTAGAAAGTCAATTTGTAATTTCTATTTAGAACTTGAAGTTTTCTGAATTTTACGAACCTGCAGTTCATGGTCAAATCGGAAGTTCAAAAAATCAATATGATTCATGATTTTGTTTTATGAAGTGATATATTTTCATATCTATATGTTTACACTTTTGATCACTTTGTCTGATATGCACTTTATTTTTCATTATGAATAGATATGTCTTTAAACGGTAAATTGGATGATATTGAAAAGCAAGATACAAGAGATATATGTCTAGCTAATAGTGCAACGACACATACGATTCTACGGAATTAGAAGTACTTTCTGAATTTAACCCTGCTTAAGGCAAATGTTAATACAATATCAGGTCCAGCAGAGCTGATAGAAGGCTTCAGTAGAGCCATGATATTGTTACCAAACAATACTAAAATATGGCTATCACATAGAAACTATAAATGATCATAATATTGAGTATCTGAGCATTACTTCTCATGATTTAGGCCAGAAACTCATTATGGAAAGGCTACGTGCTTTATCATCTGGATTATATTACACTCTTATGAGAGGTGTAGAAGTTTATGCAATTATGAACCAGAAGTTCTTAGATCCAAAAATATTTATGCGTTGGCATAACCGTCTTCGTCACCCAGGATCTATAATGATACGTAGAATCATTAAAAATTCTCATGGACATCCATTAAAGAACCAGAAGATTCTTTTATCCTATGAAAATTTATGTACTGCATGTTCACAAGGGAAATTAGTAATAAAACCATCACACTCTAAGGTTGGTTTTGAATCCCCGTCATTTCTACAAAGAATTCAAGGGGACATATATGGACCTATTCATCCACCAAGTGGGCCATTCCGCTATTTTATGATTCTAGTTGATACATCCATCAGATGGTCACACGTTTGCTTATTATCAACACGTAATGTTGTTTTTGCAAGATTACTTGCATAGATTATCAAGCTTCGGGCACATTTTCCCAATCATCCGATTAAGTCAATACGCCTTGATAATGCTGATAAATTTACTTCTAAGACATTTGAGGAATATTGCAGATCAGTTGAGATTGATATTGAACATCCAATCCCACATGTTCATACTTAGAATGGATTAGCAGAGTCACTTATCAAGCATCTCCAAGTAATTGCGAGAACTTTATTATTTCGATACAATTACCAATTTCTATATGGAGACATTCAACTTATCATCATTATTTACCATTACAATTTGTAATTGGTTATAGACATGCTCATTTTCAAGATAATTGATCATCATATAATTATTAATTAGTTACTTGATATATTAGAGGTGACAAAATTTTATAAGTTGCTATCTCATAAACCCCGGCCGGGTGATTGTTCCTGAAGAACGATCTGAGTAAAATGCAACAAATAAATCATCTAATGAATATCATAAGCTTATGAACCTTTGAAAGGTATTGTTATCAGGATCCTAATGTAAACAAAGCTCGAGTTATAAATAAATCCATTTTCTATAAATCAACTCAATAAGAGTTTAATATATCTAAAGAGACACGAGTCTATGAAATGGCTAAATCCATTGAAATGGAAGAAATCTCTACAGAGATACAAGAATATAAGAATTAATAAATTTCTATAAATCATACATGAGAAATGTGGAATAGTGAAGAAACAATCATTAGTGATACATTTTCAAATACAGTAGCTACTGAAATGATGATTATGAAACTCATAGTATCGATGATTGTAGACAAATGCATGATTGGCCTAAATGAAAAGAAGCAATTCAAGAAGAATTGACTTCATAAGTCAAATATAAAGTTCTCCAGACACCTGAAGATGTCAAACTAGTTGGATAATAAAAGGTCTTTGTATGGAAACGTAATGAGAAAAACAAGATTGTAAGATATAAGGCATGACTCGTAGTACAAGGTTTCTCACAGAAACTGGTATTCAATAGTGATGAATACAATTACGTTTCGAATTTTTGATAAATTTGGCTGCCTCTAAAATGCTTGAAATACGTCTTCTAAACGTAGTAATAATTTATATGGTTCACTTAAAGGAAATATTTATAATCCCTGAAGGATTTAAAATGCCAGAAACATGTAAACCAAGATCTTGTAATATGTATTTGATGAACCTACAAAAATCCTTATATGGATTAAAAACAATCTGGACGGATGTGGTGTAACCGTCTCAGTAATTATCTGATAAAATAAGGGTATAATAATTATATTATACACCCATGTGTTCTTCATAAAGAAATTTGAATATGGATTTGCTATTATAGCAGTTTACGTTGATGATATGAATTTAATTGGAACTCCTGAAGAGCTCCTGAAAACTGTTGAATATTTGAAAAAGGAATTTGAAATGAAAGACCTGGGAAAGATAAAATATTGTCTCGGCCTGGAGATTGAGCATAAATCAGACAGAATATTTATCCATCAATCAACATATGTTGAAAAGATTCTGAAAAGATTAATATGGACAATGCTCACCCATTAAGTACCCCTATGATTGTTAGAAATCTTAATCCTAAGAAAAATCCATTCCGGCCACTTGAAGATGGTAAAAAGATACTTGGTCCTGAAGTACCATATCTTAATACAATTGGTGCTTTATTATATCTGACTCAATGTACTAGACCAGATATCGCATTTTCAGTCAATTTACTTGCTAGATTTAGTTCAGCACCAACTCGAAGACATTAGAATGAGATTAAATATCTTTTTCGTTATCTTACTGGAACGAAAGATTTAGGATTATATTATTCAAAATCTAACAACTTTTCAGGTTTACTTGGTTATGCTGATGCCGAGTATCTATCTGATCCCCATAAATCTCGTTCACAAACGGGATATATTTTTACCTATAATGGCACAGCAATCTCCTGACGCTCCACAAAGCAAACTCTTGTTGCTACATCCTCTAATCATTCTGAGATCCTTACACTTCATGAAACAAGCCGAGAATGTGTGTGGCTAAGATAATTTGGTAGATCTATTTACCAAAGCATTGCCTACATCAACTTTTGAGAAACTGGTATATGGAATTAGCATGCGTCGGCTTTGTAAATTACAGGACTGATGCTGAAGTTTTGTTCAGGGGGAGCGTTCAATTAGGGGGAGCAAAAATTTTGAATAGATATATGTGTACTGTGCTCTTTTTACTTCTACCGGATTTTGTCCCACTGGATTTTACCGGAAAGGTTTTAATGAGGCAGTTCTAAACACATCCACACCACTCGATCCAGAAGATCATTGTATATATTTTTGCTAAGGTTTTTATCCCACTAGGTTTTTCCTAACAAATTAAATACAATACAAGTGGTGGAAAATCCAAGGGGAGGTGTTATAATACATGTGGCTTTACCACCACCACTCAAGAGATTGTTTCTTGCTAAAGCTTACTTACACACGTGGCCTTCCCACCACCACTCCAGAAATTACTTTGTTCACTATATATATATATGCTCTCTCTTGTAAAAACGTGCAGATGCTCTTTCAATATCAATAAAATCATCACATGTTCTCTCTCTCTCTCTCGTTTTTCTCCCTTCTTTCATCTGATCTCTCTTATTTATTATTTATTATTATTTTATCTCTTTTTCAATTATTTCTTATTCATCTATTATTCTTTGATTCATAACAAAACGGTAAATATATGCTAGAAAAACTTTAGCATACCTGCTGATCGGTGCATCAAATCACTAAAAAAAAAAACCGGTAAGATTAGAGAAAAAAACTTTTAAAATGTTATATTTAATTAAAATTTGTCACGTATCGAATATTTAGTGGTTAATTATAGAAGACTTCTCAGTTCTCAGTTCTCACTTCTCAGCATATGGACAATTCTATAAAATCAAATCTCTTGTACTGCATAGTCATGCTTTTTTTATGCTTACGTGGCAACAGTAGAAGGCAACACGTTGGTTAGCTAAAAGTAAAACTTGCCACACAGAATCCGAAACTCCCAACTTTCCCTGACGTGAAGACAACGCTTCGCTTCTTCTGATCAGCTAGTGCTTCACATTTGACATTTGTAATAAATCTACGTAGCCGCTGACGTGGAATCTCATCCTCCAATACTTTTTCACCAACCACCCAAAACACACCCTCATTTTCTCTATAATTTCAATCTTGCCCTCGTCTCATACACATCTAAGGCTGATAAAACCTCTGCACAGTTTTTAACTGTACCTCGCGAAACACCATATCAATTAAATATCAAACAGTATTAGGACACGTTTGGCAGCCATCTCAAATCTCAAATATTTTCGTTCAATATTATTTTTTGGTTTATTTTATTTTATTTTATTTTATATTCAGAAATTCAGAATTACAAAATAGTAATCAAGAGGCATTTACTTACAAAATGAAAATGAATTAAGTTGGGATAAAAGGAAATGAGCTATAGTATATAAGTTACAAGATTTTATTATAATCAGAATCACAAAATAGTAATCAATTTGCATTTACTTATGGTAATAAAAATGAAAATGGGTAAAAGGAAATGAGTAATAGTAAATAAATTACAAGATTTATTATAATATTTAATAAGTTTTAGGAATAAAAATTGTAAACAATTTGTTTATAAAAAGTTAAAACACTCTTAATAATCTTTTTTAAAAATATTACAACAATTTGAGATTTGGAGAGGGGATACGACTCAAACTTATAACCACATAGTGTAGATGTAAGGGGTATACCAAACCACTGTATCAACCTCAATTTATTAAATAATAATAAATAAAAAACACCTCTTAATTATATGACATATTAAATTATAACTTACATTTCATATCAAGAAAAGAAAATTAAATCACACGATCACAAAATAAAATTAAGTTTTCTATTTCATAGTAACTCCAAATCTAATTTTTCTAAAGTTTTAAGTAAACACTCGAATCTGGACCATCCGGTCAATATTAATCAACCGTTTTTACCGATAGAAATTTTTTTATCTGTAAACATTGACCTCGAAATATAATTAAGTTTGATACTTTTAAAAACAAAAATATTTCTTACTTAAACCGACGATTGAGTGGAGACAATTGTTGATACAATCGATGACATGACACGAAACTAGCGGATTTTAGTTAAACTCTATTAAGTTCGGTTTAATACATTAAATCTGTCTTTTTTAATATAAAAAATACTTTAAATCTGTAAAGTAAGCGGATTCTGATTTTAATTTTTGTTGTTGTCGATAAATATGGGTAAATTATCTAATCCAATTGTGTTTTATTAAGTAATTTACATGACTTATAAATTAAGCAAAATAACTGATATCGACACTTATACCGACAACCAAACACGGTCTTAGTTCATTTTGTATTTTGATTTATTTTAATCTTTTTACGATCTCTGTGTTGTTGTGTTGGCTTATGTAATTGTATTCTCCATCACTACTTGTAGCTCTTCAATGGCCAAAGCAAAAGCTCCAAAGAGAACTCTAGAGTCTTACACAGTCAAATCCATCAACAAAACCGTCAAACGTGAGTGAACACGACGAAGCTCTCTCTCTATATCTCTCTTTTCATTTAATTTTTTTTTTAATTTTGTTGAATTTCAAATAATCGAATATGTTTTCTCTAACTCGCGATTCACGTTACGATCAGCCGGCGACTGCGTTTTAATGCGTCCGGGGGATCCTTCGAAGCCGTCGTACGTGGCTAAGATCGAGCGGATCGAATCCGACGCGCGTGGCGCCAACGTGAAGGCCCACGTGCGCTGGTACTACCGTCCCGAGGAGTCGATCGGCGGCCGCCGGCAGTTTCACGGCTCCAAGGAGGTCTTCTTCTCCGATCACTCCGATATTCAGAGCGCTGATACGATCGAAGGCAAGTGTACGGTCCACAGTTTCAAGAGCTATACGAAACTCGACTCCGTCGGAAACGACGACTTCTTCTGTCGTTTCGAGTACAACTCCTCCACCGGAGCTTTCAATCCTGATCGCGTCGCCGTGTATGTGGCCAATTTGCTAGATTGTTTATTGATTTTGTTAAAGATTAGTTCTTGAGATGTTCTGTTTTTCTTATATTTTGATTAATAACTTTTGCTAGAATGATGTGATTTTGGTAATTGAGCTACGAAATCTGGTTTAATGTAGCTAAACTGTTTGACAATTGCAAACAAATTAAGTTTTTTTTTTTTTTTTTGGGTGCTGATAGAAGAAATTAACAGGTTTATGTGCATATCATTTTCAATTGTGCATGCTTAACGTTTACTGATTCCGCACAAAAATTACCTGTCTATGAAAGAATTTGCTTTGATGAAATTGTATCTGAAAGTTAAGATTTTTATGTTAAAGTTTGAGCTTGAGATTTATTTACTACATTTTTTAAGTGTGAGTTCTCTTCAATTTTGTGGTTTAATAGATTTGGATTAGAATTGGCAAGTTCAATTATCTGTTTGATTCCTTAGAGTAATGTTAAGCTGAATCTTTGCAATTTTTGATTTTTGCTTGTACCGTTGAACAACTTTGAGCTTTGTGGTTTAATGGATTCTTTGGTTTTAATGTTGCAGGTATTGCAAATGTGAAATGCCGTACAACCCCGATGATCTTATGGTTCAGTGTGAAGGATGCAGTGATTGGTAAGTTTGTTGCTTTTGAAGTTATTTTATTTTGTTTGAACTTTGAACCCTTTTTCGCATGTTCTATACTTCTATATCAGAGGTGAGTGTACACATTTTAATTTGAGATGTCAAATTTTTTTTTTTTTGTTGTTGTTGTTGTGTGTGAATAGTTTGTAGAATTTGAAGGTTACAAATTGGTTATTTGGTTTTCCTTCTCCTTTTTCGTCCATGGCTTGTGTATCGTGATTACGTTTGTGCATGTAACTGATGTAAGGATGTAGATGGCAACTTGCATGCCACAATTAGTGGTACATGATTCAATTTTCCAATCCAAATTCACTAATCAATGAACCGTCTCATCTGTCATGGTGGTTATGTTTTTTTTTTTATGGATTCTGGCTTTATTTTTATCCAAATAATGTACGGTCCTTGTTGACTCTAGCATATGCTACAATCCACAATTAGTCACTAGTGTTTTGTCTTCATCTGTCTGAACTGAGGGATTCTCGTGTCGTATAGTGGAATTGGGCTTCTACAATCCACTAGTGAGGACATTTTTTTTAATTACTAACTATCTTTTAGATAGGAGTACAAAAGATCAGTGAACTTCACAAAATTTAAAAGGTTTCTGGAAGTGACCTCATCATAATTCACTCTTCTTTATTCTGTTATTTTTGTTTGATTTTCATTTGGATTGATTTATTGGAATGGATTTCAGAGGACTCCCGTGAAAATTGTTGGCTTGTCTTTTATTTTTGGAGTTATAGTTTTGCATGACTAGCTAATTAGTTGCTGTGTAAATACTTTGCAGATCATAGGTAATATACTAGTATATGGAATGTGCAAGTGCAATATCACAGGAGATTAATGATTGTTTGGAAAATGAACCTGCACATCTTTTTTCAGTTATATATATATATATACATTTTATTTCATTTTGGTAAAAATATATTGGCTAGGTAAACTATATCGCTGCTTAGGACGCGTTGGCTCCGCCAAGAGCATCTAGGCAGCGCCTGGTGCCGATTAGGGCTTAATCGGCATGGCTGGCGGCTGCCGAGCACCTAGGCGGCCGCCCGGCGGCCGCCTAGACCGTTTTTTAGAACACTGACTAAATATGGAGCAACATATAGATAGGAGCAAAATTAGAGACAAGAATATTGGGCATGACTCCAGAGTTGAGTGGGTTGATAAAATCTATTATTTTTCTCAGCTCTTTGAGAAGAGGTTATGTTTAGTTGAATTAGTTACATGCAAATGCAAACTAGTTTTGAGTTAGTCTTTGGGGTTCATTACAAAGAACTTAAGACCTTTCGGCAAATTTTATATAGGCCGTATGTAACGAAAATCCTATTATTGGAGAATTCGTCATAGATGGACCATCTCATTTTTGTAACACTTCACATTATTCTTGTTCGAAAAGATAGTTGGTAGTATTTGGTTTTTTCTTGTTTGCATTTAGTTAGTGTTAAAAATAAGCTCTCTTATATTTACCGGGAAAAAGATACAATATTTATAGGGTACAAACTAATAATAAAATAGGAAATTAACAAGAAATAGGAAACTAGCTCACAATAGGAAATTAGGAATCACAACAGTTAGACGGTAAGCATTTTAGGCTGTTGCTTATTTACCTAACTAGGGTACACCGTACATGGAGACATAAATTCATAAGTGGAGCATAGAATTCCTTGAGATCAACAATTCAAAACAGTGAGATATAAAATCAAATCTCTAATAAAAAAGAGCCGAACTAAAATCCCCTTGTTAATCCCCACTTGACACAGTAGGAAAAATTGATTCTGAAAATTTACTACAAAGTTAATTTATTTCTTAGGTAAAATTTTAAATATTAAAAATTGATATGATAAGGATTAGGTACAAACAATGTGCCGTTTTTTTTTTTAACTCGTACAAACTATGTGTCGCGTTTCACGTCGAATTTTTATGTCTATGTTTATTCACCATGAAGGTTTTGTGATGCCTGTTTAACCATGAGAACAGACAATTTTGAGACTTGACCATGTCTTCATTGAAGAAAGATTTTATATTCTCAATGTCAAAAAAAAATAAGTTGCAGAATTCTCTTAATGAAACAAATTATAATTTATTTAATATATTTTTTCTATGCTTAAGAGTGTCTAAAAAATATTTGCTCGGGTATAAATTTAAGGAATTGGAGAAGTCTGCAAGGCTTCAGATCCAAAAAAGTGATTATGTCTATCCAAGGGGGTTGTCGCTGTTACGAAGCAGTGTCATGCATCAAAGACATACAATTTTTTAGAGAAAATATTTTGAATTTTGAGTTTAAACTTTAAACACTGTTTCAGGTTTCATCCTGCTTGTATAAACATGACTGTCGAGGAAGCTAAAAGACTAGATCACTTCTTCTGTGAAACTTGTTCTACTGAAGGTCAAAAGAACTTGCAGAATTCTCATGCCGCCACCAGACACTCGGAAACAAAGGTATTCCCAATTCCCGAGGCTTGGTTTTCCTTATATACATATAACAGTAGGTTGTTATACATGTATTTATTTTGTGTAGGGTTCCTTGAAACTTCCTTCTTTGTCTGTTTCACTCATGTATCTATAGGCTGCTTGTAAATATATATATAATTTTGTCAAAGATGGTGTTATTGTGTCATCTGATGACCACAAGGAAAAAAAAGTTTTTAAAAAATGAATAGGCATAAATCACTAAACGAGTTCATAACATCGACTATATGTCTATATTGGACCTGGACGTCTGCAATGCACAGGGTATCATATTGATCCCTTCCGGGTCCTCGGGAAATATGAAGTACCCTCACTATATTGCTAAAATCTTTGTATGATAGTGGTGTTTAATTTCAGGTGGATACAAAGAGACGCCGGAGGTGATAGTAGGAACCTAATCAAGTTGCAGTAGTAGGAGTATGGTGGAGGAGCAGGAGCAGCGTCTTTCGATAGGCTTGAAAGGTGACATACAAACTTTAGCAGTCGTAAGTGGTAGAGAGAGAGAGAAAGAGAGTGAGACAAGCTGGTATGAAAAAGCCTTTTTTTTCTTGTAAATTTGTTTTGAGGGACGACAGTCCTTTCGATGATAACCGAATTCAGATGTGTTTGGTTGTCTGTAATTATGTGATGTAGATTCTTCTCCCTGTCTGGTTTCTTGTTTATATTAACATAGATTTTTGTATAATACAGCTATTTAACTTTGTTAAAGAGCAAGAGAGATAAAAAAAAAAAATGTATTTTCATATATCTACGATTGTTGTTGCCCAATGTAATATGTATCACCAAAAGAAGAAAAAATCACATTAAATTTTCTTAATGGATCCATGAAACAAGCCTTTGATCTAAATATGAAAATCCAAAACAAATTCCGTTGCCGGGACTTGAACCCGGGTCTCTCGGGTGAGAGCCGAGTATCCTAACCAACTAGACTACAACGGATTGATGATAAAGTTTTGAGGCATATCGGATTACATTATATCTCTCCTTCAATACATGGACATTTATGATGTCTCATGTATCGTAATGTGCGGGATTCCTGTATATTTTTTCGTGCAAGATTGATTATGTAACATAAAGAATGAGCTCTATAACATTACAAAATTCAACTTCGTAATGTTATAGAGTCAAATCATTTACAAAAATACATACCAGAATCCCATACTTAAAAGCTCTTCTCCAAATGTCTTCGGCTTAAGAACCACAATGTAGGACAGTAGGACTGACTGGTGACTATAGACCATGGTTCTTTTATAATGAATCATTTATTTTAATTTTCGAATATCGATGAAATCCAATCAATATAATAAATTTTGATGTGATTTTTTTTAATAAGTTGTAATTACTCGTGAAAAAAAAATATTAATTTTTTTCGAGCACTAGACATTTAAGTTTATTATGTCATAATTTGAAACTTCATATTTTTATCCAACCATATACCATACACTAAACAATAGACTGAAAATACGATTTTATTCATCTAGAAGTACTTCAACTAAAAAATATTCTTCACAACTTCATGAATGTAGATTTTATTAGTGACGTTGAGAAAATCCTCTTAAATCACAATCTGAATTTAGATACAGATGCCTCATCAATTGAATATTCTATATGAATTACAAAAAGACAACAGTTTCGGTTCGTCTTGTTTCGGAAACTACTCGTGCAATTAGTTCCATAACTGCACAATAATTGCATAAATTGATTATGAATCAATTTGTAAAGGCTCTTCCATGATCGATTTTCATCGAAACACAATGAGAAACATTGAAACAAAACTTGATTCGGATCATTAGCAACCCATACAATAACGACAGACTACACTCACCTATGTTGATTCAAATGGTCTGTCGCTTATAAAAAGAATTGAGAGCTGAGTTCCTTCTTCGGCTACATGTAAGTATCTCGGATTCTTGGTACTATTATCCGTGTACTATACAGTGTGTGTGTGTTCTAACTTGTCTTTGCTCTCTTCCATACGATAACGACACCATAAAGATCAGATGAAGCCAACAAGTTCTCTCCATGGTTCCAAGCAACTCCTACAACTGGGAAACGGTGACCCTGCAGTCACGAATCAGTTGGTCAGTTTGAGACCAGAATGGCGGATAAAAACGAAAAAAATGAAAAAGCTAATTAATTCACAAGTGAGTTGAACCTGTAGCTTGTTTACACATGCATGCTTTGGCTTAGTCAGATCATAGAAATAGACATTCGAATCCTCACTTCCGGCAACTTCATATAAGAACAAATATATCACAATGTCAGTGAAAAGATGAATCTATATGTCCTATCTCAAGAGAAAGTTCAAACAATTATTTACGTCACAATGTTAATATCGAGTGATTCAAATACAAACCTATGTATTCTCCTTTTTCAAGAGAAAGCAGAGGGCAGAAGGATGCTCGAATGCAATGCACTCGTGGCGCTAATTTGAGTGAGCAACGAAGAGTAAGATAACCTTGTATTTCCAAAGCAACACTGCAAAATCAAAATGCCAGCCATCTATATCTGTCAGTGATTCAAATTAAACCTAAAAGTAAAAGATGTGTTCTTGCTACCAAACCTGAAGAAAGACAAACTCCCATCTTGAGTACACGTCAGCAACACAGGACCCCCTGCCAACAGAGAGAAACTTCGGTACTGCACTGTTGTGACTGGAGATTTGCGCTTGCCAGTACGATGGCGATGAGCACGAGATAATGTACCTGAGCGGGAGTCCATACTGACCGAGTATATACATCCCTGCACATATTACCCCATTTAACAATGTCCAAAGGTAGTAATTTGAGTTTATCAACACTACAGATTGTAAATATATACAGACCTGTGAATCTCCACAGAAAATGAGATGACCGGTATGATCATGGTCCATTGAAGTAACTTCACTATTGAAGACCAATTTATTAATAATTCTCCCCGTGCTGAAATTGAATACCTGGCATAGATCAATGAATCTTTGTTTTAAAGTGGTATATTTTGATCCCTTGACAAAATAAACAAAAGCAAAAGATCTCGGTGGAAAAATAAACCAAGAAACTATATGTATTTCAGAAGAGTAAAATAATTTTCTTTCTTAAAATTCAGCAGGAAAAGGCATCAGATAATTACAGTGATTTCTTTGTTCGCATTGCCAGCTGAAAGGAAGTTGTTATTTACCTGCGTAAATAAAGTAAATTAGAAAAGAGAGCTTTCAATTGCCAATCAAGTCAAGAATTATGTACAAAATCAGTGGATATTCAAACAAAAAATGCACCAAGTTTGTCCACCAGACACATGTGCACATGAAAGAGAGAGCGAGGAGGGGTTGTTTCGCGTTCAGAATTAAACCGGTGGCAATATAAAAATATAGCTGGGCAAGAATGGGTGCTCTGCATTTTTAATGCGAGATCACTAATAAAACCGGGCTCGGTTGTTTGTAACAAGAACTCATTATTATGCATGTGTAAGTAACTAATTTTTTTGGAACAAAAACAATAGTATTGAACAAAAAGACTTACAAGGGTTGAAACTTAAGCATGTGTAACTGATACAGAAGAAAAAATACAAGCATATTTCCAATAATTTATAGCAAATAAAAATTACCAATGTGTGTACTTACAGGATGAAAACGTATGCACAATTGTGAAGGGACTCCATATATTACTCGGATGCAAACGCCTCTTGATAACTCCCATACTCGCACAGTTTTATCCATGGAGGTTGATGCAATGTATTGATTGTTTGATGAGAAGTCGAAGTCTGAAAATATCTTACCATTTCAGAAACACGGTAATATAAAAACTATAACACCTGAACTGAATTTAATAAATTGTATATGTAATTGCAGAGCTGAGACTACATAAATGATTTGAATATTACGAATGTGTTCAACCTTCATTTTTTTTCACCCCCTGGCCAAGGGATTAGGTCAAGCAATCTATAGCAATATTCTATCATGCTTCACGAAATGTTTTCAAAACGTCGCTCGATTCATGGAAATATGAAATGACATGATAAGTACAATAGTCAAAGCTGTGGATCTTTCTATAACTACCCTAAAGAACACATCTTTAAAGACAATAATTATGCACTCAGAAGGCATTAGGACCAAGTTCCAAAATTCCAGATTTTATCATCACTGGAAAACAGTATTAAAAGCAATCTTTCATGAAAGAGGTTTCAAAGAGGGCAAACACTGAAAAATAGTTTCATATCTATATTATTTCATTGATCAGAGGGGGCTACCTGGCTGATCCAATCCAACTTCCGCCTCCCTCCCCAAATAAGATATTGAAGAAAAAAGGTAAGGAGAGAATAGTGTTCAATGTCCTCCTTTTGATGTTATTTTTCTTGAATTACATTGTAAACAAAATTTGCAATCAAAGCAAATAATACAGTCTATAGAAAACAAAAAATGTTCCATTGTTCAATATTAGAAACCATGGGATGTAGTGATGTACTGAGTAGTCAAATTTAAATCAGATAAATGTCCTCTTCTGTCACGCTCCATAACTTTATTTACCACACAATTAAATTAGATAAAGCTAAATTACACTGCATGTTATGTTTCCATATTCAATTCCAGTAATTTACAAAAACACAGAAACTAGAAGACAAGACATGACTGGAAATACTTCATTCTAAGATATAAGAAAAGACTACAGAAACAATACCAGTTAATCCAACCTGTGACATCTTTTGAATGCCCACTTAGTTGCTTAAGAACTGAAGGTGGTTCGGAGACGGTGCACACTGTCAAGGTTCCATCGGATGCCCCATATGCAAGTATGTCAGAACTCATGTGCCCAAACTTCATAACAGTGACTGCATATATAATCAAACAGGTTCATTTTGAATCATTAAAATATACCCTCAAGTTATTGGTAGAGATGAAAAGTTTGTGAGGAGAAAATACCAGCTGCTTTGCATTGATCAAAGATGCAATGCATTCCTACAAAAGAATATGCAGGATCAACTCGACGACGTGGCTGATCACTGTCACTTATACTTGAGCTGAAACTTGTTCTGTGATTGCTACTTCTCAAATCCTGAAAAAGAAAGAAAACACGTGACTTACCATAATGAAAGAAACATAAAATAAACCTGAACATCTTCTCTAATATTGCCATGCAATCTGATATTGTGTAGTCTATCCTGAGACCTTGTTACAGATCCCTAACAGCAATATAAGATACAATCTCAGGTCAAAATAAGAACAAATTCATCATATAAGTTGCACATACCCTGCTAGAACTCAAGCTGTCCACCTCAAACAAATGGGAGAGTGGACTCGAAGATTGAAGCCATCGCCCACTGATGAATCAACCAGTAAATTACCCTGATGTCAGAATTGTATGGAAACATAAATTTAAAACAGCACCCACTAATCAGAAAGTTGCAGAGTCATAAACTTCTTAACAGTTTTTAACATAAGGCAAGAAAAAAAATCAAAATAACCAATCCAATTGGTAAAAGAAAATTTAAAACAAAAAGGACAAAATGTTTTGTCATCAAATCTCTGGAAGTTCATCTAAGTAAACAAAACTTGTCTTTAACTAAGCTTATGTTTGCATGTGATGGAAGCAATATATGTTGATACCACAGGATAATCAACATATAGTCTCAACTATGATCAACTAAAATTTCCGCACCTGTTCCCAGGAGTGCTTTGGAGGCTCGGTGATTGCAGACTTTCCCAATTTCTCGGTCTGCGAATGTAATTACGATAGGCCACATACCCTTTCCCATTGCATCTCCAATCCTTCAACACAGACCAAAGTTGGAAACAACCGTTTAAACTTTAAAATAATAAAAAAACAAAATAATTTGACTGATAAACAAGGACAAACAAAGTAATATATAAGCTTCAAAAGTTGTGATTTCATTACTACTAACTAGAAATAAGAATACAGTAATTATTCTCACTTCTGTATATATAGAAGCAAAATTCAAAGTAAAGCTTAATCACGATTTTTCTAACGAAAAGCTCATCAAAGCCTAACTTGCTAAATAGACTTCAACACCAATGATTCAAGAACATGAACAATTTACAGTTAAGAAAAAAAAAATCACTCTGCAACAATATGAACAAAATTAAACATAAGCAACTCAATATAGATATACATTGAATTTTAAACACGTACAAATAAGTTCAAATCATACTCTAAACATCCAAAACATTAAATTCAAAACATAAACACAGATCTAACTAGTATTTCAACACATAAAACATATTGCATACGATACGATATTACACTAATACAAAATTACAAAAACACCGTACCAGTCGGCGACGATAACCGGACTCGGCTTTGCGAAAGAGAAGGAGGCGGCGCATTCCGATGTAATCAGTATCCGAATCGGCGGTCGTCGGTTGGAGCAAGCAACTGAAAAATTCCGGATCTACTACATTTTCTTTTTCACTGCCATTGTTATAATTCTCTTCTTTTGTCGTTGTCGTCGTCGCCATCGTCTTCGAACCGATTCTCTCGGTCGTCTCCTCCTCTGCCATTTCTATCAGACTTTGATATCTGGTCACTTCATCAGAGACCGTCCAGACTCCAGATGGATCTCGAGACTGTTTGACTATTGAGATCAGCGGCTCTGTTCGATTTTGATGATCGTGAGCTGGTGATTTAGTGTGTTTCACAGATTCGTGTTTCGTTTTTGATCGATTACTCAGTATGTGTTTGGCACTTTGACGTGAAAATACCAATTCAAACGGTGTCCGATTTGATTAAAATATTTTTTTCTAAAAATATATATATGTTGGTTTCTGCACTCTGCAGTTTGCTTATGTCCGGTTCGTTAGGTAAGCAATGATATTTTGCCACATCACTTCTGTGCTTTTTTTAAAAAAAATTACATAAATTCTTACATTCTGGTAAGTGTTTAAAAATAACTATTATTTACTTCCATAATTACTTCCACTTCTATAACAAAATATATCTACTTTCACAACATCGAGACCTAACGAGATTAAATAGTATATGTACGATCTGAATATTTACCCCCACAATACCGAAAAGAAAACTCATTGGACATGCTTGTAAACTGCATACGATGGAAATAGAACACCCACAGCTAATATGGAAGGAGAGTTGCACTTCCCTCAACTAAAAGGTGATGTTTTTTTCTTCTTGAGATTTTTTTTCTTAATATTATGCAGAATTTTATTTTATATCATTGGAAAATTTGCAAAGGTTCGGTTTAATTGAATGGTAATAAATAATTAAAATTAAGAAAACTTATTAGTAAAGTTGATTAGATTGTGAAGTATAATAAATTCTTTTTAAGAATCAAAAGCTCCTTTGATGGTTACCAACAAATTCGAGTTGAATCTAAATTTTTCTCTGCTTTTTTTTTTTTTTTATAAATTTTTTCTTTGAATTATATCAAAATTATTTTCAAGACTCAGAATTGTACTATAATTTTTTAAGAAAATTCTTTTGAGATCAAGAACTAATTGCTCTAAAGGCATCAGAAGTTAACAACAAAAGAGTAGTAAATAGAAAATTGGATTTATTATTAACTATGATTGAACAATTGCACTCATTCTAAAGAGTGTAGAAAACAAAGTCATTTTGTAGAATCATCAATTTGGCGCCAATATCTGTTAAAAAACCACACTGTATCAGCTTCCACAGCGTATCCGTCCTGATTACGGTGCCAACTATAGTAAGCGTGAGTTCGATTCTTGATATCGAACATGGCATGCCCGAAACTGGCTTCGCGATAGGCTGAGTATGGCGGCTGTGGCTCTGTTATGCTGCACACACACACACACAAAACGGACATTTATGTTCAGCTATCTATCTATGTATGCAAAGAAATCGGATTCACATTGTGCGAAAAAAAAAGACTGGTTCTGTAAAAAAAGGGTCCCTCACTTGTTTGCTAAGCCTTCAAGATTGCCTCCGTCTCCAATGGTTATGTACACGGGTGCTGATTGATCCTTGACGGGAGTGCAAAGACCGTTTATGACATTGTATGCAATGTTGGATACGCGTTCCTGTAATTTAAGGGAGTGAGTTCTCGACAAGTAGAAATCAATCTAAACAATGCTGATGCTTGAGAAGCTAATATTCGAGAAGGATTTACTTACAGATCTTTCATAGGCGTGGACATGACCAGCGAACACCACGTCAACGCTGTACTTCACGAACCATGGCTCGTACATTACTCTCATGGTCTCGCCTTCCATGTAATGATAGTTGTAGCTATTATACCACGGAGAATGCATAAGAACAATCAACCATGGCGTTTCACTTCTGTTCACTTTCGGTAGCTCGTTTTCCAGCCATTGATACTGAGGAGTGTATTTACCTAGATCAGAAGACAAAAAACACCATGCAAATGCTTGTTAACACCTGTTTTGTTGGCGGGCATGCGCACGCACCATTCACATTTCGAAACACACCATTTTTGTAGAAAATTAAATATATGTGCAAGATGTTTTTACCATAAGCTGAGTACGAAGACAAGATTATGATGTATGCCGAAGCTCTCTTTATGGAGTACCAGAGAGGAGAAGTACTTTCTGATGCTTTGTAAGGGACATGGTACCGTTGTAGGTAAGGCTTAAAAGGTTTGGTTTCGCCCTGCAACAACAATACGTAAACTTATATCGTAAATCAGTTCTTCAACTAAATAATTGAGAGATACCAAATGCTGATGTTTATGATGTTCTAAGGTAACTTTTCGGATGTTTTTGAAAATTAGTCCATAAACTGTAGTAGGAACCGGTTTCTACTGATGTGCTAAAACAGTGGAATTGATGAACTCATGTTAGCGAAAAGAGTAACAAGAAATAGAGCATGGTCTTTTCGCTAAATTAATCTTCAAAGTTGCTTACAATTTCCGGGGCAAAGTCAATTTCATGATTTCCTGCAGTCCATATCCACGGTTGATAAGCAACACTTCTCTCAACGAACCTCGCCCATGTATCCCATCTAACATTATCATGATTCGGATAGTTATCAGCATAAGAGAGGTCCCCGACGAACAACACAGTTTTCCCTTTCTGTCCATTCATCTCGTAATGAGTAAGCGTCTTGTTCGAATCAAAACTCTGACCAAGATCCCCTGCAAACGAACCATCCCCAGTGGTCAGTCACATAACAAGCATAGTTGCACCAAATTTCAGACATTGACAACATTTTAGCAAGTGCATAAGTTAAAAGAGCAAATCAAAACACATATTGTCAAATTTGCTATCGAAAACAAAAACAAAAACTTGCAGTTATTCTAATCATTTCTAATCAATACCATTCTCAAATCTTGTATACACTTGAAACATAATCTCCGAAAATCAATCAATTCTAAGTTTTCAACAATTTTTTTCACTCACCAATGAGACCAAATGTGTATGGCACATCAATGCCAACTTCTGGAGGAGTTGTAAACCAAAATTTCCTCTCAGTGTGTCCAATCCCAACCACATAGTAATATTTGGTGTTGAACTGCCCAAATTCACACAAGCAAGATCAAAAACATTATATATATAGAGAGAGAGACAAAAATATTCAGAAAACCCTATAAATTCCACACTAAGACGCGTTTACCAATCAGGAATCCTAACAAGGGAAAGAGAACTTAATTATTGATTTGTAATTAATGTGTTTACTAAAATCGGTTGAGAATCAGGAATTGAATTAAGTTCAGGCTGAAAAGGGAACTTGATTCCCTCCTCCGCCTCACGAATCAAATTCTCTTTCCTATAGAATTTGATTTTCTTCCGTTTCATTCCTGATTAGTAAACGCGTCATTATTAAAAACAAAAACGAAACGAAATGAAATGAAATGAAATTCACCTCAAGATTTCTGATGGTGCAGTGGTGGATGTAACCAGAAGTGTAATTGTAGAACTTGTAGGTGTTGAATTTGCCCTCTGCCTTCTTCTTTTTGTTGCTGTTTTCACTCCAATAAAGTACTGTGTTTGAACCTGGTTCATCTACAGTCACCCATGAAACTATCACTGCCTCCCCCACATGATCTCCTTGTGTTATATGAACCTGAAATTTACACCAAACATGTGGAAAAATGAATCAAAATTCAAACTTGGAAACAAAAATGAAACCATACCCATCTCTTCATTCAAGATTGAAACCACAATCAATCACGAAGTAGAAGAAGAAGAAGAAAATAAAACATACTTGTTGAGGAGCATTGTAGCCTGGAGGGACTTGAAAGACATCGCTGTCAAGAGGCATATCAACAGTTTTCTCAACTTTCCTCACAAAACTGCTGGTTTTGCCTCCATTACAGACCACCACAGCATTCAAAACCAGACACAAAACGAAAACAAAATCTGCAAAACGAAAAGTAGTAAAAGAAGAAGAAGAAAAACCAAGCACACCCATCTCAGGCTTGTTGTCTTCTTGCTCTTCTTCTTCTCAACAAAGTGAGAGGCACGTATATATTGACTGGTTTTTTTTTCTTTTGCTGAAGTTCAGCGTATAATACGAGGAATATTCATTGCTAAATACGAATACTGTATAAAAAGAAAGATTATAGTTGTCAACGGCATTGAATGCTACGATGAGCTTGAACCAAATGTCATTTACATATAATTTACATTTGCAAGAAAATTTATAGTAAAACAAAGACACTTTTTGTCTGTTTTCAGGGAAGATTATCAATTTATCATTGTATATTTTAATTGAATAATAAATTATAGATAGAGTTGACCTGAAGTCACGCACACGTTTGCACTACTGACAGCGATGATGGCAATTGGCAAGTGTATCTGATTTTAGAGAAAATTAGAAAATCTTTGATAGGACTCATCGCCACTTAGTAAGACCGTCCGTCCAATGAGATTATATCAAATTATAGTTTAATAATAATATATATATATGTTCTCGAGATAAATTGTGCAATTTCATAGGGATAATCTCACCAACTGACAATGAGACCGTCCCATAATTTTCTTATGTTTTCAAAGAAAAAAATTTCCAAAAGAAGTTGAATATTAATAATGGAAATATAAAAATATATTTTAAAATTAGAAAATACTATATTTCTATTGTGAGACCGCCCCACCACATAAGTTTTTCTTATGTTTTTATATGTTGTGAGTAACATGGTAAGAGCATCTAATGGTATAAACAAATTTGGATCCTCAAAAGTTACCATCTCAGCATTTGAGAATTGTTTTAAGGGATTGCTAAATTTGATGATTGTATAGTCCATAATGGTACATTATTATTTTTTTTGCTAAAAAATAAAATATATATATAAAAGATAAGAAAAAGTATATAATATGGGTATTGATCCATTCGTAATGAAGAGACGAATTTTACCTTATTGAAATTTTTGGGGTCGAAACAATGATGAGATACATAGGTGATCAAAGAAAAGAAAAAAAAAAAAAAGCCACGGAAGAGAGAGAAAGAATAAAATTACAATGGTTATTTTGAGTTAAGTTTGTATTTGATGATTGAAAGTCAATCTTCAAATTTGATTATTAAATAGACAATTTGATTATTGATAACATCTATTGCTAAATTGTAGTTACTCTGTTGGTCAGAGTTTTTTTTTTTTTGAATAAATAATCAAATTTTGATTACTCTCTTACTTTTGAGGATACCATTAGAGATGCTCTAAGTACACATAATTAGCTTGATTTTTTAGTTTTCTTGTAAAAAAAAATTGGATAAGGAACGGATTAGGGTTTATCAAAACCTACCGAATTTAAACACTACACACACTTGCTTACTTTGTAAAAACTAATTGTTTGGCCAACGGCCTCTGGCCAATGTGGTGTGACTCTTCAAAGTGAGACTCCACCACCAATGTTCAATGCCAGTGCATGCATGTATATATATATATTCATTGTCCCACCTTAAGTGTGGGTGACCTCTCCCCATTTGTGGGAGCAGTAGTCCGGGCTGTGCTAGTAGAGCCTAATTCTCATCGGGTTCCGGCCGTTGTTGTAATTAATAAAGAAAAAAAAAAACTAATTGTTTGAAGATATATACAATAAATCAATAATGATAATCATGTGATTGGCACTTGGCACAGTAAAAGTGGGCCTGTTTTGTGGACCGGGTTTTTTAAGAAGTGATGCGTTATGTTATGTAGGCTACTTTTGTGATCTTGAGAGAGTCTTATTTTGATGATAGATATGTTGTCATATGTCATGTCATCAAGGGGAAAAACTTAAGATAGAATATGTGGCTAACATATATGATTTCCTTGTCACATCTCTAATATTGAATGGTCGATTGCACTATTGAGTAGTGCACCTAGTGACCTAGCACACTCAAGATTTTCTCGACATTAAGACTTTTAAATTACAATCATACCTACTCTTTTTCAAATCATAGAGTGTTTGTTTTAAGCCAATGAATCGAATATTTCTTTTCTATCTAATAAATGTGAATTACGACAACGTTGTCCCACACGTTTAGAATTTGGAACATGTTGTATGACTCAACCGCTTTACCGATGCTAGCTGTTGTAACAATGAAGAATCAAAGATGATGACAAATTCTTATATTAAATTAGCATGTTTATTTGCATATCAATCAAGGGATTTAGAAATATTATTTTACAAATTAAAAAACGATTATTATTCATAAAAGGGTAAAAATGTTTTTAGTCCCTCTAGTTTACCCTATTATACATTCTGGTCCCCCTGGTTTCGGTATTGGCCAGTTTAGTCCTTCTGTTACAGAATTCGTTAAAAACAGGCAGTCTGACAAGATCAGAAGACAAAATGACTATAATGCCCCCTAAAGTCTGACTTTTGATGAAAATACTATTTTACCCTTCTTATAAATATTTAAATTATTAAAAAATAACAAAATTTTAAATTTTAAAATGGATTTGGTGGAGATCTAGACCGTCCATCTTTCCATCTCATGATATGGACAGTGGAGACCAAATCTGGATCTCCACCAAATCCAAAAATAAACCAAAAATATACAATCAATTTTTTTTTTTTAATAAAACAAGATCTAGAATTTTTATTTTTATTTTTAACAAAACTAGATCTGGAAAAAAAAAAATCGAACAAAATAAGATCTAGAAAAAAATTGTGTTTGAACAAAAGCAGATTTAGACAATTATTTTTGAACAAAACTAAATTTGAAAACCACCATCTCCGGTAATTGAAAACCACCATCAACATTCTGTATTATTATTCATGTGAACAAAGAATAAACACATTAACTTAAGAGACAAACATCAACAAATAGTATTTTCCATTAATAACAATCACATGGAAGAATCAAATCCATATAGCATAATAAATCAAAAAATCTCAGGCAATTCAAACCCATGTCCATTAAAATAAAAGGAGTCAAATTTGGTCGAAACAATGGAGGAAGTTATGCTCCATCAAAATATACATATAGAGATAGAGATACATTTCAATAAACTAAGTAACTAAGTATTCAGAAAGCTGAACATTTCAATACTGAAACTAGGGGGACCAGAACGTATAATAGGGTAAACTAGAGGGACTAAAAACATTTTTACTCTTCATAAAAATTGTATTTGTCATTTTGTGGTTAACCAAAATGTATGGCTATTTTTTAAAAGTTTTTTTTTAAGGTTAATTGCACAAATATACCCTCTATTTATCTAATAAAGCAAATTTTCAAACAAATGTCATATTCAAACACAAACATCTCAATTGAAATGTTCTTGTGGTATGGAAAGTCAATAGTGCCCTTGGGTAAAAGGGAGAGGTTATTTTGGTGGGTAAATTTCACAAACAACACTGAATTTAGGTGTAATTGTACAAATATTCATTTTTTTCTAATAATTACATAAATATACCCTACCGTCATTTGACTTTTGTTAACTTTAACCTTTAACCATATTTGTATCCCGAAATGACTAAACTACCTTTGAAAACTTATTTATCTTTTCTTTTATTATTTAAAAATATTAAAAAATATCTACTTAAAAAATTGAAAAAATCAGTACAATTTTTTTTTTTTTGCTTTTTTTTGTCTTTCTTTCTATCACTTTTTCTTACATTTTCCATGTCCCCAAACACCAAATTTTCTGATTTCAAAAACCAACTTTATCACCAAAACATTCAATTTCATACTCATCAACCCACAAACAATTTCATTTCATCAACACAATCAAAACCCACCAACAATTACATTTAATCAACATAATCAAAACCCACAAAACTCACTAAACACAATCAAAACCCACTAAACACAACCATTTTTCAAGATTTGTGGGTTCTGATTGTGTTAAAAAAAAAAGATAGAAAGAAAGCAACAAAAAAATTATACTTATTTTTTTCAATTTTTTAAGTAAATATTTTTTAATATATTTAAATAATAAAAGAAAAGATAAATAAATTTTCAATGGTAGTTTAGTCATTTCGGGATACAAATGTGGTTAAAGGTTAAAGTCAACTGATGATAGGGTATATTTATGTAATTATTAGAAAAAAAATGAATATTTATACAATTACACCTAAATTCAGGGTTGCTTGTGAAATTTACCCACCAAAATAACATCTCCCTTTTACCTAAGGACACTATTGACTTTCCATACCCCAAGCACATTCCAATTGGGATGTTTATATTTGAATAGGGCATTTGTTTGAAAATTTGCTTTATCAGATAAATAGAGGGTATATGTGTACAATTAACCCTCTTAGATACCACTCTACCAAGAAAATAACGAGACCATTAATCATCTAATTATTTTCATCATGTGAGAGTATTTAATTTTGATTACCAAATCAAAATTGAATTGGCATTCTTCTTTTTCACTTATTAGGTCCAATACCAATCTTTTGCCAACAATCTAGATCGTGCTTGCCACGAAATTTATCAAGTGTCACGTGATTTAGACGAAGCAATACTTAAAAGCGAAAATTGATGCAGGTATGAAAAGCTTGTCGTGGGACTGAAACTTCGGTTCAATCAAGATCTACGGTGAACAATCATCAAAAAAGAAAAAAAGAAAAAAAAAACACCATATTATATAAAATGCAATGTATTTTTAACACATGTAAATTTTGTATTACATATTTATCGATTTAGAAATCATTAAAGATGTCATTGATGCAATGTATTTTTAACATGTACTGTCACACATGTAAATTTTATCAATTTAGAAATTAGTAAAGCTGTCAATGATGCCGCCAATGATCAATGCTCTCGAAGCATTTGATGGTATTATATTCCCTAATCAATCCAATTATTTGTCTTGAACCTCTGCAAAATAAAATACCATACAAAATTATAAGAATCAAATTAAAGATTAAAACAATTTTTTTATATATAAAAAAAAAAAAAAAAAAAACCCCACAGTTACCTCTAGGATTGTTCTAGCCGACTCCATATTTAGAAAGAGCCTCTTTTTCGAAACAACAAAATATTTATCTTTTCCTTCTTTAAAAACTTTATTCAATTTCTCATCTTCTAGGAATTTTCCTTTCTTCAAATAATCCATAAATTGCTCATCATTTAGGAATTTCTTACATAGCCAAAGCTTCTGATCATGGAACGGTATTAGTAAAAAAAAATCATACAATGTATTTATAGCCAAGGAAGATGTGTCTTCTTCGTCCTCATACGTGTACAGAACGTTTCGGAGTGAGGGAACGACAGATAAAACATCCACAATTCGCTGGATCCTTAAACTCTTCATTCTTTTACCTCTGCACTGACTGATGGTCATGTATATAAAAGAAAGTTTGTAATCAATTTGCAAAAACTATTAATAGATGATGTACCGTATTGTATGCATGATAATTAACATATTGTAATATTTGCCATGGGTGATAATCAAACTATATGATACTAATAGTCTATAGCAACTTCTGTCTTGACTGATGGTCAACTTTAAAAATAATTTATATAAATCTCCACCATAGTTCCAATGTTGTGACCACAAATGCAATTGATTAATTATCCTCAAAGGGGAAAATGTGTTTATCAATGTAAGTATTGAAGTGCATTATTTCTTGCAATCAAGTATTGTCCCCGCATATTCATAGGCATACAAATTAATAAGTTACTAATACATTAATATTATAAATAAAATTATTTTTAAGAAGCCAAATTAAAAATACCAAATGAACGTCTAAACAATGATAGTCTATGATGTCTAAGAGTATGTGAGGGTGATGAACTCAAAAGTTGTTGGAGACTGACTGACAACAAATAATTGCGAGAAGTAATGCACTTCAATACTTAATTGACATTGATATACACATTTTTCCACTTGGAGGATAATTAATTAATTGCATTTGTGGTCATAACATTGGAACTATGGTGGAGATTTATATGGATTATTTTTAAAGTTGACCATCAGTCAAGGCAAATGTCGCTATAGCCTATTAGTATCATATAGTTTGATTATCAATCATGGCAAATGTTACAATATGTTAATTATTATACATACAATACGGTACATCCTCTGTTAATAGCTTTTACAAACTTGATTACAAACTTTTTTTAACTTACATGATCATCAGTCGAAGTAGAGGTATGAGGACGAAGAGTTTAAGGATCCAGCGAATTGTGAATGCTTTATCTGTCCTTCCCTCACTCCGAAACGTTTTGTACACATATGAGGACGAAGAAGACACATCTTCCTTGGCTATAAATACCTTACAGGATTTCTTTTTACTACTACTGTTCCATGATCAGAAGCTCTGGCTACGTAAGAAATTCCTGGAGGATGAGCAATTTATGGATTATTTAAAGAAAGGAAAATTCTTGGAAGATGAGAAATTGAAGAAAGTTTTTAAAGAAGGAAAAGACAAATATTTTATTGTTTCGAAGAAGAGGCCATTTTTAAATATGGAGTCTGCCAGAACAATTCTTGAGGTAACTGTGGGTTTTCTTTTATTATAAAAAAATTGTTTTAATCTTTAATTTTGTATGGTATTCTATTTTGCAAAATATTACTGAAAAAAATGTAAGTTATAAAAGCATGGCCTACCTCATATCCCATCCATAATACATCTCATAAAACACCGAATATCATGTATGTATGAAATACAACAGAGTCCAAGGAAGCATATATGAGCTCATCTAGATATCATCATACACCTAATGTTTAAAGAGAATAGATGTATGTGAGTGGGATATCGATAAAACATTTTATATCTAAAATTATAATATATTCGTAATTACAAGTATATAGGAATTGAATTTTAAATAACATAAATATTGACATATAAATACAACAAAATATTAAAAACGTAATAAGAATTATTATTCTTTAGATTGGATCAACTATGGTCTATAGAGCCCTTCTGCACATTTTTTGAAGCAATAGATTAAAACAAAGTGTAAATGTAAATTGAAAATTATATGTATAGTCATGTCAACATATGTATTATGAAATTTTATGTTTTAGAGTTAAAATTAACCTTAATGTACGACGTCTACATCAGACATATGCTATACTTGAAATAAGAGACAATTTGTATAAAATTAATGTTTATAAATTATTACAATATTTTTATAATCTTCAAAATAATTTTTCCAACTATAAAAAAACATAAAAAAAATAAAAAATAAAAAAATCAACGTATCTGACGATGGAGGTCATTACGTTGACCCAAAACATGTCGTAAAATAGTACAATATTTTATATTCATCATATACAATAGATTAATAATTACATGTTAAAAACAAAATGTATGGGTAACCTACAATAAAATAGATCTCACACGACGCAGAATCTGGTCAATAAACCTTCACATATAACGGGGTGATATAAAATATAGAATGCTCCCAAAGTACGCGATAGTCAAAATGTATAAAAAAAACAAATATCGAACTATCTATAATAACATAACTAACTAACCAAAATAAATATAATAAAAAGCAGCACGATATGCACGAGATATGGTATAATTTTTTATTTTATTAAAAAATAATAATAATAACCCATGCCATTTTAATTAAAGATTTAGGTTATTTTAGGAATTAAATAAAACAAAATTGTTAAAATGATACTGCGATATTTTGCAACTATAGAACTATCTAAAATTTTATAGATCGATCTCCTCGCAAATATTAATTATTTAATTCATAATTAACCATTAAAACTTATAAAAATGATTCACTTAGAGGTAAAACTGTCATTTCATTAAGTAATTGATTTTTTTTAAATGATCGCAATTTTTTTTCATAATTATATACCATCTAAATTTGTTTTCCAAAAACAGAATAACAAGGTGAAAGTTCTCAAAGTGTGTTCTATATAAAGCTAGAGGGGGGTGAATAGATTTTATCTAATTATTACCCAATTTTCGCATGCATGTCAATTTTACGAAAATACCCCTAGCAAGTCAACAATACATACAAGTGTAATAAGATGCGGAAATAATAAATGACATTTGATGTTTACGTGGAAACCCTCAACAGGGAAAAACCACGGGCTGGTAAGTGCGCCACACTCGAACCTCGAAATCCACTATATGAAAAGACGGTTACACCCTCAAGTGATTCTCGGACCCTCACCGTAGATAACCTCAAGCTATGGACACTACCAATCGCCACTCTTGGTTCAATCCCTAGTGATATCCCCTGATACACTACTCTTGGCGTGAGCACCCTCTAATCTACCACGCGGGCCTTTTATAGCGGCTCTAGTCCAATTTGCTTGATCCTCGAAGTCACTACTTGTAATGATGTTTACAGCCAATCCCGGTCTGTAACCCACCACTACTACCCAGCGGGCCTGTAATAGCAACCCTAGACCAAGACTTCAATCTCTCAAAAGAGATGCACAACCCTATGTGAATATGTATGAATATTCAATTAATGCAATCAGAGCTAGGGTACTCTAAATGCTTACCTAGGATTATAAGATGACAATATAATCAATCCTAGATATCACATATAGCTATATGACATGGCATATAACTTTAGCTAAGTAAAGGATAACCAATCCTAGATACAAAGCTATCATATAAAACCCACAAACATTCAAAGGATTAACTAGTTGATTAAAAAATAATCTATCAACCTAGTTATCAATACATCACACAAGAATGTTCATGGTATAGCTTTTAGGCAATAATGACCTAATCAAATAAGCTATGAAAAATAATCTCAATCAACAAATGAGATCAATTAGCTAGATGGCATATGAGCATTAAAGCCTAGCTAACAAATAATAACCCAATCAACACATAATCTCAATTTTATATGTAGAAATTAATCTAAACACATATAAGTAAAATATGAGATAAAATTGATAAGTAGAAACACTAATTATGTAAGATAAAAGTGTTCAACAAATCATACCATGTGTGTTGAAGAAGACCCATGCATTGGCATATACTAGATGAACCTAGATGATGCCTAGATGATGATTTGTGCATGTGGGAATAGGTTTAGAGAATTAAAGATGTGATCTTTAAGCTTTTTCTCTCAAGTCTCTCTAAATATCTCTCTAGGGTTCTTGGGATGCAAGACTTGTATTCTGAACCAGAGATAAGGATGTATTTATAGAGACCAAAAACAGGGCAGGTGAAAATATAATTTTGCCCTTGAAACGCACCGATCGACGGTTTCAATCGGCGGCCAGGCCGCCGAATTGAACCGCCGAATGGCTCCCGAGTGGAACAGGGGAACTTCGGCGACTTCATTCGGCGGTTTAGAAACCGCCGATCCCAACCGCCATTTTGGACCCGAGAGATATATTTCAATCAGGTCTCATTCGGCGGTTTCGAACGGCGGCCAGGTCGCCGAACGTAACCGCCGTTTCACCAAAAATGGTGAAACCAAGGAGAAGCCAAAGGCATCTCCACCGGCGATCATCGCGCAAAACAAAGCACATCAACGTGCACGCACGGACGTTTCCGAACATCCTTAGGGAAACGAATTACACCACACTAAAAGCTAACATACATGAAGTGCAAGTGTGGGTATTGAATGCATCCTAATGCCTATCATGTCATGGCATTTCATAAAACAAGATGCAATCAATTTAATGCAAGAAGAGATATTGAATAAACAATAAAGCATAATGCACACAAAATATAAACACAACATTCAAGAATAAGAGTTATGCATGTTGTGTGTGTGTGCAACTATATCTCTTCAAGCCAAAGTAAGCACAAGATATACCTTTGGTGCTTGTCCTGTTGAGGTCTTGGAAAGGGTCTTTGATCTTCAACCTTAATGACCTAGACTACCCTTACAACCAAACCTCAACATGTGGTTTGACCACGAAATAAGCCAATCAACAAAAGGGAATCCTTACACAAGGCATCTCAACTCAAGAATACGTTGATAATCAATACCGGCTCCATAGAAAAGCCAAAAATAGATTTCTCATTGCTAAGACGCGAGAAGCTAAAAAAAAATGCATTTATATAAGTAAATTATAGGATTAATTGCACAAACATACCCTCTATTTATCTAATAAAGTAATTTTTCAAACAAATGCCCTATTCAAACACAAACATCCCAGTTGAAATGTGTTTGGGGTATGAAAAGTCAATATTGTCCTTGGGTAAAAGAGAGAGGTTATTTTGGTGAATAAATTTCACAAACAACCCTGAATTTATATGTAATTGTATAAATATTCATATTTTTTTTCTAACAATTACATAAATTTATCCTATCGTCAGTTGACTTTTGTTAACTTTAACCTTTAACCACATTTGTATCCCGAAATGACTAAACTACCCTTGAAAACTTATTTATCTTTTCTTTTATTATTTAAATATATTAAAAAATATTTACTTTAAAAAATTAAAAAAATCGGTACAATTTTTTTGTTGCTTTCATTCTATCATTTTTTTTAACACAATCAAAACCCACAAAACTAGAAAAATTGATGTGTTTAGTGGGTTTTGATTCTATTGATTAAATGTAATTGTTGGTGGGTTTTGATTGTGTTGATGAAATGAAATTGTTTGTGGTTGATGAGTATGAAATTGAATGTTTTGGTGATAAAGTTAGTTTTTGAAATCTGAAAATTTGGTGTTTGGGGACATGGAAAATGTAAAAAAAAAAAAATGATTGAAAGAAAAAGAAAAAGAAAATAAAAGCAACAAAAAAAAATAAATTGTACTGATCTTTTTAAATTTTTAAGTAAATATTTTTAAATAATAAAAGAAAAGATAAATAAGTTTTCAATGATAGTTTAGTCATTTCGGGATACAAATGTGGTTAAAGATTAAAGTTACCAAAAGTCAAATGATGGTAAGGTATATTTATATAATTATTAGAAAAATAAATAAATATTTATACAATTACACCTAAATTCAGGGTTGTTTACGAAATTTACCCACCAAAATAATCTCTCCCTTTTATCCAAGGGCACTATTGACTTTCCATACACTAAGCACATTCCAATTAGGATGTTTGTGTTTGAATAGAACATTAGTTTAAAATTTTGTTTTATTAGATAAATAGAGGGTATGTTTGTGCAATTAACCCTTTTTTAACCTACAAAGCGATTACTTTTAAAGTCAAAAAGAGTGGTAGAAAAGTGTGCCTACCCATGTGCCCAAAATGGTGTCGTCTTATGGTGTGTATGAAAAAGGCGCACCGTAATTGGACACAAAGCCCTGCTCTATGGCCCACACCTCCTCCACTGCCGCCGTCTCGATCACAAAAATGGGCGTATCTTGACCCTTCGTTTTTTATCTTTCTTTTTCGCTTTTTCGACCCAACCCAACTTTTTATGGTGCATGACTGCATGGGCATGTAAAATATGCTATCCATTAAAATAATAATAAAAAAATCAATAGGATAATAATACGAGCCGAAATGTAACTCTTACCGTAAGGTACGAATCTCTCACACACCTACGCTTTACGATTTAATGGTCATACAAAATATGTTATCCATTTAAAAAATAAATCTGACACAAATCAGTTAAAGGATTTATTGGGATCTAATGAGATTATCGTTATAAGTACATTTCAAAATGTAACTCTCATTACGGGAGAAGAGTTTTTTAACACTTTATGATTTAATATGCAAATATGAACTTCGAACCCAATCACAGATGTGAACAGGAAGTGAACAACTACTTTATGATCTAATGTTGTCCATTTATTTTGCTTAAAACATCAAATCTTATTTTTCATATTCCCCTTCTTTATTCTTAAGTGTTTAGCTTCGTTATTAAAGGTAGCATAATTTATATACTCTTTTTGAAGGATTTTTTTTTTTTTTTTTTTTTTTGATAGGCTTTTTAAAAGATTTTATGTCACTTTAATTTCGATAAGTTTTGTCACTTTAAAAAAGAAAAAAAATAATCCAAAAGCGCTTTTGTTATCTTATTTGGAAAAGAAAATATGTGACGTATTGAGAGAAGTTTACATCATTACTATAAGAGAGAAATTGTAAATTTGAATAAGAAAGTCTTGTGCCATAAGAAGATATAAAGATCTACTAATCGAGAAACTTTATGAGGGAGAACTTAATTCATGATTTGTTAAAACTACTGAGAATCAAATTATGTGTACCTCACACACAAATAAGGAAATACATTTCTACTATAAATAGAATTGAAACCTGATTCTCTTTTATTTTCATTTTCAAACGCTTCCGAAGAGTAACACGGGATATTCCCAAAAAAGAACGGATTTTTTAGGCCCAAAAGCACCACTAAACAAGAATTTTTCTTCTTCTTCAAAGGTGTACTTTCCCAAATTAGATGAAGCCCATATTGGCATTGGATTTGGATCTTGGGCCTCTCTTATTCTAATAACATCACCTTGTTAGTGGCCTGCCTTCACAACTAGTGGGCTGATTGGGCTATAAACCCAAGCAAATGTGACCTACACACCAAGCTACATAAAAAAATTGATCCACAATAACTAGTATTGCACCTAAATCATTGAATTTTTGGTCTAAATGATATCCACATTCTTACACTAATGTGCGAAGAGTTTTCTATCCTAAAAGTATATAGCTATGGTCATGGGAATAAAATATATGGGCCGTTTATGTATCTCGATAGGTTTCGGTAGACGACCGTTCCATGTTATAATTTATTGTAATATTAAAAAAATAAAAATAAAAATAAAAATTCTTACACGATTTTCTGTTTGGTTTACTTAACTGAATAAATTAATTGAGCATGAATCACATTTATTTCTTATTAATTATTTAATTAAAATTACAGATCATGCATGACATAATTTAGAGAACAAAAAAACACATCCTTATCTCTTACTCATTTTCTTACATGTCCCAATACAATGAACTTATTCACCCAGACAGTTACAATTTTGCAAACCTCAAAAACCGTAAACAAGAGAAAGCACTACGTACACGGTTCGAATACCTATTTCTATAATCGGGAAATATATATACAATAATTCGAGGTTTGGTCCATAATTTTATGATGTAGGTGTGAGGTGCAAAACACCAAGGTTGTGTCCTGTAAGTATTTTTCGTGTTTTTCAATTTTAACATTGGTTTTGTTTTTAATTTTGTTTTTATCTTTTAAAAACGAAATGAAAAATAGGTAGCGAACACGAATTCAAAATCATTTTCGAAAAATGAAAACGAAAAGGTCTAAAATACTTATTACACAACAGAAGGAGATAATTTTGTTCCAAAATCTGTTTCAAGTCCAGCTAACATTCAAAGCAGACAAAAGTGTCTCCGTTTTCTGTGGACTCACAAGTAACAACACAACACGACAACTCTGTAGCCCAATCACGTTATGTTCTCCAACAAGCCAAGCAACTACCATTCAGAACCAAACCCACCGGCCACCACTCCAGTCCTTCCACGTATCTTCTTCCCATTGGCCACCACTCCCTTTCCCCTTCCCCCAAGAAATCCTCTCTCAAATATCTCATGACTCGTGAGTCGTGACTCGTATCGTAACTTTCCAATACATAGATAATATAAAGTAATGAAACCTACCCCCGTGGGTCCCACCCCCTTATCTATACGTATTTTTGTATTTTCTATAATGTCTTTATACAGTATAAAAATTAAAAAATTGGACAAATTACATTAATTTCCCTAAGGTTATATGATATTCAACTGTTACCTTTAGTTAGTTAACTCCAGTTAAAAATAACGGACAATAATTAACTGAGATTGTATATCAGCATATCATTAGTTCAAAATTACCTATATAGTGTGGCTAAACAAATTATAATTACTTTTATATTGTACTTAACAAACGATTCAATTGTCTCTAAAATTGACTATTTTCATGTGCCAAAACATGATTACTAGAGTAATAAGTATTTTTCGTGTCTTTGATTTTCATTTTGTTCATAGACAAACTGATCAAGTCTCCCAATGATTTGACTAATTTTGCTTTATTTTTTCAATTAGGAATTTGTTTGAATAGGGGAGGTTCTTCCTTTCGTTTTTAAATTTGTTCTTAAAGATTTCGTTATTTTGTATTTTTTCTTAATGAATTTTAGTTTTAAATTTTTAGGTAATTAAATAATTAAAATTTATTAAATAAATTAATAATAATAATAAATTCAATATTACTAAGTCAATAAGGGTGTAACTCAGTTAGTAGATGGACGAGTTTGGGATTTGAGTAAATGACTTCTAGGTCAACGGCTTAAATCCTACTAATGACGAAAGTTTTCAAAAAAATACAGTCTCATATTAATAGATATTTTTTATATTCAATATTAATAAATATATTAAAAAAAAGAAAAAGAAAAAAGAAAATAAATATTTCACAAGTCACAACCAATGACCTTGTATGTCTGTATAATTTCAGATAAAGTTGAAAAGTATGTGATTATGCCTAATATTAGGGACCAGTTACTGTAATTTTCCATAAAAATAATACAAAACAATTGAAAACGTATACGTTGGTATGTGTATATATACACACCTTCATGGCTCTCTTTTTTTCAACTTTCTCTCAAACCATGGAAGCTAAGACGTCGTTTCTGGTTCTCTTCTCTCTCCTCCTTGTCACCGCAATTTCAGGGCAGACGTTCTCCGACGACGAGCAGTTGATCAGACAGGTGACGGACGGCGGCGATGCTTCCGAACTGGTGGACCACCGCAACGCGGAGCTCCTTGGTGCGGAGCACCACTTCTCACTCTTCAAGAAGAGGTTCGGGAAATCGTACGATTCGCAGGAGGAGCACGACCACAGGTTCAGGATCTTCCAGGCCAATCTACGACGCGCCGCGCGTCACCAGACGCTCGATCCGAGCGCGACTCACGGTGTGACTCGGTTCTCCGATTTAACTCCGGCCGAGTTCAGGAGGTCGCATCTCGGACTCAGAAACCTGAGGTTCCCCAAGGACGCACAGAAGGCACCGATTTTGCCGACGAACGATCTGCCGGAGGATTTTGATTGGAGAGAAAAAGGAGCCGTCACTCCTGTTAAAAACCAGGTAATTTTTTTCAATTTTTTTTTTTTAAAATTTGTTTTGTTTTAATTTTATCTGGTTTGGTGTTTATAAAGTTGACTTTGTTATTTGGGGATTTCTGATATCTTGAATTATTATAGGGTTTGAATTTGATATGTTTTTGTGAGATTAATTTTGGTTTTTAATTTGTGTTAATTATATTGGAATTGAAATTATACTGAAATTTGAAATTGTAAATAATTAGGGTTCATGTGGATCCTGCTGGAGTTTCAGTGCCACAGGAGCCTTGGAAGGTGCTCACTTCCTTGCAACTGGAAACCTTGTTAGCCTCAGTGAGCAACAGCTTGTGGATTGTGATCATGAGGTTTGATTCTTTTGCTTTCGCTTTCGTTTTCGTAAATCTGTATTTTGTTGTTGTGTGGAAGATTTGCCCACACTATTTTTATTGTATAATCTGCATTGCATGGTCTTAGTTTTGTGATAGCATTGTTTCTATAATGTATTTGCTTTACCTTAGGATGTTTAGTTCTGGTGGTGGATTTTAATGTAGAAATTGTAATTAAAAACCAAATTAGCTGTTTTTCTCGGAGCTAATCCACATAAAAGATAGCTCTTGTTCTTGATCTGTTGTACTTTGTTGGGTCTGTTCGTTGGCTAATTAGAATATTCAGATCATTGTATATTATCTCCAAAGAACATATGAAGGGATGAGTATTATTGAAACTGTTTTGATGGATTTTGTTTAGGATCTAAATTGTGACGTATATTAGAATGAAATCATTTGTTTTCCCATATTCCATTTTATTGTTTAATGAGTACAAATCATATAATTGACTAATGGAGCTTGTAATCTGTCTGCAGTGTGATCCTGAAGAAGCAGGTTCATGTGATTCTGGGTGCAACGGTGGGTTGATGAACAGTGCCTTCGAGTATACCCTCAAAGCTGGTGGACTTATGCGAGAAGAAGACTATCCTTACACTGGTACTGATCGCAGTACCTGCAAATTCGACAAGACGAAGATTGTTTCTACAGTTGCCAACTTCAGTGTCGTATCCCTTGACGAGGAACAAATTGCTGCCAATCTTGTGAAAAATGGTCCTCTTGCAGGTAAATAACTCCCCATAGCTTGCAATGGCTAATTAATAACTGTAATTGTCATAACCTGTTTGTTTTTTCAAATGCAGTGGCCATCAACGCAGTGTTCATGCAGACATATGTCGGTGGGGTTTCATGCCCTTACATTTGCTCGAAACATTTAGATCACGGAGTTTTGCTTGTTGGGTATGGCAAGGCTGGCTATGCACCAGTCAGATTGAAGGAGAAGCCATACTGGATCATTAAGAACTCGTGGGGAGAAACCTGGGGAGAGAACGGATTCTACAAAATCTGCAAGGGTCGTAATATCTGTGGAGTCGACTCCATGGTTTCGACTGTTGCTGCTGCTTCGGTTCATCCCAACTCAGAATAGGGTATTGGTTCGCTGTATGTTTTGTATATAAATCAATCGTCATGTGACTTGTATTTGGAAAACGATTCGACTTTTAATCTGTCTGTCATATTCCTCCAAAGCATAAGAAGATTGAAAAATCTCTTATGCATCTGCATTTGTCTAGACTCAAAATACAACTGAAATGTCATATTTATGTCTTCAACTGCAACTTCTTCTTATTATCTCAGTATTATTATCTTGTTCGGTAACTATTTTACCAATTGTTTATAGAAAATAAACGAAACAAGGAAAACATAATTAATGTTAAAACATGTTTTTAATTTTTTTTTTTTTTTTTTAAATACTTCTTAAACAAAACCAAATGCTGCATTTACATTATTTTCGGATTTATCAATGTTACTATTTAAAAACATCACTTCTAAAGAATGGTTTTAACACTAAAAGACGTTCGGTGCTGTTTTCGTTTTTCGATCTTGGAGTCGCCAAAACATTAAGAACTCGTCTGGAAAACACTTACATGATGAGGTTTTAAATTTTTTGCTTTCTATTTTGGTGGGATTCACCTATTAAGGATTTATTTTATTTTATTTTTATTTTTTTATTGATGATTTTGTTTATCTATAAAATAAACTGGATGTACGGATTAATAATTAATAATTTATTTATTAAAAATTAAAATATAATAATAATTTTTCTTTTCATAAATTGTTATTTTAATAATATATATATATAATTTAATTTTACTTTTGCAATATATTAAAAAATATATATTTAAATAAATTTCATTAAATACTTATTACAATATTAGATTTTTTTTTATTTTTTCTTTCAGAATTCTGTTATCAATTACTCCTATTTTCAAAAAAAAAAAAAAACATATATATAAAAAACAGAAAACAGAAAATAAAAACATTACCAATCAGGCCTTTGAACGATCTGTAAGTAAATCCATTCTCCAATATTAGCTTCCTATTTTTTTGTTTCGCTAGTTTGTTGCCAAAGGAATCTTCGCATGAAAATGAAAACAGAAACAAAAGTAAAGTTTTGTTTTCTCACAAGAATAAATTAAAAAAAAAATTGCAGCAGAAAAAGAAGAACAAATTAACAGTAATAAATTTATGATATTTTCAATGTTGTTATCATTATTATTATATATAAATAGAATAGCTGAATAAATCAAATATTCTATTGTTACACATGAAAATAGGTAGCTACTGCTAATAACCAAATACAACGCTGCTGGCCTAACAAAGAAATCGCTTATTTTCCTTCACATAACAAATAAAACCAACCACTGGAAGGGACACTGCAGAAAAAGCTCCCTCCCAACTCCCTCTACAAAATAAATCCCATATCGATTTCTCGATATCTCGTTTTTTTTTTATCATCGTTCAAATGAAAAAATCAACACGGATCCATAAATATGCACAATCAACTCCATAATTTTCAACAGAAATGCATCATCATCATTCCTCTTCGTCCTGGAGTAATGCAAATGCAAAGGGAAGGAACTTGTAACCGTCTCCTTCGTAGAACTTGTTCTGGAACTCCACCCAGTGAAGTCGCAATGCGTGTAGGAAAGCACTGAGAGTTTCCATCACCAGCAGCACGCCGATGGTTGCCAAAACAAAGACTATGATGCCAACGATTAGGATCATTATATTGTTGTACCTGCCGTGCATAATTTACACAATGTCATCTTTCAGAGTTAAAAGCGGTAAAGAGTTGTATGAAAACAATAAGAAAATTGAAGTTCTCTAGATGTATTTTAGAAAAATGATATCTTTAAGGCATATTCTTACAGCTAGTTGATCTAATACAAATTTAAGTACAATCTCCGAACTGGCTACTAGGTTGTATTTGTGTTCTATTTATAATACTTATTATTATTTTTTTTTTTCCATTCTCGAATCTTGAAACCTGCTATTATTGACATGCAGAAACAAAGCAGTAATATGAAATGTATGAACATACCCATAAGCGAGCATGAGCACTTTCTCATAGAAGACACTTGATAATTCCGAGTGGGCGAGACTGCAGAAACAACATAAGAAATTCAAAAATTAGCCACTGTTAACAGAGTCAGACTCCGATAAGACAAAAAGATTACTACTGTCTACTATAGTTGTGGAAATACCCCACAAAGTGAGTATCGTTTGAATTCAACTGTTTTCAATCTTTGATTACATATGGAAATAATTTTAAATTTAACCAAGACAGTAGGGTATAATTTTAGGAATTCAATCTCAAAGCTACATACCTCAGGGCCCATAAACGAAGGTACGAAGCTGTGTTTGAGACTGCTCCAAGTACAAACTCAATGGTATGAATAAGTTGATGTACAAAAACTTCACTGAACTCAAACTCCTCATGACCATGACCATGGGAATCGTGATTTGTCTCCGATTGAAGAGAATCATCCGTGCTCTGGATTAGTGTGTATGATTCGCCTTGGTGCCTCTAAGGGAACATTATGATTGGAAAGAGCAAAGAAATAATTAAGTGCTATAAAACATATTAAGCGAGAAATCAGCAAGCAAAACAAATTTCCTGCTTACATTTTCGTGTTGCTTCTTCAAAAGAAATGGCTTTGGAATGAGCATCCACGGTACAGAAACAAGAGCCAGCAATAACAACACAAGCTGAAATGGTATGGATGAAATGGATAAGTGGGATGTCAACATAATAAACAAACGTATGGGAAATAAAATTTCAAAAACAAAATTGCGAGCCAACCTGAGCTGTTTTTTGCCCAGGAAACAGCTGGTTTTCCCCCAATTCGTCAGTTGGACTCAGGAACATGTATATCATTACATGATATAAATCAGCTTCTGAACCAGTGTACCACTTCATAATGATAAGGACGGATAGATAGCCAAAGAGGCTGTTTAAAAATATCAACTGGGGAACAAATTGAAACCTGGAATAATTCATGAACAAAGACTATCATCAACTTGCGTATTACTAATCACCCTGACAGATCAGAAAGAGATGTAAGCAGTTGAGATCCAGATCAGCATATAAAACTTACCAGATGTTCACGCTGTTGCGAAAGAATGTTGCATTGAAATAACTCAATAAGATTCCAAGGTTCATTTGGGATACACCAATAAGAATTGACATTTTCATCTTCAGAGAGTTAAGAAATGGCAGCTCGCTGCGGGTACCATGCCATACAGGATCAACACCAAATGGGTAGGTGTCCCGCACTTTAATTAAACCCATTGTAGTAGAATCCCTGCCAAAAAGCATTCAAGATACAGTCACTATCAACTACAACAGCATACACCTTATAATGGGGAAAACTTTAGAATCTCATGTATCTTGAAGGTGTTGTTCAAATACCTGCAAGACAAATCACGGCATGCATAGGCTGAGCGACCAAATAATTCAAATGGGACTGAGAAGAATTCGTTATAGATCAAGCCGGTGTAAATTGAAAAGAGTGACATCATCATAATAACATAACGGCCACCAAATGTCATTTCCATGATGTCTCCAAGCTTCTGTAGTTTGCAAAAAATAGTGATTTAAGTACAATCTAAGCACAATACACTAAAAAGTAGAAAAAGAGGGTGCATACTAAACTTATGATAAGGAAACAAAGAGAAAAAGAAAATGAAGTCCAATACCAAAATGATGGAAGAAAATTAGTGACATAATACGTTATACACAAACTCACAAAGCGTGTTGCCCAAAATTACATCCTAATACAGGGATCCATATATGAAAAGGTGAATTTCAGATATGGTAAAAAATTTCAGAGCAATAGATGAACATGCAGCAAATGACATAACTTTATTGTACCTATAGGCTATAGTCACGTCATTCGGTTTGTTAAGTTATTTTTGTTATTATTAGATAGTCACTTCAATGATCAAAGACAAGCTTCTCTAAATGTTCCAGAATTCGCATTCATGGAAAGCAGAGATGGTTGGCAATTTGGCATCTCAAGTGATGGAGATGGAAACAGCCTTCGGGCTTACCTGTTAGTCTGTTACCACACATCAGGGTTAAAGACTTAAAGCTAACACCCGGTGAATCTCTTTCATGTTTCAGAATCCAGATTCAATGCAAAATCAAGTACTCTTTGTTTTATGCCAATACACCGACAACATAAATTCAGGAGAAATTTTTCTCCTTGTCAACTTAAAGCATAGTAATAGCAAAGCAATGTCAAATCATTCCAAGAACTATAAGTATAAACACATTATTATTAGAAACAGAAATGGATAATTTTCTGACCAATTACTATGTAAAGATAGAGTTGAAAATAACAACTAATATATGATATAGCCATGCTATAGAATAACGAAACAACCATGATAGAAAAATATACCTGAATGGATGACATAGACTGGAATTATACTTGCAATAATAATAATTAGGTCCTTTTCAAAGTTACAACAAGATTACCTGGCCAGAAAGTTTCTTTTCCCTGATTATATAATATAAGGTTGCAAGTAACAAGCATATTCCATGCCCCCAATCACCAAACATGACAGCGAAAAGAAAAGGAAATGTGACGACGGTGAATACACCAGGATTTGCTTCCTGATACTTGGCCACACTGCAATTACATGTCATCACAAGACAAAGTTCTTTTTTAACAAGAGGAAAAAAAAATAAAAACTTAAAAATTGATAACATAGCACAAATAATAAAATGGCATAACCAATAACCTATAAAGGTTTCAATATCTCAGTTGTATGGTAGGAATAAACGGAGAATCAATTGTTCTTCACATGTATATATATAATTACCCAAATGGTATATCATATCGATAACACCTAACTTTATTCTATTAAAAAAGTTGACTCACATGCAGTATAAGGGAGCATAATCTTAAGCGAAACTCACCCATATGCATCAACAATCTCCTGAAAAGCAGTAGTAAATTTGTTTGTGCGAAAATAGGTAGGCGGTGACTCCTTGGTATGCAAAACCTGTAAAATGGCTCCAACTTGTGAGTTGGAGTCAACTGCAGCCCGCTGAAGTGCATCTTGAATCTGAAAAGGATGAAGTTAATTTTTGCTTGTAAGTTCTCCAATACAGTATAATATATGTAAATCAAACTGTACAATATAAGTAAATCAATGTTATGATATAAGCTGAACCACAAAAATCACTGGCAGGACTTAAAATTTACAAAAGGGAAAGAAAGAAATCACCTGTTTTGTGGCAAAGACAGGACTCCATCCCTCACCCACAAGACACTTTTTCGTCACATCAAGGCTAAGCATGTTCAAAGTGTGATAGATTGATTTCTCCTTCTTGACCTTTATGAGTTCAAAAATAAAAAGTAAGATAAATAAATTACTGAACATAATCTCAAGCATTCAAATTAGCATGTTCATAAATACTAAAATGATACAGAGTCTGATGTAAATTAACATAATAATGTACATGTCGTCTTACACAATTACGGAAAATGAAAAAGACAAAATTCACTGATTAATATAATAATAGACAGACCAAAAGGTTCCACTGCTCAAATTGGTCTCCAATAGTTTGCAACAAATTGCCGCGGTGAATCATTCCAGCATCTAGAGTTGTCTTCAGTTCTGAGATTTTTCCCGAAACCTAAAATTTGAATCAGAGAGATTGAAAAGGTTAATCTTTTTTAATTATAACCAAGCAGATGCACAATTCATTCTCACAGACATAACAATCTCTAAACAGCTAAAATACTTCATATGCATAAAGCCAACACGATTTTTCTTCACTGAAATAAATCCCAACCCTCAAGATGAATTCTATTGACGTACTTCGCAAAAAGAAAAATAAAACATAATGTTAGGAGCATTCACTAATAATCAAATATGTAAAAATTCTAGCCCAGTTAAGCAAAAGACAACTAATACTCATTCAAGCAGCAACCTGGTCAAGTGTTGGGGGATACAGAAAGAAAAAAATATGCAACCTTGCAATCGAAACAACTTCTATGCTCTGTGATCGTAGTAATTTGCATACCTCAGTGATTGACTGTGCTTGTTTTCCCAAATCTTCGGTGAAAGGATAACGGTTTGCTCCAAAAACTTCACAAATTTTCAGGATTTTGTTCTTTGCTCTTTCCCCAGAATAGAAAATCACAAATACATTTTTCTCTATCTGTATATAGATTCACAAATCAAAGACAAAACTCAAAGTCTAATACAGGATAAAAAGGTCACAAGCAAATTAACCGCATAACTCTCCACAACTTATAAGATTTTATGTGCTAAAAAATATGAGCTTAAAGCCAACGGGAATATACCCTCACACTTGCACAAGAAAACTAGACTAAATTCAACACCACCATGGTAGCCACATATCACACAAAAAATCACCCTGTGAAACCAGCCTCTTTTAAAATGATTTTTCCCTCTTGAAATGAGAACAGCCTGAAAAGGCACCTTAATGAAATGGATACTGTGGTGATCATATATACAACACCCAAAAAGGACTGTGAAATTGCCATTTATTTTATCTAGCCACTGTAGTGTTGACAAGGCCAGCTTCAATTAATTTGCGATCATGCGAATCATACATGAAACACACTAGACAATGTAAACCTTTGTGCATTTATCACATATACATGTGTATGCCCAACCATAAAATAAAAACAAGATAGCAACAACGATATTCTCGTAAGAGCCTCTCATCCATAAAATTTATTTACTTAGAATAAAAAAATATATACTTATTGTTTATCAAAAAAGAAAAAGGAAGACAGAGAACAATGGTGAGCTAAAATTCACCTTCACTCCAGAAACAGGGTCAATGACAGGTTCCTCAACCTCGGCCTGCTTTAGAAACACATTACCCCTAGTAGCACGAAAGAGAATCCTCTCAAATGCCATAGATTTTTCTCTAGCAACAAGGCCAGCAATGAAACCCAATTTTATTTGCTTTGATTGATCAGTAAACTTTTCCTGTTAAAAAACCAGAGGTTTATTACGACAACAAATATAAGGGTACAGATGGCACTAAGTAATGGGAAAAAAAAAATAAAGTTGGCTTTCATACTTGCTCTAGTAAAGGAGTTTCTATGGATTCTTCACCAGTTTGTTGAGATTCCATTTCTCTCTGCTGAGCTGTGGCACTGCTGAGAACTGAAGAGAAAAATTCACCAGCCTACAAATTGATAGACAATGAACGATTAACAAAAATAAAAAGATCAAAATATATAATGAATGAAGCAGGATCTACTTGAATAGCTAATCTGGCTTAATCAACAAACTTTTTCTTTAAATGAAAAAGGGGTATGGTACAACATAACTAATGGAGTATCAAGGTTTAACACAAAAAAGGACAAATAAAGCAAGTCGCTTGTTGAGTAATATCCTAAAATATATGCCTCAACTACTAACTGAATCTTGACAGGAAGTCAAGAAAATCCACATGACTAAAGTGATTTAGAAGTCAATATATCTGGATAATATTGTACATTTATTTCTCCATCTTTCTAAACAAGGACGATTGAGTGGTGAAACCAGAGCCGCATTTGGTATTATATGTCCATCTTTAGTGCATAATCACATCACTAAAAACAAGTTGCTCAAAATTTGTTCTAAGAACGTATCATACTCATACGCCAAGAAAACAGAAAGTAATTGCTTTCTGTCTTATAAAAAAAAACACAAATGCTTAATTCACTGCTTACTAAAATTGTTCGCTAACAAAGAAATGTTCTATTACCATCTCTTCCCTTCTCAATAATAAATTTGTAGCATTCCATAGAAGAAGAAATTAATCTCAGCAATCATTAGTCTGTAACACAAAATAACAGATATTCCCAATCCCATGACATGTAGCAGTAGCATGTTGTTTAAGAACTGCTAATAAACTAAGCCACAAACAAAGCCATACCTTCTGCAGAACAAGCTTGTATTCTACAAGCTCACTATAGTTGCGTTGCAGCTTTTCTCCATTTGCATTCATTTCAACCAGCTCTGCCTCTAGTTCTCCAAGTTTTACCTAGCAGAGAGAGAAGAATAACATGGATAAGTGACTAACTTACCAATTCCATTTCTAGAAAAGCAATAAAGATCTTAACGTACCTCTAGGTTATCAATATCATTGTCAGCTCTTGTAGACTTTATTGAAGGTGTCAAACCCGCCTTTAGCATTTGCTCCTTAAAAAATCGTAATTTTCGTGCCATCTCTCCACATTTTTTAATCTTCACAAGAAAGATAAAAAGACTACAAGTAAGCATTCAAATAGAGCAAATTCAGCATAATACAAAAATTAAAGAATATAGACCATGCCGACTAAGTATCCGCCTTCCAATGCCACAAGCATCAATCTCAAAATTTCCACATTTCAAAAATCATATCTAGTTTCTTGATTTTCCAGTTGAAAACTATAGTACATCACCTAAACACCATAAAATCAATCGCAGTTTTCTGAAAATTTCAAGAACTTAAATTGCATATATATATATACAAAAATTCTATTATCAGTTCGAACCGACAAAAGTTATATCAGTTCCTTGCATGTGGGCCACTGGATTTAAATATTTTGACTTGGCTGTATGCACTTGTCAGTCAAAGTATTTAAATCCAGTGGCCCACATACAAGGAACTGATATAACTTTTGTCAGTTCGAACTGATAATAGAAAGACTGTATATATATATATATCAGAATTTAAACCTTAATTTCACTTGTGGCACTGAACTTTTGAACACACCTAAGAGGATCAACTTTACATTTTATATAATTTGACAAAGGTAGACTTGTTTGAAATAAAAACACATTATCTTGGTTGTTTACAATTAAGTTAAAGTTTTTAAAATAATGTCAACACAACTTCATGTGAACAAAAGAACCACTTAACGATTTTAGTGCTAACACTTTATATCTAGAAGCATAAAAAATGCAAGTGATGCAGCAAGCAAACATAACGAAAGTGTTTTTACACACAATAAAAGACTATCACACACCTGAGTAGCATAAGTTCGCTGAAAGGGGCTCTTCTCCGAATTAAGCTGAAAAAGAAACAAGCAACATATTAAAAACATGAGCAGCAATCCAACATTTAAAACTCAAATCAACAATGATCAATAACACTATCATCAATTCAAAACCCTCCAATTCCATAATTCAATTAACAATTTGAACTACTGAGGAGCAGAGACTACATCCAATTTAGCTCTCACAAGCCAAAAAAGAAAAAAGGAAGAAACATTTTTCCCTATCAGAACTTCAGCAAAACCCTAGCTACAACACATCAAACAATAACATTGAACCAAAATTAAAACAAAAGTACTAAATCACTACCAAAAAATCGAAACTCTGAAATCGAAATTTAAAACATCCACATTCCACACAATTCAATCATTGATTGATCGAAATACTAAAGCTAAATTGATAGAAGTTACTATAGATACACGTATATAAATGTAAAAACACGTATACAGAGAATAAGAGTGTACGGACATCTTTGAACTGAAGGAGACCGAGTTCGCCGAGATAGGAGACAGTGAGGTGGGCGGATTCGATTGGGATGATGATTTGGACCAACTGCATCGCCTCTGACCGGAACAGATCCATCGACGGACCACATCCTCCACGCGTCTCCGCCATTACTTCCTCGCCGTCCAATTCGCGATTCAATCACACTTCCCTCTCTCACGAGAGAACTCACTTGCACGCACAGGTGATTGATGATGATGATGATTATGATGAATTGATGATGATGATAGATGGATGGATGGATACAGATTACAGAGATGGAGATCGCTGATAAATTAAAATAAATTATTAAAATTAAAATAATTGAGAGACACGACAAACAGGAGGAGAGAAACGAAACTGAGAAAGATGTGTCGTTTTGTTCTTCTTTCGTTTTATCTGCGCCAGCGAGCCACGTAATTTATTTTGGGGCAATTTTATTCCTGGTAAATATACTGATAGGCCCCTGACAGTTGATATAAATACAGTTGAAGAGTAAATTTGAATTTATCTACTCAAATAACTCCTTCCGTTAACCAATTCGTTAATGAGTAACGGTGGAAGGGCCTTTCTGACTTTTTAGATGATATAAAATTAGAAAAATTAATGAAAAATTAAAAATAAAAACTTTTGTTTAAAAAATTTATAAAAACCAAAATATGAACTCTTAAAAAATTTAGTTATGAATGATGGAAGAGACTCATAAATCCATTATTCAAGGGGATGAATCAGGTATAGGATATCATTTTTACTTAATAAAAAAATTATTAACTTTTTTAGTTTGCTTTTTTATCTTTAATTTTTGTAATTGTATTTTGTTTGAAAAGTCATAAATACCCTACTTGATTGAGGTTAACGACTGGGAGGTTTAAGTAGATAAACTTAAACGTGTTCCCCCGACTCTATTTATGTCAAACTTCAAGGGTGTCAATGTATGTAACCGTTTTTATTCTGACACTGTAAATAAAGAGAAATATTACTGTGTGTTTGCGTGTATGAATCCAATATTCACGTGTATTCGTTGACACTTATTAAATCTTGCCTTATTAATATTTCTCTGTTGAAAGCTTGCCATATATACGCACGTCTATCATTTTTTATTTATATACAAGTCAAAAAATTGTCATGTCTTTCGTCTATATAATTTTAATTCTAAATCTAATCCGATTTTAAATTAGTTTTTTTTTTTTTTTTAAATATTATTATCAATAAAAACAACAATTTTTACTTGAATATTTTGAATATCTATTACTTCATAAACTATGAATTTAATATTTATTTGTAATATGTAATTAATTAATAAACTTTAAACCGTGATTATTTTCTTTTCAATTTTTGCAAGAGATTGTTTTATTAGGGTTTAAAGAACTCATTAATCTAACAAATTAAATTAAATTAATTTCAAAAGTAGATTTGCATTAGAGAAACATGAGCAAAGCACTGAATTAGATTATCAAAATATGCATATGCATTAGAGTAGCCTCAATTCGCAACAAGAATCACATAACGCGTCACATCATTTGGATATAAATTTAAAATTTTCAACGTATTAAAACCAAAACACGTCAAAAGATACGGACGAGGCCTAAGTCAATCAACTTTGTATAATTCAATACAAACCAAAACAAGTCCAGCCTTGACACAAATAAGACATCTTCATTGAGTTAATAACAGATTGATAGTCAGTAGAGTACTACTTTAACATCTAATGGAGTGTTAAAATAAATAGAAATAAGAGAGATGTTGAAACATATGATTAGGCATAAACTACCAAAATTTAAAAAACAAAAAACATGTACAATCTTCTTGCAAACCATGTCACATTATGTTGCTAAGAACTTTCTTCTTATAGTGCACACACCATTACTAATGGAACAGTTCTGGAAGCTTGTTTGTTTCTGGGGAAATTTGCAACACTGCATATTGCAGCGGTTTCTTGTATGCCGGCTGGATAGGTTCGGCAAATCTAAGTTATAGACAAATTTGTGTCATATTCTTTTCACGCTGTCACCATGGACTAATACAAATCCTTCACCGGCAAGTGTTGTAAGTGCAGCTTTCAGCTGAATTAATGGAACAATAGCACGTATCAGTCAGATCGTTCTCTTTTAACTATGTGTGAATTATGTGTCAACGAAATACTTACATCGTGAAGGTGGAGTTCACTTCCGGTGTTCAGCTTCTTCAGCTCCTCTAATAACTGCAGGTTAAGCAAGAAATACATTGGTAGCTGGAATTTATGCTAAAAACAAATCTAATGATGCCATATCAATGACATATACGCACCTCCAACAAGCGCATTGAAGGTCCCCCGAGTTTCATTTTCTCCATTATTGTGTTGCGTGCTGAGGATACTAAATTCTCACGTCTCATCCTTTCACTTGCCGAAACTCCAGTATTAATAAGATCCATGTCAATGGTACCTTTAGGAAGAGGTAAACAATATGATTAGGTCCAGTTAACCTGGTTTAAGAAAATAAAACCAGGAACGATGCTTTAATAATTGATTTCAGAAAATTACCAGTAGAGTGATCGGTAGCTGATTGTTGCATTGCAACTTCAAGAAGCCGAAATGCCTCTAAAACATCAGGCTTTTCAACCTGCTTGTACCAGGACAGATAATTATTCTCTATTTATGGTGAACCATGGTAGCAGTTAAGACTCTAAAGGCAAGTGTCACTAACCCATTCTGAGAAACGAATTCGAGCCAAGGCTTCACTAAGGCGTATCAAACTCTCAATTTGCCTAGGTGTTGCTGTTATCACCTGTTGATTATTGAATCGAGACATGATGAGTACGAGGCACAAAATCTTATTCAAAACTGAATTGCACTCAAATCTAATTAACCATGTTTCATGCGATAATGACCAAATTCAACAAAAAAAATTGTATATATATCAGGCAAAAAAAAAAAAAGGGAAAAAAAAAAAAAAGAAGAATAAACCAGCTTGAGAGCTAAACCATCACATGGGAGGAAGACAGAAATCCAGTCCTTGCTTATTCTTAATGCCACCAGAATTAGTTTATTGTTTTCCACAAACTTATTGTTATTTATTACTGAACAGAAATAAAGTACTTGGGTTACAGGGAGATAATGTTGCATTAGTTTATCAGTTCTGTCAAACTATTATATATGGAGAAAATTGAAGTGGCTAACATCATAAATAGCAATATAGCACCAAACCTTTTTGCTACTTCCAGGAAAATTTCCTCTCCTCCTAAGCTCAACATATCCTCGAGTCAACTCTTCAGCAGCTTCATCGGATAATTGTGGATGTATATGCTTTCGAGCATAGCTCATGTATTCTGTTAATGTAGCAATGTCAATGACACCCTGCTCTGCACTCTGAAAATAAATACAGGAATTCAGCAATAATAAGAAAAATTGTCTATAGGCAGCATAACAAGTCAGATTGTGACAGTTCACACGACCTCTGGATTCTGGAAGTGTAAGGAAACAATATGCTTGGCAAGACGCCTGTCTGTCTGCTCATCAGCCTTGTCAAGAATTAAGTAGATCAAATCAAACCTGAGAAAAATCAATAGACGAAGTACTATAGTTAACAATTGCCATCCAATCCTGTCAACAATTATTCTGACACTATTCGGTATAAACTCTTAACAACTAAAATTGGCACCCATGGTTCAATGAAAACAACCATCAAGAGCTGAGGCACAACTGCCTTCAACATTGTGGTTACTGGGAAAACATAGGAAGCATTAAAATAAAATAAAAAATAAAAAATATGAGCAAGACCACAGCTATACAGTAAGTTCAGGTTCTTCTGAAGTCGAGAACCACAAACACATTTCAGTGTCTAAATTAAATTGTATCTTCTCACCTGGACAATAAGGTAGGAGGAAGGTGTATGTTGTCAATCACGGATAAGCGAGGGTTATAGCGTGAACCGCTGGGATTTGCACAAGCTAATACTGACGTCCTAGCATTAAGGGACGCAATGATTCCAGCCTTTGCTACTGAAACAGTCTGTTGTTCCATCACCTGTGAGAAGTAAAGTTAAAGAGATCCACAACAAGATGCAGGCACTAAAATGATGAATTATGCAGTAAAGATTGATGGGATGCAATTTCTGAGGCTATATGAAAAGTTCCTACTTTTATGTCAATCATGGTTTATATCCCCTTATAGGATAAATTTTGACTTCTATAGTTGAAAGAGAAAAAACAGCAAGTTTATATTGGAAGCTACAATACATGCATGTCGTCAATGTTTTTATCTTCAAAACCATTTGGGGAAAGAATTAAAGTTGTACATTCATAAATAACACTTCCTATGCATGCAACATATCATACACAAAACTTGAGTAAAATTTTAAATAAAGAATCTTATCAACCTCATGTAACATGCTCCTTGCATTGTCAGACATTTTATCAAATTCATCAATGCAGCAGATGCCTCTGTCACTCAGAACCAGTGCACCACTCTCCAGAGTCTGTAGAGTAGTTCATTTATATCAAACCTAAGTCATAGAAGCTAAATGGAAAGAGTACAAAAGGATCAAAGACAAATGGGTATCATACAGTTTCCCCAGTTTCAGGATCTCTGGCAACATAAGCTGTCAGGCCAACAGCAGAGCTCCCCCTTCCACTGGTGTAAATGCCACGAGCAGATAGCTTGTGTATGTATTGAAGCAATTGAGACTTGCTGGTACCAGGGTCACCAACAAGAAGGATATTTATATCACCACGAAAGCTAGCACCAGAAGGCAACTTTAAAGCATTCCCACCAAAAAGCTACATTCAATTCAATAAACTAGCAATCAATATCAAAGTGCAGTTATATGAACTATTAATAATATACCCAAACAACAAGAAAGTGGTGGATTTATTTGTGCGTCAAACTATTGTAGTACCTGGCAGAGAAGACCTTTCTTCACATCATCCAGCTCCCAGATATTCGGTGCCATAGACCTAGTCAGTGTTTCATATATATCCGGTCGTTTTGATAGCTCTTTCAATTTCTGCACCTGCAATTCAAAAAGAAGGTTGTTTTCATTACAGAAAAGAGAGAGAAAATATTTTCCCAGAGAAGAAAGTAGCTATATACCTTTGAATCATCATATTGGATATCTTCTTCAATTCTGGTCGGACCATTATCAACTTCCATAGCATCCTCATCCAGCATTCTTGACTTGTCTGTTTTCTTTATATGAAGACAATCGATGTATGTCTACAATCAAAAGAAAATGCTTTAACCTTTGGACCCTATCGATATTAAAGAGATTCAAATCTGGTAGAAGGAAAGATAAACGATACCTTAAATAATGCTTTCACAGTTCTCTGTGTTGGCCCAACTCTGACACTCATAGCCCTGTAAATCCCTGTGACCTATTTGAAAAGAGAAAGAGTAATCAGATAAACAAAAACATCATGATTCTTAATGTGATTGCATAACAAGATATTCAGGGTTTCACCTCAATTCGATCTCCTGGTTTGCCAGCATCCACCAGCTTGTCATGCATCAACAAGCTCACTGTATGTGGTGTTCCACCATCAGGGATGTCATCAGGTGTCTCCTGGAGCCTCACAATCTGCTTATCAGCAAACCTGAGTTTTGAAGCAGGAGGACCAATTGAGTATTTTTTTAGGAAAAGGGAGGAGCAGTTGATTATGATATCATAATTATACTGTAATCCATAAGCTTTTAATCTCAAAATCTATGAGAGCCTTTCTGAGAAAACAAGTATTGTAGTTGATTCAATATAAACTAATAAGTGAAGCCTGGCCAGTAGCCTCCGACCCCCACCCCCACTCCTCATCTATCTTCAGATGACTGTGCAGTCTAGCTTCATTTCTGAAAGAAATTTGCATATGACCAGGTCTAAATCCTCTAGAAGGGGTATGAAGCCTATATGTCTCAAATATGGACTTAAATTCAGTCCTTACCATCAGTTGAAAAGGGCTTCAACATCTTCAAATAATTGTCCATCATTCATATTTAGCACATAAAATCAACAAATTAAATAGAAGCAATGCTCAGCTTTTGAAAATGTAGCTCATAATATTCAAGATAAACAGAACAGGTGATTTCGAGTAGGAAACCTACAAAGTTGTCACAATGAGGGTTATGGCAAGAGATCAGTGGGTAGTCAAAAGTAGTTACATCATAGCATATGAGCTCTATTATTTGATTGTAGACTAATAAACATCTATCATGCTAACTACATTGCTGACTGTAAACAATCAAGAGATAATGGAGACTGCATAAAAGTTGACTCACTTAACAACTGGAATAAAAATTCAGATAATATATTACAATAATCCTTTAGGCAACAAATAAAAAATCTTAGTTTCATGTAGTTGAAGACATTATAAATTAGTGTCCTAATATCTCCACAAGTTTAACATTTAGGCGATTAGTTGCAAAAACAAAAAGTAAAGCTTTAAAGTACCTGCATCGATTGTGCACCAGTGTCATAGAGTTCTTAGCAAGACACTCTTGCTTCAAGCATGTTGTTGGCTCACTTATTCGTCCTGATAACACCCATTTTTGTTAGCGAACAACATCAACATTCTCCCAAAAAACAACATAAACTAATGTTTTTTTTTTTAAAAAAAACCGACATAAACTCCATAAGAAGTAAAAGCCAAATAAATTTACCTCTATCTACCCCAATGGCTTCAGAGAAGTACCCACACACAAGACATCTAAATATTGCTTCCCGAATCTCGGCTATTATCGAACTACACCTTATAACCATCCCCTTCATTGACACCATCTTCTCAATATCTGACCAAACCATACCATAAAGCAACCATTTACATTTACTAATCAAAATTGAAAAATAACAGAAAACAACCATAAAGCTTATTTCAAGCACAACACGAAAAACTAACCAGACGGATTGAGATTTCGCATTGCAACAGATTCCTTGAGATTATAAATCCTGACTTGCACATGCTTTTCGAACAGGGGGTTGATTCCACTGATGATGTCCATCAAAACAATGTCAAAAATCGCCAGGACCTCAAGCGGATACCGGACCATTTTATAGTACAAATCAGGACTATATTCAAACACATCATGAGCATCAACATCGATCCACTCTCCTTCCATTTCAAGAACCCTATCTATGACTTTCAGATACTTCCTTTCTTCATTTTCAACGCAATTCTTCAAAAACATGTCTATAGCTCTTTTCATATCTTGCACACTGATGTTCGTTCCCCACACGAACGTCGGCGTGCTGTCGTCCATATCGTCACCGGCCTCCGACGACGGCTGGACATCGTCGGTGGACGAAGGCGACGGTACCCGGCCGCCGGAGGATCTGCGGTTGAGGCGAGACGGGGTTGTCGCTGGGGTGTTCTCCGCTGACGACGCTGCAGCCGAGAAGCGGGTATGGCTGGCCGGTGGGGTCGCGTAGGCCGACGGCGTGGTAGATCGGCGGCGCCGGCCTCGGCCCCGACCGGCGCGTGAACTGTCGGCCGGAGAGGAGAAAGTGTTGTCGATTGGAGCCGAAATCGAGTCATCTGGTGAAGACGGACCTAAAAACAAAATCAAAAATATATAATCAATAACAGAGAAATCAAAATATATAAAACAAGAAACTGATGTGTAGAATACCGTCGTTGAATCTGGGAAAAGAGGAATCGGAGGACATGGTTGCAGATACACAAGAGAGAGAGAGAGAGAGGGATATGACGGCAGAGACTTGAGAATTGAGTGTGTTTGTTTGAGAGGGTTTAGCGGGAAATGAGTGTGATTTTCGCGCCAAAGTTGTAATGGGCTTTTAATGGGCCTTTTCCTTTTCGGATTTTGGGCCTATTTGAAATCTCTTTTGGGCTCTGTTCTGAGTAAAGCCCAATTCATTTCTAAGTACGGATCTTCCTTATTATTTTTTATTTAATATATTAAAATTTTTTGAACCATTAATTTCATTTCAGCCAACATTAATTAATTATTTTGTAACTTGTACACGATAGTGATTCGAATTCAGTTCTAATTTGAGTTTTACTTGGTCTTTTCATAATTTAATGGCACGATTAGTTGTTCTTTACTATTATCTAAAAAAAAATAGATTCAATATACAAATTTAATTTAGATGAAACGATGTTGTCCGATAGTCTGAATTCTCTTTAAAACGGCCAAATTGACTTTAATGGACGTTTAATTGTTAAACCGAAAAGCTTACTTCTTAAAAACTACAAATTGAACATCATTGAATAATGGATAATGTTACACATCCAACCATTTTTATCAAACTTTTTTATCCAACCCCTGATGTGTCAGTTGGTGAGTGGATGTCCAGGGGCGAATTTAGGAGAAGAACTTGGGTGCATCCTGCTGCACCCAAGATTTAGTCTGAATTTAGAGGGGGGCCGACAGGGGCCATGGCACCCCCCCGAAGAAATTTCAATTTTTTGAATTTTCAGTTAAGAAAATAGGTATTAAAAATAAAATAGGAAAGATTATTACTGTATCACTATGTTTCTGGTATGGCAGCCTTGCAAAAACAAGAGGTTTTGATGACCTGATCAACGATAATAATCTCTAGAAAGAATGAAATCAACTGCAATTGAAAATGGTGGATAATATTTACAGAAGAGGTTAGAGACGGTGTAAGAAATAAAGAACTTGAGAGAGAGGAGAGAGAGCATTGGGCATTGTGTTGTCTGACATGGGCAATAATTTTTAATTTTAAAATTTAAATAAAACTTGATTGAGTGATTGACTTGGTTTTAGTTGTTGGTTCCCGAAAATACAAAATAAATAAATAAATTTGCAGGATCTCTCGTAGAAAAAACTTATGTGGCGTTTGGATATGTTTTTAAAAACTGTTTTTTGTTTTTAAAAACAAAAAACAACTAAAATGTTGTTTGGTTGAACATTTTACAAAACTGTTTTTAAAAATAAAAAATAACTTTTTTAAAGTTATAACTAAAAAATTAAAAACAACTTTTTATTGTTTTCTATTGTTTTCAAAACAGGTTTTCAAAATAAACCTTAACTTCTCCCTCCAAATAATTATTTCACTCATTTAAAAAAAAAACAACCAAACACTTTTACATCGTTTTCCGTTTCAAAAAACTACTTTTAAAAAACACTACCAAATACATTACATTTTTAAAAACATCATTTTTAAAACATGATTTCCATTTTTAAAAAAAGTTTTCAAAAACACCATTTTAAAAACGGTACCAAACGCGCCCTTAGATTTACATGGATTTGTATATTATTATAATAATAATAGATTGGACATTGGTTTCGAAAAAGGAAGAAAAACGATTTTCTCATAAACTCTTTGATTATGTAATTGAAATGTAATTTGATCTAAAATAAGATAAATTTAATTATAAATGATTTTTGATATATAAAAGAGGGACATGTTACATTTGTCTTGTGTGATCGACCTTGAACAATAGTTTTTCTATTGGCCCCCCCAAAACCAAAATCTTAGCTCCGCCCCTGTATGCATCGATCATATCTTTTTTTCCAAATCATGATAAAGATGAGGGTTCTAATCGCATAAAATCTTAGGGTTTTTTATTTTAAAAAAATTATTATAAATTTGAATGTTGAAGGAGGAGGTTCAGAGATGCAACTCGAACTTTCGATTTGAATTTTTTTTTTTCTTAAGTCGAACTTTCAATTTCATAAATGTGAGTATAAAGGGTTTACTATTGATCCACCTCAACTTCAATTCCATTAACTTCCATTCTCTAAAATCTCAGTTGTTCGGTTAACAAATGGTGTTTGAAATATATATATATATATATATATATATATTTATTTATTTATTTATTTGACAATATCTATCTATCTACCAATCTAAACAAGGTATATATTTTTTTTCAAGTTTACCATTAATAGGATTCAAGTGGCTAACTTATAAATCATTCACCCAAACCCCAAACTCGTTCATTTACCGGTATAGCTACGCCCCTTGGGGCTTTTGAAATATATATTCAAGTGCATGGTATTGTACTACATATTATGTTCATAATAAATGATATTAGAATTAATTTTTTGTTAGAGAAAAACGAGGGAAAAAACATTAACAATAAAGAAAGAAATATTAATTAATGCATCTGATTCGGGTAGCTTCATTGATAAATTATAAAAGTTCACCATGTCAACATCTCAAAGAAATCATTTATCATTAGATAATGAACTCAAATTATCTATCAAAAAATAGTGTCTCAATTTGTGTATAACCAACCAATTTGGGATATGTGTCTATATTTATGGAAGAAGTTAACAAAAAATAATTAAATGTAGACACATGTCCTAATTTGGTTGGTTAGACATAAATTGAGACACCATTTTTTGACAGTTGATTTGAGTCCTTAGATAATTATTGTTGATTATATATAGGGAAAATTGCACAAACATACCATGAGTTTAATCAATATTGCATTCAGCTGTAACTTTTGCCAAAATTGCACATACTTCCCCTGCTTTTCGTTGATTAAGTGTTAATTGACAGTTTGACTAACCATAAAATTTAAAATGTCTAAATTACCCTTGAATTAATTAGTTTATTATAATAATTATTATTTTTGAGATTCTATTATAATAAAATTAATTAACTAACAATTTTTTTAGTTAATTGATGATTCTTGTTTTTGATCATTTAAATATATATATATATATATATATTAAAAGACTTGTACGTACTTCATTTCAATTTTCCATTAATCTGTCTCTAGTCTTTACAATCCTCCCATGGAAAAGATTTTTATTTTTCTTTAAAAAAATTGTTAGTTAATTAATTTTATTATAATAAAATATCAAAAATAATTAATTCATGGGTAATTTAGACATTTTAAATTTTATGTTTAGTCAAATTGTCAATTAACACTTAGTCAAGGGGAAGTGTGTGCAATTTTGACAAAAGTTGTAGCTGAGTACAATAGTGATTAAACTCATAGGATGTTTGTGCAATTTTCCCATATATATAATTGTTGAGTAAAGCTATTGGACCCAAAAAACCAACCTAAATTTCCAACCCAAACCTATGTGGCAACATCACATGGGATCTTGGAAAGAGTGATATGGGCCCATATTATGTGTGATATTGCCACATGGCATTTGGGTTGGTTTTTTGGGTCCAACAGCATTACTCATAATTGTTTACAGAACATGGTAATTAAAGGCATCATCCCATTGATGGAAAGATGCAATTAATGTTGAGAGAAATTTTCACTTTTCAAACTATTTTAATTGTTAGTGACTAGTGAGTTAATTATTCTTTGATTGGGAATCGATATCTAGGTTTGCAATAATTAATCATGAGAGTGTGTGTATATATATATATATATATATTATTGATTTTCTCCTCAATTAATAGATGAAAGAAATGCGAAATTGATAACATCATGTATAATTTTTATTTTTATCTTGATAATATCTATTAATTCGAGACTAAGTATTTTTTTAAAGCTTTCGTCATTAGTAGGATTTGACTCGCTGACCTCGGAGTTTTACCCAAGCCTAAACTCGTCCATCTACTAGCTAAGTTATGCCCCTGTATAATTAGTGAAAGACAATTATGAATTCATTTGAGTTATGCCACTGTATTATGAATTATGGACTCGTAAATATTTAAGAATTCACCATCTTCTCCTTCTTTTTTAAGTATTACAATAAATTATGACAATGAATAGGTTGGGGGTCTATTGGGGGTCTATTGGTATTATCTTCCAAGATCAAATATTATATGTGCGACTTGAATATTTACTCTTATAATACGAGGATAAAACTCTCTCTATATATACTTGTAAAATACACATGGTCAAACTCGAACTCCCACAACTAACATGATAAGGGAGCAAAACCATGTTTTTTATAATATAATTTGACGTACGATTACTAGTTGCATAATCATCAAGTTGCTAACATGCAAAACTTGGGAAGAGAGTAGTTAGCTAGATATCATGTTGCCTGAACTTCATGGCATTAGGGGAGCCAAAATAAAACAAACAAATAAGAATTTTTGTCCATGTACGTTTAAATTACTTTACATTATCTAACGTCATAAAATTTATGTTCAATAATTATACAAACTTTACGTTCAATTCACAAGTTACACTCCAATCCGATCGAGTAGCCCAACGTTAGCCTTGTAAATTAAAAAAGTTACATAATTGTAATGTCAATTTTGTATACTTTAACGCAAATTTTACTATATCCGTATATTAAATATGTACCAGTAATGTAGCAAAACCCGATTTGGGAAGGTTGATTTAATAAAAATGTCTTAAGAGAGAATTTATGTAAATTCTTTCAATATTCTTTTGTATCGAATTCATATGTTTTTTTTTTTTTTTTTTTTTTTTTATATTATAAAATATTACATTTTATTTATAAAAAAATAAAATGTTAGAAAGGACATAGTAGAGTATTGAACTATGGCCATAACCCTTGTCCAAGTAAGTCTATCGAATTCATACGTTCTATATCTAAATAATGCAGTCATTGGATTAAAAATAATAATTAGGTTAATTAATTATTGATGCTCCAAACTTTTTATTTGATTAGTTCTGCGAAGATGGTATCCATTGCTTAATTATTATATACTGATTATGCAAAATTTGGCTAGCTTAGCATCTGCAAACGTTTTCCTTATCATGCAAGATTGAATAACAAATGATAAAGCATCAATTTAAAGCATCCTTTTGATATTAATTAATATATAATTTAATTAATATTACTTTTTTCAACGACTTTCTCAATATGCCAAAACAAAGAATTGCATAAAATTAATATTTGGCAACAAAGTAAGACTTTTTAGGTTTGTTTTCGTACAGGAATATATGTTGAATATATAATAAATTCAATCATAAACAATTAAGGCCAAGAACTTGTATATACACATTTGCAACTTGCAAGTGAAAGCTATAATTGGCAAACTGTTGGAAATTATATGGCTATGACAACAGTATTTTATTAATTACTTTAAAGAACTAAAGCAGTGTAATAATTAATGAAAACCCTTTTTTCTCTAATTGAAAAAATAAAATAAAATCATATTTCCTTCGTAGAATTCCACACAACAATAACATGAGATGTTTCCTCCGTTAATCCGAGCTCTTATTTAAACAAATATATACTTAATTATGTATTACTAGTACTATACTTGAAACAACAAATATAATGAATAGGGTATGTAGTGTTAACCTGGACACGGGATAAAAACACAAAATTTACTATAAAATGAAAGACAATTACCAATCTTATTTCAATAAATGCAGTGGTTGAATTTCCTATAAAAAGAAACTTTTATGTTATTATAAATTATAAATCAAGAAATCGCTTTTAAAATTAATAAGAATTGAAATCGTAGATCAACTTGAGAATCTTTGTGCACAAATATATATATTATTCTAGCTCAAAATAAAAACTTACAAGTTTAGTGTCTATTAAAGCATCTTTTAAAACATATATGTATCATCCTTCACTGATGGAACCAAAAGGAACTAATTAAAGAACAACATTCTCCTTCCTTTGGAAGTGCTTCTGATACATAGTTTATATAATTTCTGATCATGAAAGATAATGCAATATTATACATTTATACCATGTCATGAAGCTGCTGCAGCTTGTTAATTAATTACTTAATAATTTAATTACCATTTTATAATCTCAAAAACATCACTAACAAGTAACAACTCTACTTTTTGAGCCCCCCATCTCATATATATTTTATACTATTTCCCCCATCCTAATTGTAGATCATATCTTCCTGTTGAAGTTTTTCTATCTCTTCTTTTCTTTCTATTACTATATAGGGAAAGATACCATGAAGCGAGAGAGAGAGAGAGAGAGAGAGAGAGATCAGGTTTCTTAATGGGAGATGTTTCTATGTACTAAATACAATTATTGTATACGCATACAACCACACACAATTACACTACTAGAGAGATGGTGATGATGACTTTAATTTTGTACCTGGTTTTTTTTTTCTCTTTCAAGTACAAAAGGATATATTCTAGTGGTTGGTAAGGTGATTGTTTGTGGGCATCAATCTTTTTCCTAAATATAAAAATATCAAGCATGGGAGTTTCACAGTGCTTTCCCAATCAAAGCTTTTATCATTTAAAATTCATGAAGATGCCTACACAGTGATCTTTTCTGTCTAAACTACATAAAAAATATATTTAAGGGCTTAGCTCATGCTTTTCAAGTAGTTATTATATATATATATATAGAGACATAGATAGCCCCCTATATGTATAGGCGGATTCTCTTCAATATCAACTTTCTAAAACATTGATAATATAATATATAGGTATAAATTCTCTCTGTTGTAGTACTACTATCATTCTAAAAAATCTGTATCGCATGCAAAAATTAGAACTTAAAAATGTTATGATAAAATTATATGAGAAATATTAGTGATGGTTTGTGCAAATGAAGTGTATTTACACTCACAATTGCTTGTAATTGTTAGTGTGAGTGTGTGTGTCAATGGCAATGGCAAGTGTTACATGGCAGCTCCTCACATGCTATATACAATATAGCATTTTTCATTTCCATATACAATATCAGTGATAAATTATAATAGGTGGAGATTTAATTTTTCATATTCCACCAAAGCTATATCACAACTCTTGAAATAAATAAAGACTCCTCTCAAAACACATATTAAAGATCTTCAAATGAAATAATAAATTTACATTCCATGGTCAGGACGATCTTGAATTTTTATTTTTTATTTTTTCAGAACCGTGCTTTTTTAACGTGATTCTGTATATTGTTACAAAGCTAAAAACAAATGTTTTTGTTTAACTTTTTAATGTTACAAAGCCTGATCTGTAACCCTACAAACATGGTTTAGACATAATCTTATATCCGGAGATCTGCAAGTTAGAAGTCCTATCTATCTCTCTCTCTTATAATAAAAGTAGCATTTTTCAAACATTTTTGCCTAACATTCCATTTGTTTATATGCATGAGTGTGTGTGCATTCCTGAATATTTTGGGTTTGATGATGTCCACATGCATTGGTGAAACAATCATATAAAAATAAATTAAACAACACATAATTATTAACAACTACTACTTGATCTCTAGAAATCTTTGTAGTTTGTCTTTGTCCTAATAACATGTAAGAAAATCCCAGCAAGGAAACGGAAAATCGGGGATAAAGCGACTTCGTAGTTCATAAACAACAAATTATAATAAGTGTTGAATTCAAACAAACAAGACAAATCTCACAAGCAATCTGCAGAATAATTATATCACACACACATATATATATATATATATTAAATATATAATTAATATCACAAAGAAGATGATCATCATATAATTCAAGTCCTTGGTGTTTGAAAACAATTATATCTAGCTATACCAGAAACATTTGCCACCATATATAACAATGATTTTTTTTTAATTATTTATTTATTTATTTCTAATACAAATTAACCAACCAGAAGAAGTCTAAGATTTTGGGTGTGTGGAAAATTGCGTACCAGACATGAAAGGACTGAATGGGAATGCATTATATGGAGATTGAATGAGAGTTTGATGAGCTGATGAAGTGGTGGTGCAAGTTGTGGCGGCGACATTGGCCGGAAAATCAGATTGCTGCTGTGGCGGTGGCGGCGGCTCACTGGAGGAGCTATCACCAACAGTGTAATTTGAGCTTTGATTAGGACCTTGATCATAGAGAATTCCCTTGAAACTATGGCCTCCAATGTTGACACTTGTGTGATATGCATACTGATCAATTCCATCATCAATGGAGCTCACTCTAACACAATGAAATGTTACATCTGAGCTCATTTGTGCAGGAAAATTCCCCACTTCTAACCCTATTAATTTAAAATAAAAAAAATTTAAAAAAATAAAAAAAAACCCATCAAACACAACACAACCAAATCAGTATTCATCAATATATTTGGTGAAAAAAAAAGTCATGAAAAACAAAGTGTAGAAGCTAGCTAGGGTTTTTACTATGGATATTACTTATAAGGCAACTCCAACAGAAGCAAATGAATCCAAGTCACTGTTTCATGACTAGATCTACTAATAATTATAAGAGTAGTTAATTAATTACCTGAAGAAGAGGGATTCTCTCTGAGCCTTTTAGGGTTAGAGTTATAAGTACTAGTACTACTGTGTAGTAGTCCTTGTTGATGCTGTTGCTGTTGTTGAACAAGGTGGTGTTGAAGTTGTTGATGATGTTGATATTGGTTGTTGTGATGGCGTCTTCTATAAGCAGGAATCCAAGTGCTTTTGATGTGAGTTGGACATTGAAAATCTTTTCTCTTACAACAAGTTCTGCATCTCATGTATACACAGTTCTTCTTTGCCTGGTTTCCACAGTCTGCACATCTTGTACTACTACTGCCACCACCACCACCACCACCACCTCCCAACAACTCTCCTCCTTGTCTTATCATCATCATATATCATCAATCTTCTTCATCACCCCATTTTTTTTTTCTTTTTCACTTTTTCTATCAGGAAAATAGACCCAAAACAAGGGCTTTTTTTTTTCTTTTCTTTCTCTAGGTGGGTATATTGTACTTGTGGTCTGGTGGTGGGGGTGTTTTAAAGTGGTGGTGGGTCGTGTAATCTCTTGTTGTTGTTTTGGTGTTCATGGCTCATGTGATTTTTTTGTTGTTTGGGGGTTATATTATATATATGTATATATATCAGCTTTTTCAGACACAGACTACTGTTGTGTGTGGTATCATGTATCATCAACTGATATTAATTATCTGGAAGGGAATTTTTTTTGGTTTTACAAATTAGAGAGAGCCACAGTTAGCCACTTAAAAGAGTAACAAAGACTTAAAAGAGTAACAAAGACATATCACATATATAGAATTACACCAGCACAAGTGCACAACAACGCCGCAATGGTAATAACAACATATATAATATTCAAATCAAGTATTTATCTTCCACTTTCAGTCTTATCTCGATCACTAGCTATCTCCAGAAGAGACATCATTTGGAAAGCAAAATGGAAATAATATCACAAATTCACAATACTCTCTTTTAATTACTTTGGTAGAGAATAATATTTATTATATAACCCAAAATTTTCATATATATGTATATATGTAGGATTGTTTACTTGTAATAGTCAATTAAGTCACTCACCATATCTATATATTCTTTACAAATTAACTGTTGTAACATTTGGAATGCTGATCAATATTGCTTTGATTAGAATATTAAAATTTGTAAACAATCTCTTTCACATTTCACACATAGAGAATTCATACCAATTAAATTGTCGTGACCTAATGAGATCGATCATTACAAATACAATTTGAAATGCAACTCTCTCTACCGATGAGAGATCTCCCTATATTTTACAATTTAATGGTTAATACGTGACTCGAACCCCTCTCATAGAAACAAAAGGAAAGGGTTTAATCATTTTTGCTAAGAGTGTTTGTGAAAATTAAATTCTATCCGTACGTGTATTTCAATCAAACAATGTGGAATTTAATTTTACTCATTTTTTTTCAATAGTTTGAACTATGATCACATGGAAACTGATCATTACATTACATGTATATATATATAATTATATATTTTTCATGTTATTTGTTAGTGGTAGCACAGTGTTGATAGATGGATATCATGACTGAAACAGTGAGCTAAGCTAATATATATGTGTAGTCATACTATACACTTACTGGGGGAAATTAATATCACTGTGCATGTGTGTGGTCCAGTCTCCACTCCAAATAATTTCACTGTGGTGATGAGAGAGTGAGAGTCCAATCAAGAGTGAGAGACAGACAACTCCTACTCATTCGTCCTTGTCTCTCCTAAAGAACCGGGTTTCTTCCTCCATTTAAGGGTCTCTTTAAGGGCGGTGCTGTGTGTTCGAGTAATGCTCCGATGGGTGGGTTTGGCTTATATGTCCAATCCAATCCAATGGAAATAAGTAACTGCATACCACTCGCAACTACACCTACACCACAAGGTTGTAGGTTCGAGTCTCTCCTCCTCCTAAAACCTTGAATTATTTTAATATTTCAAAAAAAAAAAAAAAAAATGTAACTAATCATATAAGAGATACTTGTAACATGACATAATAAAAATGAGTTTGGCGTCTTTAGCTAAGCTACTAAAGCTTAGTTTTGGAATACTTCCTAAATTGCTTTTGGGACCAAAAGTGATTCTAAACTGGGTCTAGGGTGTTTGGTAAAATTCCAGGGAAGTTCTTTTGGTCACTTTTAGCTTCCCCAACAACAGTTTTGAGAAGCTATTTTTTGTATCTTTTATAAAACTGTTTTTCAGGAAGTAGTAATGAAAAGATAATAGATTATTGATATATATATATACACCATATATAGCAATAGATAAATAATAATAATAATAATGTGTTATGGTCATACAAAAATGAAACAAATTATTTACTTATTTTATAACATGTTTATGGTCACACAAAAATAAAACAAATTATTTATTTTTAAAACATTTTTAATATTCATTTATGTCATTTTTAGTAATTTTGCATAGTCTAACACTTTTTACTTATGGTTTATTAAATGCATTGAAATTGCTTTTGGTTCTCACAACACTTTTAAAAATCAGTTTACCAACACTCAATTGATTCATCTCACAGCAAATCCAAAAGCAATTCTCCCCACAATAGAACCAAAGCAATTCCTATCACAGCACAGCAATGCCAAACTAAGCCTAAACCTCCCTCCCTGGATCCCTCCTCTTCACCCTTGTTTGGTGTACTTTCTTTATACTGTGCATTTCCATATTTCTCTTTTATGGCTAGTAAATGTATAGAAAAAATCAAATTTAATTACATATTTTTTTTAAAATGAAAATCCAAGATAGGAGTAGAGTAGGACCTGTCTTTATCAAGTTCTTTGTCTTGTAATGTCTCCTCTTAAATGTAAATAAAGGAAAATAAAGGGTATGGTTAATATACTTTAAGAATCATTATTTTTAAATAAATAAATAACAAAATAGGTCTTGATTCGGACCTCTATGGACCCGGCCCAACCCGAATTCCTAGATGCGTCTAATATTTTTAAGATGTCACGTGGAGTCTAAAAGACATTAGTCAACAAAAGTTGAGGTGACAAGAGAATAAGTCCTCTCCTTCAAACTCTTGAGAAAATTTTATTAGCATAATTTGATAAAATGCAAGTATATAAAGTATTTTGGGACTTCACTTGATTACCTTTTATTTTATTTTATTTTTTTATAAAGTGATATAAGAACTATTACAATATGACTGTCGGGATCTGTTAAGATCAAACAATATATATATAGTTTGGATATCTACTCCCATAATGGGAGATAACTACTCACATAACATGGGAAGAAAACTTTCTACAAATACTTGTAAAATACATATTGTGAGATTTGAATCCCTTACTATTTATATAGAAGAGAGGTGCACTACTAGCTCGGTTAAGAGGTGATGTGCCACTTACTTGATTACTTAACAATTAACAATGGTTTGATAGGAATAAAAGAGAGTGAAGGTAGGATGTGATGGATCTCCAGTCCACACTCCACACAAGTTTTTCTAACAGTCCAAAGTCCAAACCATGTTTTTGTGAGTCTAGCAGTCCTCCTCAGTTCCCAAGTCTTCTTCTTCTCAGTCTATATTTACTAGGCCCAACTTCCAAGCAAAATTTGTCATTGCTATCTTATACGTTGATTGGGCTCCCTTTACATCCTAGCCGTCAGATTTTTGAATAATGGAAGAGCACAAAACTTGTGAGCATATTTGTTATGGCATTTCAATTAAAACTCCCGGTGTAAAACTTTTATCAAGTAGAGTTTTTAACCAAAAAAAAAAAAAAAAATTTCGGTTATATAAATTATAAAAATAGTGTTGATAATATATTTTTTAAAAATAGCTTTTGGTTGTGTAAATTATAAAAAAAATGTTTACAATATATTTATAATGAAAGAGTTGTATAATAAAATATTTAAAATTTATAAATGGTAGTTAAAACAATTCATAAATTAAAAAAAAATTAAAAAAAACTCGAAAAATACTTTTTGGGCTTCCCCTAATAGATAAAATAATTTTTGTAAAGGATAATTGAGACAATTCATATATTAAAAACGATGTTTTGATTTTTGCCAAACAATCAAAAAAAAATTTAAAACAGCTTTTAAAATTAAAAAAACGCTTTTAGCCTTTACAAAAGCCATACTGAACACACGTAATGTAATAATCACCTCACTTTAGCGGTTGGCTCAACAAAAAGCTTTGCTTCATCTATGGGACTTAGCATCTACTTTGACTCAAACTTGTCCCACTCACAATTTACTTTACTTGGAACAATGGTTATTAGGAAAAGTGATTGATTCCCTTCTTGATGTTGACAAGTTCCAAATCACAATTTTTAAACTTTAGAATTCCCTCTTGGGTACTTAACGAGGTCAAACAAAAGATTCCAGGGTTTGATGAACGAGGACCTCAGTTTCGAATTCAGATTCGCTAAACGGGTTCTAAGGAATTTTGAATTATCGAATCAGATCCATTGACTGTCCATTAATTAGATAAAATGCTTTAGCAATAAAGAATTTGAGTAAAGGAATTTAAAATGAGTGCATGTGGGCCATAAGGATTACTTCTTGTGCAAGCATATACAGATTGATTGGGGTCTAAAAGTCTAAAACTGTAACTCTGTAAGCAAATTATCACAAAATTAACCAACATATACAAAGGATTGCTATATATAGAATTGAGAAACTACAAAGGATGAGCCCTATAGCAGATGCTCTGATGACAGATAAATAAGATCATGTTTACGTTAAGGTTGTATATGGGAGTTTTTGAAACATAAAAACCTAGCAAAACGCCAGATGAGCAGAAAATCCAAACTCTGTAAAGAGTCTGCATTCCCAGATTTCTGGGCAACGAAGATATCACTTGATTATAAAAAATCTACAAAAAAATCATACCATGAGAGAATCCGAACTCTATAAAGTGTCTGCATTCCCAGATTTCTTAGCAACCAAGAAACTGTTATGCCCAACGATATCACTCAGCAAGTAATAAAGGACTCCCATTACCAAACTTGATACAGAGAAATTACACTGCTCGGATGGATGTCTAGTAACAATGAACAGACACAGACAGTTCGACAAGTTTCGATCAACATCCTGGGAATTCATTTGTTGGTCATAAGAGTATCGGTTACACAGGAAAACTCAGAAAAGACAGTGGCAGAATGGAGGTGAAGACAAAAGCTACTAAATTTGGGAGAGACAAAAGCTACGTCCATAACTCAGTCAAGTTCACCGATGATACTAATGTTAATAGATAGAAATACTAAACGATGCAGACATTATTAAATACAGACCAACAACAAAATTTGCCTCCCTAAGTTTTCTTGCATCTTTTGAATGTAAATAACAAAATCGGCAATACACAACACGTTGTGTCGAGCCAGGCACCTACGAGAAACTCAATCATACCAAAGATATCTTTACAGACTCTCTCATTCCTTCAAAATGTTTAGTATAGATCACTCTCACAAACATTCATAAAAACAGTTATAAATCGAAACAATTAAAGGATCAAATCTTTCCAAAAGCCGCGACTCAATCCTCCCTCCATCCATCACATAATCAATCATATATAATTTCAGTCTCCATTTTGCAAACATTTGTACAATCAGTTATAAATCGAAACAATTACAGGATCAAATCTTTCCAAAAACAGCGACCCAATCCTCCATCATCACACAATCAATCATATATAATTTCAATCTCCATTTTGCAAACATTCATACCCAACATATACATACATACATACATACATACATATATAACAAAACAAACCAAATAAAGCAACAAGAACAAGAAATAAAAAAATAAAAAAAGAATTAATAGGAAAAACACAGAGATCATATACTAAGCAATTATATTCAAGAGGTGGCAATAAGCCAATAATAGCATCCACATATTGGAAAAAAAACCAAGTCAAATTCAAATAACCCTAAAAAAAAACACCAAGCAATGCTAGTCAAACTAAAACTAATTACAACTAGCAAGAATAGCATTCTAAGAAAAATACCCAATTCAACGGTCAGATTTACAACCATTTCGTGGGAATTTTTCCATCCATCCATCCATCCATGATCATCCACCACCAATCCAATCCATATCTATCAGCAACTGTGCTTCAATCCAAGTCCATGCTTTCCATGAACACAACCAGGCTTTGTATAGAGCAAAGGAGACCTCTTTGAATTGAACATCCTCGCAAAACCCCTTTTCCCCAATTTCCTCATCCTCTGTCTCCCAAGTTTCCCACTCACTGATCTTGGCACCAATTCATCATCCAAATCATACCCATCACCACCACCATCATCATCATACATATCATCATCATCATCCTCCTGATCATCGTCTTCGTCATCGCGATACTGATAACCCAGATAAGCCACGTGTTGTTGTTGATCTTGATCAAGACTTGTAGTGGTATCGAAGTGGGTGTCTTCTTCTTGGGTTTGGTTGCTTTGTGGTGGGATTGCGATTGAGGAAGAGAGCGAAGAGTGGTGGAGAGAAACAAAGCTATCGATATCAATATCGAAATCATCGTCGTCGTCGGCATCAGATTGGTTGATCAATTCCCATAACGAGAGACCTTTTTCTAATTCTTCTTCTGCTTCGTCTGATGATGACAGACACAAGAATTCTACAGGGTATTGTTGCAAGATTTCATTACTTGAGCTTGTTGACGCCATTGATTTCTTCGTTGGTGGTTTTGGATTTTTTTTTTCAAAATTTTTTTTGCTTCGAAAGAGATAAATCACGAAAAATGAGTGAGTTGGTTTTGTTTAGCAATTAGGGAGGTTTTCTTTATACTACACGATCTCTGTGATCACGTGAAGCTCCCGTGACAAGCAAGACTTGCTATTGCTCCACGTAAACAAGCCAGTTGTTGCGTGCCACGTGTCAGGAATCAGTAGGCTTCTACAGTACATATTAACTTCTTAGAGAAGGTGGTTAGCATTCCTTTTATATAACTTCGCATAGAAGGTGGTTAGATCCTTTTTTTTTTTTTTTAATAGTGTGATTTTATTTTTTTTTTAAACTATTTAATAGTGTAATTGGATTGGATTTGATTTGAAATTAAGTGGTTTAAGTAAACACTAATGCTAGACAACCCAAAAATTTAGCCCAAATCTCAACCCAAATGATGTGACAAGTGATTTTTTCATTAACAACGTCATCTCATGTTGTGTGTAGTGATACCAACTCACTTACCACTGGATTGGAATTTCCAAATCCAGTGGCCATTTTGATAGTTTATCATCAATTCGATGGCCACCGGGGTAATTATCCCTTATTAAAATTATGAGAAATATTTTGGTACGTCCGATGTATACACTACAACTCAATCAAATCGTGTGGTATGAATAACACAATAGAAATTGGTTCATATTAAAGCATTTCTCTACAATTATAGAGTTTATTTAATTGGTTAATTTTGAAATTCCATTTTTGTTTATGTGAGTGAGATTGCTTGCCCATTTCATTGATAAAGGTTCATGAGGTCCACCTCCTGTGATTTCTTCATTTAAATATGGAAATATTTATTTTTTCTTTGGGAGATTTCATTTATAGAGAGAATAAACCCGTGATGTTCGTCCATTTTTCAAAAACAACTTTATTTTCTTTTCCTCAAATACAAATTAAAACCCCTCTAAAAGGAGACTTGTTTATATGTATGAAAAAGTAAGTTTTTTTTTTTTTTTTTTTGAAATATATATAAAAAAAAGGTGAAACTACAATATTTAGTATAAAATAAGTGGATATTTTTTTTACCTACATTCAAAATTAGAGGATTGTTATAGAAACATAGTAATTAAAGCAATTCGGATTTGCAAATCTCCCCAAATCTTTACTATATATATATATATATATGAAATGATCCGAATATGCCAAGTTGCATAAATATACCAAAATTTGAGAATAGTTGTTTCAAACTTAACAATATTATTTAAAATCCAAATTGCTTAATAAATATTTATATTAATATTAACAATTCAAATTATGTTTTATTACTAAAACTGAAAAAGTATTATTACTTTTATAAATAAACTACAAGGAAGCAGTCAATGTTATTCGAAGAAGCTACTCTAATTTTCTTTTTAAAACATATTTGAACTTTTAAATTACATTAAAAAAAAAAAAAGAAAAAAAAAGAAAAACAAACCTTAGTAAAAACAGTATATATATATTTTTCATTTTGATTTTAAATTGAAGAAAATAATAACACCATCACAAAACAATTATTTAATTAAAAACAAATATTAATTTCACTGCCAACAAGTATAACAAGAGAAAATGAGCTGCAATGCATACATTGATTGACATATAAAAAGTCCCTCCTGCCTATTAGACCAAATATTATCATCATCTAATTTAAACAACGGCGCCATTCGAACTACTCTTGTCTATGAACAAACTATAACAAGAATAGTCACCAAGTCAAAATTCTCAAATTTGTTTATTACATTCAAAATCATAATCAACTAAATAAAGAGAAGGGATAAAAAATAAAAGAGGCAAAAGGAGACAGCACAAACAATTCATTTGAAAATTTAACTCTTTTCTTTTCCAGTATTCTTACCTTTCGATCAGTGAACCTTCCGCTGGAGGAAGGAATGAGCTCGAAAATGTTTGAAAAATCAATCATGCTCCTGGGTCTTGATCATCGAATCTGGGTAGGAGAACAAAGCAACCCTGAAGCATCTGCACCGACCACTGCAAGATCACAAACCGTGCAGAGCTGACCTTCCTGGCTAGGCACAAACCGGGAAGTACAGTAGGGGCAAGAGACGTGCTTCTGTCCTCGGTAAATTGGTACATATGTTGCTCCACATGTGACAAACGGGTTTCTGAAATCGAAATTCAGCTGAGCAGCATCTGTCATATTCTTTTCTGCTGCCAGCAGCACTTGCCTTGCTGTTTTCGCTTGGCTCTCAATGGTGGGGTTTGTGTTTAAGAGCTCCCTGGCGAAGTGAGCTGCTGTGGCGAGGTTCTTTCCCCTGAAGCAAACTGTCATTGCATTTTGCAAGGCCAGCCGTTTATGGGGAGGTTGAAGGCTGCAGTTGGTGAAGTAGGCAGCAAGCTCCTGCTGGCGTACTGGGTTGTCTTTAAGTTCCCTCCTCTTGACCTCAATCTGCAACCCGAGTACATACTCTTTAACAATATCAAGCAAGGCCTTCACTTCGTCAACTTCTCTCCTTGATTCAACCACAATCAAGGGAATTGTGTGAAGAATACTAATAAAGAGTCGAAGACCATCAGAAAATTTGCCGGTTGTTGTCGCCCTGTAACCTGCCTTGAGCTTCTCATCCAGCTGAGAGAAGTTGAACACAAGTGCTGGTGGTCCCCTCACATTTGGGCTAGCAGCCTCAGTCCATCCTCTTTCAACTGCCAGGGATATCACGGGAGCAGATGAAAACGCACGTAGATAAGTATGGCTCCCAGAGTGAAGATCAAGAAACATGGATTTCAGAGGAGTGAAATTCTTTATTCCAAGTTGCCTGGTCAGCAACCTCATTGCAGTATCAAAATTGCCAGCTGCAGCGTGCTCAGCAGCAAGAGAAGATCTCTGGATCCAAATCTGGCTTACAGGCATGCCAGGAGTTGGTGCCACAAAAATTGCAGAGCGGGCATTGACAGTAGTAGCCTTTGGTGTATCTGCCTCCGGGGGAAGCTCCAAATCTTCAAGGTCCCATCCTCCCTCTTCATCATTTTCTTCAGCCACATCCCCATCCTCCAAAATTGCCGCAACATCTCCATTCTGTAAGCCATCGACATCAACCATATCCAGTTCCTCACCCCAATCACCGTCGGCAGCCTCTTCGTCATCATCTTCAACACCAACATTATCCAGCCCACCTTCAAAGATGCCCTTCGTGACTCTTAGAAGAGGCCAATCACCACTGCACATAACGGGGGTTGGAGGCATCAAAAGGGAGGGTACTTTTCCCTCAGGCAAAGATGGAACATTATCTCCCAATTCAGCTGCTAGTCGTTCAGCAACATCCTGAAGCCCGTGGACAGAAGCGGTAATGTAAGCAAGCGGCAAATGGCCAGCATTCTCCAAGATCTTAACACGTTCTTGGACATCACCCAGATACAAGGCATTGTGAAACTGACCCATGACATCATTCTTAACTTCAGCAATTTTAAGCATCTTAGCCAGCTTTTCATTGTTCCCAGTTATAAGATAAAGAAAGGATAACCTCTCAAAATTTTTGGTCCTCTGGTAAGCATATTCCACAATACCAGCATTACCCTGGCGAAGAGCCTCAACCCCCAATCTATACCAGTGATCTTTCTCATCAATCTCCTTAGCTGATGCAACTGCAATCTGGATGTTCCCACTTTCTAGAGCCAAATTAAATCGAGTTCTCTCATCTTTCACAAAATGCAGAGCAACTTCAGGGAATCCCTTCTGTTGGAGATAAGCAATCATTGCCTGACCACACAGCTGCGAGTTCCTTATCATGCTCATGACATGGTCATATCTCTTCCTCAATAGAGAAAGCTTGAAAATGTACTCAGTTGCATCTATAACGATCGCCTTGTTCTTTCCATCCCGATCCAGGCAAGAGATGGTATTTCCAGAAACCTTTGTGATGTATATAGGGACATCAAGGGTTCTAATAATCCCACTGTCTCCATTGGGGAGGCAATATTTGATATGATTTAGGGTTGTGTAAATGAAAACACCGTTGTCGTCCCATGCTCCGCTCTTAACACGGATTGTCTCATGAAGAGTGCATTGGTGCACAAGCTTTTTGTTAGCAATGATAATGGCATGTTTGCTGAGCAAGGCAACAGTCTCCATGTCATTAGACCATACAACATACTTTACAAAAGGAGTTTGCAGATCACCAAGAACAAGCCTCTGCTGGAGATCAAATATAACAACTCTATCCTCTGCCCTGCAAAGTAAGTTACCAGTACCAGCATAGAAAATTGCATCTGCTGCAATAGGGAGGACACTCTTCTTAACCACCTCATTCTTTAGGTTCTTGACTAATACTTGATTGGTGCTTTTGTCAAGTACGGCAAACCTATTCCGAGCAATAAAAATAGCTGAACCTCCAAGTCCTTTCTTTGCATCTTGCACACTGTCACCCCTACCAATGCTGTCTTTAGGTATAAAATACAACTCATAAGATCCACCATCCGCATCTGAGCAGATCAGGACGGCATTTTCAGTAGGACTGTAAGAAAGAGTCCTTGGACTTTGATTCAAGCTGGTAGAACCAGGCCGCCGAATTGGAATGACTTGAGTGTCCTTTTGAGATGAAAACTCATAATACCGCAAAAAGCGATCTTTGGCGTAAAACAGAGAATCCCCACTCACCGCAAAGGCAGGTCTTTCTCTCTCCAGCTTAAATACAATCATGCCACTGTCATGACCTGCTGCCAAGAGATTCATCTCAGGGTGAGATGCTAGAATCCAGAACCTATCATGCTCTCGGCGGAAAGTTTGAACTCCAGTGCGCTTGGTTACATCCCAGACACGGATACTTTTATCCTCCGAATTTGATACAATTATGTCCTGTTTGGCATGGAACATCACGCACGACACATTATTCATGTGCCCTCTCAATGTGTCGACTTCCCAAGCCTTGGTTTCTGAAAACAAAACAAATTATTGGCTTTAGTGACTGAGTTTATCACAAATACTAAAACATAGAAAAACACAAAAACTATCCAGAGATTTGACAATTAAGGTTTATCCAAAAGAAAACATTGAAGAAGCTTCTTCAACTATTACAGACTTTATATAATTCACATTCACCAAAAATACAGTTTTGAGAACAATTTCACCCATTGTAGAGTTTAATTCATTCTCACCAAAAACACAGTTTTGACTTTTGAGAATAATTATGAAACTCAAAACAAAGTATCAGTTTACTAAACGACCCCAAATACTACCACCTATACTAACTTACTTGATTGCCAGAGCAATCCTTGTACTATTGTTTAGACAATCAAGGGTAAATGGAAAAGAAAAAGCACAGGATTCGATATTTACCATTCATTCGCCACAATTTCACTTGGCGATCATCTGCTCCTGAGACAATCAGTGGGAGGGTGGGATGGAAAGCAGCCCAGTTTACTCCTCGGTCATGACCTTCCAGGACATATTTAACAACAGCATCAACACCGCCAAAAAGATCTGTGTTCATCTGACTCAACCGTAGAATGTCATCTGCAGGAGACACTGTCTTCTTTCTCAGGGCACCTATATCCCAAACACGAACAGTCTGATCTAGGGAGGCTGACACAACAAGGTCTTCTTTAGGGTGGAATGTGGCACACATGACATAATGATTGTGTCCAGTCAACACAGAAATACAAGTACGTGACTGCCAGTTCCATATACGGATGGTCTGATCATCACTGGCACTCACAATCCATGGGTACTCATGATGAAACTGCACAGTACGAATGTAATCAAGGTGTCCAAGAAGTGTAAATAGACACCTGTGCATCTTGTAGTTCCAAACTTTAATCTTGTAATCATCCCCTACAAAAGCCATCAAGTTATATTTTATTGAAAACGAATTCCAGAGTATCACTATCAACAGATATCATGGCAAAAAGACATCCAATCTCAAGTAGATTCAAACTCTAAGAATTTCTATTCAGGTTGGCATACAAAAATTCCAGCGGCATATAAAATTGTGAAGCAAAACGGTTACCGAATATTCACAATTCGGTTGAAAATAAAGATGTTAGCTAACTTAACAAATAAAGTTTCTGGGTCACATGCCATAAACCTGAGTCTGAATGGTCATCCAGAATTAAAGGATTTATAGATGAGGAATTCCTAGTCCTATCCTATACTACATGGGTATATTGTCCTTATATATATAAAAGATAACACAGGTCTAATTGGATTAACCTATATTTTCTCACTCCTCTTTTCCTTTCAACAAAACAACCAGACCATAAAGCACATTCAAATGATTTCAGAGTAGACAATCAAGTCAGATCTAAAGGATTCAACTATAAAGATAATATTTTGATAAGTGTTCAATTCTCTGTTTTAGGAACAATGCCAAGGGACCATGCAGTTAATTCAATAGATCTAACGAAATTCAACACTAACACATCAAAAGAATTCATTTCCAATAGCTTGCATCCAGAAAAACAAGCAGATCAATTAAACAATAATGAATCGACAATTTCACATTGTAAGCAAACCATGGAACATTGTGAATAGAAAAACAATTTTTACCTCCTGAAACAAATAAGGGCTGAGATTTGTGGAAGTGGACGCCACGAACAGGGCCATCATGCTCATCGAACCTATCAATAAGAGTACCCATCCGATAGTCCCATAGCTGGATCACACCACTGTGAAGACTTGCAAGGATCCATGGTCTCTTACTATGGAAACTCAGCCCCTTCACTCTATTACTCTTCGTTTCAAACTTAGTCAACATCTTCTCCAATCAAATCACCCAACAAAAAACCCAAATCTAATCCAAACAAAACAAAAAATCACAATGTTCGTTAATTAATAATACCCATCAAAATTCTCCCCATTGTAAGACTAAATACAATTAACAACCAAATACTCTCTCACTAACAGACATGTGACCTGATTGGTTGCTGGGAGATTCACAATTCAATCATGCACACTAAATAAACAGATCTTCGAATAATGTTTTAACAATCACCAATAACAACAAATCAACAATTGAAAACGAAACTGTTAAGTTGCGGAAATAACTCAGACCAGAGACCCATGAATTTTACGTGTAACAAAACAGAACAATTGAATTGCAGTTAGATCTAGCGAGATCGAAAAGCTCTCGACAACCAAAATCAAAAATCCAAAAGTGAATAGGAGAAATTTACCTCAGATCTGATCAGTGCGTTGAAATTGAAACAATCAGCAGCACATAACTCGTTGTTGCATCTACAAAAAACCAAAAATTCAAGATTCGTGTGTATCAAATCACGAATATATATTTAGAGAGAGATGGAGAGAGAGAGAGAGAGAGAGAGAGAGTTTTAGATCGAGAGAGAAATGGGAGATAGAGATAGCGAGGGTTTTTTTTTTTCCTTGTTTTAATTTTTATTTTTCAGTTCTCTCGTTAGATCTGAGAGTCTCGTACTATCGTTTAGTGTCTATGTGTGTTAATATTATAGGGCAGGGACAGAGATGGTATTTAATTTATTCATGATGGTGTTCTTGGGTGAGTAGAAATTTGTTTTTGTTTTTATTTGATTCCCATAAAGAGGCAATTTAAAATATATACAAGGAATTTTCATTAAATTTTATTTTAAAATTGATTTTAAAAACCATTCTTTTTTGTTACACCATCTCATAGCTCAAGTGATTGCATCTCAGTTATACAGTGAGTGTTGTTTATCGGACCATAGCAGTTAAGGTCTTGATAGACCCTGATCCGATCGGTATCGGATATTAAAAAAAAAAAATTACAATTCTATAAATTTTCCATAATTTCTAATTGATTTAATCTTATTCTTGTTAAATTCATTTTAGTATTAAAAACATTGAAAATACAATCTGCATTTTTAGATTCTACATTATTTTTAAATAAAAATAAAAAATTGTATTAGAAATTAAATGGTTCTCAATGATCTTTGAGTAAACTTATATATAAATTTATGAATTCAGCTAATATAATTTTTAATGTAAATAATAATAATAATAATAATAAAAAGAATCGAATCGTTAAGGATATTAAACAATTCAACGTAATATTCGTGATTTTATCTTGGACGATGCGTACCGTTTGATCTCAATTGGATGGCTGTGATAATTTAGAAGACGTCATGCCCCATAGGCCCATACCAATTGAAAGACTTAGATCTTAAGCGACTATTAGAAGAGTCAATTAATGGTCCAGATGTGATGTCATCTTTTACATAAATACGAGGAAGATGTTTATATGGACACTCTTCTCCCTTCAAATTTTTCAAGGGACAGTTTGGGAAATAAAAGGCTTAGAAAGAGAGGGGAAGTTGCTTTCCGGACCATACTTATAGCGATTGATCTCGTTAAACCCTGACCCGACCCATACGAGACTAAAAATAAAAAAAATATAAAAAAAGGCAATCAAATTCTTCAAAATTGGGCCATCACAATCCAATCATATTCATCACAAGGAAAGTAACAACATATTATATGAAATATAATTTTCTGCATACTTAGCTGCTGCCATGGGAACAGATATGTCACGCAAAATTTGCTACAGAATTTCTGTAGAACACAATTCACATGCTGTTTTGCATAGTTCTAGTTCCGAGTAAACGGAAAAAAAAGAAAGTATATATACATTTATCGACCCTCGAATTCTCTATGTTTTCTATGGAAAAATGGTCTTTCACAATGAATATTAACAATACCTTACGATGGTTACCGTGTTAAAACTTTGTACAGATTATTCTGACTTCCCTTGAAGCAATTGTACAAGTTCCTCTGCTCTTGATTCAATTCCTTTCAGATACTCGGTAAGGATGCGTTGCTGGTAAGAACCTCCCTCCTGACGAAAAAGAAAGAATACGAAGAAAATGAACAACATAAGACAATTAGAAACAACTTAAGTGATCCAAGACTGGGGGATTGTCTTACTGTTCGTATGAGAGTCCGCTCAATTCGTTTCTTAATGACAGCATACAATTCCTCTGGCGTAATTTCCCCTTTACCAACCGTCAATCCGTCAATCAAACACTTGTTCCATTCTTCTTCAGGAGCTGCAGCACATAAAATATCTGTGAGGCATAGATAAAATGCAATTCATACATTGATCCGAATCATCCAACAACACCTTAGAGATCATCTATGACTTGATCAAGATACCAAAACAAAGTCAAGTACAATCTATTTACAAGTCAGAACCTTTATCTGTAGCTTAAGATATAACGCGAGTCATATCCGACAACTTCTTGACGAAAATACAAAGTTACAAAATTCAGGCATGAGCAAATTTAAAAAAGATTAAGAAATCCAGAACTTGATCTTAGCCAAAGAGCTGATAAGGTATATAAAAGGCAAAGCTAGACAAATGAAATTTCAAAAGGAGTTTGAGCAATCAACCAACTCTAATTCTCAAAAATTTGTAACACGGTTCATATAAACATGATAATTTTGCCGTTTTCTTTTCCTAAAGGGTAATAATTAGGGAGATGATAAGACACCTTTGATTATGGTCTCAAGAAACTGCTCGGCCTTCAGAACTTCGTTCCCTGCATCGGAAACATAGATGGTGTTTAATGCTCTTTATGGCATCCAAATTATGAGCTGAAGCAAGCCACAACCAGGGGCGAAGCCAGCATTTTAAATATCGTAAAGTTTGGGGGGAGCCAAACTCTAATTTTCATTTTAGAGAAGCAAAAGAAAAAAATTTCAATAAATAATAAGGACTAAAAATGAATTTTCCAAGGGTCTGTGGGGGCCCACTCATAGCTTCGTCCCTGGCCACAACAGATATCAGGTGAAGATTGTTTAAAGAAAGGGATACAGATAGCTTATAGTAAAGAAGTTTAAGAGGTGATGTCGCATCAATGTGATCAAATTTAGGGTTCAACTTTGGCAAATTATACTAACTGAAACAAATAATGAAGCGAAGTTAAAGATTTAACTGTACCTACAATAATCCGTATGAGAGGGAAAAATAAGAACAACTTTATTGCTTTGAATACAAATAAATAAAAAGTAGCATCATTCCCCTGATAAGCCATGCCACCTGCTTTAGATTGACAACAAATTTTTCTTCATTTTAATGTTTCGTCCTTTTTCTTGGGTATACACATTTCATGGATCGCACACAAGTGCACATACACAAATTAAGGCGTACGTTCACACAAAAGTGTGTGCTCGTGCATAAGCACACAACATACAATCCACTAAGAACCAATGCAAGCATCATGAATACAGTTTGATGCAGATCCAAGCGCTGATAACTTGAGCTTACTTAACTCTTTTTGATATTTAATTATATTAGCTATTTAGTTTTTTTACAATTTTGAAAACATATTTGGCATAAATAAAAATTCCATCCGAATGGCAATACATATATGTAAACCAGAACAGTGTAAAAATGTAACCTTTCTTCGCATAACTACGTTTGGAGAGAACTCTTGAAGCATAAAGTTGCAAAACCTTTTGCAACATAGCCTCAAGCCCTGGTTTATCCCCATCTTCTTTTGACTGCAAAAGAGTAATAAATTAAATCAGTCACTAAGTTTATGAATCTCGTATATGGAGTAACATCTAAACATGATTGCAATATAAGTTTCATTTTACTATCCTGTAAAGTTTTATACAGACAAATATACAATTCTAAACGAATAGTAATTGTGAGATTAGATGTTCAATAGTCAAAACAAATGAAACAAAGGAACACACCATAACTTATTTTTCACCATGCGTCTTCTTTTTCTGTAGAAAAACTTTGTTACTTATTTTCTATAGAAAAACTTTCTTACTTAAGGACAATTTGAAGATTAGTTTACAACCTCTGGTTGTTACTAGATATAACCAACAGACTAATATCATACAGTTGCAAATTTGCAATAGGAAAAATATAACAAACTCACTTGTCGAAGTTGAGCATTAACTTCTGCAAGAAATCCTTCATCTAGTTGCCCTTCCTGCTCTCTTTGGATTATTTCCTGACGGTCATAAGAATAGAGAGTTGCATCATTCTTATAAAAGTTGCAAAATATAATAATATCTATAATTGTATTCCTAGAATAGATGCATATATCAATGTGCATGTAATAATACTAAGACTACTTACTTAATTCTGTTAAAGAATAATCTAAGTATCTAACAACCATAATTGCTTTATTTCAGGTAAAGATAAAGGAGGAGAAGCCAACTGCTAAAAAGTAGAAACGGAAGAACCATCATCTGCAAAGACTCGTTTACTTTCTTCTTTCTTTGCCTGACCAGATGATAAGATTCAGCATAAAAAATTGGAAATTGGTTTAAGAGAAATCAAAACGAAACATATTTGCATGAGTAGGCAAGAAAAGTTGGCCAATGCAAACCCTTTGTGTTCTGTATTATTAACCAGATAATCTAAGGGACATAAAGAGACAGATAGAAGTAGAAAATCTTATCTAGGAAGTTCAATAAAACTTTTTAACGCAAGAAAATAAATCAATTCTAGCTGAAGTGGCAATTACTTACGTTCTCCATGAGTTTGAGAGCCTCGGGATCTCTTGGAGGCCATGAAATCTCTTCTACTTCATCAATTACGGGCTTTAAAACTGCCTTGAGTACATCAGTAGCTGATTCAATCTTTTCCTGCGAGGGTAATAAATATTATCAATAAAAAACACAATTTTTATTTGAGGCAGGGTGTGCAACATTGATGAAGGAAAAATATAAAGCCTTTCATTTATTGTGCCAGAAAGAGCGAAAAACGTACATGAGTCTTATGGACAAGGAGATCCACAATGTTCATTACAGATGTTGCCAGCTCCTCATAATCTTTCTACAATAGTGCAAAATTAATATCAAAGCTCTTATTAGAAATAAGCAAGGACTGGAAATAGGTCAATCTAATCAACAAATCAAAAAAAAAAAAAAAAATCATAATTAACCAAGTCAAAAACCATGCTTTATCATCCTCTGATTTGCAGGTGTCGGTTCTCGCTGCAAGTCGTATCCAGAAACCCTCATTAAAAGCAAGGACATTTTCAACAACAAGCTGCTGAAGCTGTTTACAGACACAAAACCAGGAAAAAGCAGTTCACGTAAGTTATAGCCAATATCTTGTTTCGAGAGACACAATCCACACTTTTATGAGAAAAACTTATATAAAAATGCCCATATTCAGAAAGATGAAGTGCCAATATGAGCATGGAAAACTTGGAAAAAAGTTTTTATATTTGATAGATAACATTATCTTGTGTAAACATTTCCAAGATGAATTTTATCATCTGCTTCGTGGAATATTCCGTCCCATTATGATATTTGATCGGAGATCCTAAAGCGTACGATGATTAAATCATTGCACTCATATATATATAAAATTTCTGAGGCATCTCCAAGGTGAAATTGATAAATTATGCATATTTCATATAGCGTGAGTGCCACAGAAACTACAAAACTAGAACAAGTGAATTTTCAGTCTTCACTGGTGGTTCTCCTACAACATAACTATTATTTATTTACTCATTCTAACGGAAATTGGGATTGATTATATCAAAACATCTAGGAAGAAACGGCAAAGTACCATGTGCTTACTTCTTTTGGATTTGCATCCCTGAGTGTATCAATCAGCCTATCCATTTCTACAGTCTTTTTGAATGCTTCCTCAGCATCTTGACTGGCTGCACAGATCAAAGTTCTCCTGTTTTATTAGATCCAAATACACCATTTTACCATCAATAGCTCAATTCATTACATCACAAAAAGAAAAATTGAATCAGTCATTCCGTAGAAATCAACATATATGAAGTATCTTCAAATGACTACTTCCTAGCTTGATGAGAAAAGAACAAAAAGATAAATAGTGAAACCAGTTATCTCTTCCTAGCTTGATGAGAATTTGTTATATACATTATAATTGGAATGTTCTCAAAGCAAGATAAATAATCCATAATTGATCAAAAGATGTAAGAGTTCGGATGAGTATTCGTTAGAACATGCCCATATACCATCTCCATCACAGTCGTAGTACTAGTCCCATGTACGCCGCTCCCATTCTCTACCCAACTCACTCAACACATGGCTTCCATTAATCAAAACAACTTAAAAGCACCCAACCTACGCTACTATCCATTAACAATTCTAAGCTAACACACTTACACACTACTGAAATCAGGATCAAATCTAGATTCAAAAGTAAAATAATCAACTTCACGTCTTCCTATTTTCTCTCAATTTTGGGAACTCTTACCTTCTCTTCCGCTCTGTTAAAGTAATTGACGTAAACAGCTTGAGCTTCGGCATCCTTGAAACCCTAATATTCCATCTCTTTTGTAGCATTGAACTCTGTATTGCCAAAACAAATGATACACACTAATCAAATAGAATATATTATACCAGAGTTACATGCACAAAAACAAAAATCTACGAAATTCAGCCCAAAAATTAAATGAAAGAAAAAAAAAGGCAATACAACAATTAGCAGATACAAGTGTACCCGGTGTTGAAGAGGCGTGGTTAGTGGTGACATTGCAAATGAAACAGTGGACATTTTGGGTGGCGCATACGGTGTACGGAGTGTGGCGGGAGAGAGACCGCTGCTGACCGTTCAATTTTCATATCCAAAAATCTTACGTTTTATATCTTATTCTATTCACTCAACATTTTGGGCTGGATTTCAACCAAACTTTTTGGGTCATGTAAGATTGTAAGGCTGGTCCGGGTTATCGGGGATGGAGATCCACACAAATGGATTCGACGGTGTAGATTTTTTTTTAATATAATATTAAAACTGGGACGAAAAATGAAAATAATCTTTTGACCAAATTTGACTAACGAGATAGTGGTGGAGGTTAATATCAGTCTATATGTAAATTTTTTATTTTTTTTTAATCAAAAGGTAAAATTGCTTTTGTGTGTAATCAATTTTTTTTGTTATTTGCTTTTGCAGACAAATAAAGTTTATAATCAACTCAAAATTTTATATAGACCCCTTCTGTATATATACACTTAAATAAAGTTCTTCAAAAAAAAAATATACACTTAAATAAAGGTTTTTTTTTTTTTTTTTACAAAATATTTGTTGAGTTGATTTATTTACAAAATAATATTATTTTCATATCAAGTGGATTATGGTAATAAATTAGAATTTTTATTTAAAATAATAATAACAGTAGGGTATACTTGTGAAAAAGATGAGAGGTGCACTGCAAATATCATAACTTTGTTTGAAAATTTGTGTTCAACGGTATCATCCATGGATGTCAAGATAACATTTTGCATTGCTTCTCTGGTGCAGACATCCGAAGATACTTCACCGGTCAAACCAGAAGCTTCTGTAACTGTAACATTTTTATGGCACTGAGAGAATGCAAAGGCCTCTCTCGGTACCCCAAGAGTGAAATCGTTTGAAACATCAGCCTCTGGTATTGCACTTCTTGATGTTCGTAGCTTGTTGCTGTAAGAAAATCAAGAAAAAGGATAAAAAAAAATGAAATGACAGATGAAACTCCTTCAAATAGAGAAACTTATTCAAAATCATACATTTCCTTCTCCAATTGTTTACGGATAAACTCCTTGGTGCGTGCTGTCAACTTGTCCGTCTTGTTACAACAGATCAGAACTGGAATTTTCTTCTTGAAAACGGTTGATTTCGTCAAAATATCAGACAGATAAGCCATAATAGCATTAGAACTTTTGCAGGAAAGCACATCTAATCTAAGAGTGGTTGTGTTTATGCTTGTGAACATGTAGTAGCATCCAAAAACTAAATATTATAGCTTGTATTTACTCTGAAACTGCACGGTAATTCGATAAGAAATCCAAAGCATCCACAATGAACACTATGCTGTCTGCTTGAGGCACAAACTCTTCTAGTTTTGGTTGAAGATGCTGTAAATAACAAATCTACAACTAGCTGTCGAATTGAAACGTGATCTTGAGGAAAATAAGATACATAAAGCATGTTTTTCAATGACTAATTTGTGTAGATTTTATAGACACGAAGTCAAGATATATCTCACCTTAGTAATTTCTGAATGTAGCACAAAAGTGTCCTCGTTTGGTTCCATTGATGTAACCATTCCTTGACGATCGAGAAGAACCATCCTGAAGCTGACACAGATAAATATCATAAAAGATGAAGCATCTCAAAGACATACCAGATTTTCCTTCAAGAACATAATAGCACTCACTGCAGTAACATAATGGCAGACTTAAAAATGGACATTTTACAATCCATAATTCAATACCACACCCCGATACGTAAACCCAAAACCTCTCAAATGAGAATATGCCTATGAAGCCATTGAACCAAATTAACATTGTCCTCTGAAGCTTTTTTAAACACGGGCTATGTAAAAAAAAAGTTTACAACTTTTGGTCAGTCGTAAAAAAATATGCAACTTCACTTATATGATCTTTTTACCATATTCATCGTTTTTATTTCTTCTTACAGTTTCTTTAATATCAGATACAAATATGTATAGATGACTTTACATTATGAGACATAGTATAAAGACATGGAATTCAATTAAATTGTTTCAAATTGTATTGATATATTCCTTGATCGTCACACTCTCCATTCACTCTTGTCCCTAATGTTTTCAATAAAAAATGTTTACCTAGCTAGTTTAAAGCAATATCTCTTACTCATGAGGTCCATGGTCTACTAACAAAAAAAAAAAAAAACGAAGACACTACTTTAACAGTCACCTTTCGTGACAGAAAAACTGATATAAACATATTTCATTACAGTATTAGAACATCCAAATTACATCAGATTATGTTCATCGGCTACGAAACATCCAAATTAGAACTTTGTGCTCTAACATTGACCAGCTCACAACTAATCAAAAACTGCCGATTCATAAAATTGACATGTTGTTTAATAAAATTTTGAGATAACAAAGAACATGCATTGCAAATTTACTATGTAATCAGAAGAATATCGTCTTCACAAACATTAAGGAAAGAATTTAAACAAAAACATATATTACTTGCAGATTTACTATATTAGTTGTAGATTTGTTATTTGCAGCATCTTTTTTACCACCCAACAATTTTTGTTTCCATTGCCAATTCATTAGCAAGAATTAAACTATATATTTTCATGTCTTTGATAGAATTAAACATCATCATTTTTCAACATTAAATTACGAGAATTGATAGTTTTATACCATTGTTTTAAGGGAGCCGATATTGACACCCATATTTTAATAAAAAATTTAATTACAAAAATATCCCAATAGGAATTTACCAATAAGGACAAATTAGTTTAATTAAAAATAAACAAAATACTATTTACACACATTAATTACACCCAAATCTTCAACTATATCACTTTATTAAAAAAAAAAAACCCTAATTCAATTTTAATTCTATTTTTTTATTAAAAAAAAAAAAAAAAAAAGAACAAGAAGAAACATTGAATTCATTGAAGTAACATCGCCAACATTGCTGCTCACTTCCCTACCATATTCTTGATCTCTGAGGAACTCCCTGCAGCAGCAGAATAAACACACCATTAAACTACTTCATCATGTAACAATTGGAAAGAAAAATATTAGTGATGCAGTAGGTTACTAACGGCATACCCTAAAAAGTATGCAACACTTAATGAAATACTACGCAATAACTAGTTAAAGATGATACCATCCCAAACACTAGTAGAGTGTAGATAAAGATGTTAAATAAAAGTGACAAATCACCTTACTCTAGTACACAAAACTATCAAACCCATCACTGTCTATATAGGTGCTACTAGAGAAGAACTAGCTCACCATGACATTAAAAAGCCTAATTTACATTAATAATGTATGAAGAATATTTTTTGTTTAAAAGTTTTCTAATGATGGCACTTTTACTAGTGTAAGAGTGTAATATTGTTTTTCTCTATTGTTGGTAAAGAACAAATAACAGGGTTTTACTTTGGAGGAAAGCTGGATAGTTGAAAGTCTTGATATTTATTTTGTTATTACTCTTAATTATATTTCTTTTGGTAAAAAAACAAATAGCATGACTTTACTTTTTATAACTGCACGCTCAAGCACTCTTGTTCATATAATAAATATAATAAGCATGTCTTAGGTAAATACACAGTCTGAAATTGGTCTGAAGCAAAGATTCTCGAAATTTAAGAATTTAAGAATTTCCGAGACTGTGTTTTCGAATCTGGAGAACTTCAAAATTTATCATTTGTAAAATTGGGTGCGTTAATAACTTATGAGGGTTTATAAATAAATTGTATTAAAATGAAAACATTTATTTAAATAAAGGTATTATTGGCATTAAGATGGGTGTGTCTAGTAATGTTTTAATTTTAAATTTTAGACATGGGTGTACTTATAAATATGGGTGCGCTTATCATTTTTATGGGTGTCAATATCCGTACCTTGTTTTAATTACCTTATATATAGTTATATATACCCATAGTTTTATTAAATTGTTATTAATTAGTTTAGATTGTGGTTATGAAACACTAAAGCTACTTCGGTATGGGTTTTTATTTATTTATTAATTAGGTGTGTGATGTCAGGAGAGGGAAGATTGGGTTCTTTAAAAGAAATGAAAAGAAGAGAATTTAGGGATTGCAAATGAGGATTTAGGGATTTTTCAGACAGAAATTATGATGTCCAGCGTGACTTTTATAAAGGGGTGTGCCTATCCCTACTCTAAACGGCGCGTTTAGAGTACTCAGATGGCTATTGGGCCGGATGCAACATTGGGCTAGTTGGGCCACAATTGCAAACTATCATTTTACTTCAAACAATTCCTGTTTTCAGTATTGAGTTCAGTGAGCCTACTGTAGGGAATTTATTCCCAGGCTACATGTAAAATGCATTTTCTTTACATAGTCTGTTGCAACAATCTGTTACGGTATCAAACAAATTACATTTCAATTCTTATATTCTTCAACTTCTCTCTCTCTCTCTCTCTCTCTCTCTCTCTCTCTCTCTTTCAACCTGACAACTATCATACGAAATATTACAGAAATCTACTCTTAATTCTATCGAAAAGTAACTCGTGATCCCTAGGCATTACAAAGTGGTATCAGAGCATCCATCCAGCTACCTGTGGCAATGGCAGAAGGGACAAGACATCATCAACTCGTGGAAAGCAGATTTACAATTTAGATTCCTAAAATCAAGTCATGGAAGGAAGAGTCCTGAACATAGAAGAAAAACTACAATAGATTGATGAAGGAGTTATTACCTTCAAATCTGAAATGGCGGGAATGGCTGGCCAAATATCCAAACTCCATGATCTGATCTCCTATAGCTTCAATCGTGCGGAACCGGAAGATGGAAACGGAAAGGGAATACTAGGCTCAGCTCCAGCTGGATCAAGCAGCTCATTTGGTCCTCTAAGGCAACGAGGTTATCAACCACCTGCAACCAAGGTATTCACAGAAAACCAATTTAAACCACCAAAATTAAATTTTCCTAAATTTGATGGAATTGATCCAAAGGTCTGGATCAGAAAATGTGAGAGATTCTTCCTCATTCATCCCGTAGATCCTATAAAAAAAGTAATAATGGCCTCCATACATTTCGAAAAGAAAGCAGAGACTTGGTTTCAGACTTTCAATGCTCTAAAAGGGAACATAGATTGGGAAGAGTTCACAGATTCTCTAATGGTTAGGTTCCTACATTTGGAACAAGAGGATGTGGTGGGAGAATTCCAGAGACTCAAGCAAATCACGATTGTAACCAATTTCCAAGACCGATTTGAGGAACTTCAACCTAGATTGATAGCCAAGAACCTAGGATTAAGTAATGAGTTTTTTCTAGCTTGTTTTGTGAGTGGGTTGAAAGGAGAAATTAGGAATTTGGTCAAAATGTTCCGTCCACCTGATTTGAAATCAGCAATTCAATTTGCAAGGTTGCAAGAGGCTGCCATCAAGGCTAAGAAATTTAAACCATGGCCCAATAAACCAACACACTATACCACTCCAAACTCACAAACCATAACCACTAGGTGGAACCCCACACTCAACCAGCACAACCCTCCCAGCCAAACACAAAAGAAACCCGAAATGTACCTTATCAATAGATTGACTCCTACTGAGATGAAGGCAAGAAGAGCTAAATGGTTATGTTACAATTATGATGAGGTCTACTCATTTGGGCACCAATGTGCCAAACAGCAAATCTTCATGCTAAGGGGTGAAGAAGAAAGTGAGGAGGAAGAAGATAAGGTAGAAGAGGATACGGAAAAAGAAGAGGGACTAACCAAAATTTCAGAAGATGAGATTGCAATTTCACACCAAGCCTTGAATGGAAGTAGCAGGGGAATTCTGACCATAAAACTGAAGGGAACAGTCAAGAATATAGTGGTTACAATCTTGGTGGATAATGGGTCGACCTATAAATTTTTGGACCCGAAAACTGCCAAATTCACCGAAGTCAAAATAAAGAATACCAACCTGATTTCGGTGACAGTTAAGGGTGGTAAGATCAGCAGTCATGCCTACAACCCGGTATTTACTTGGGACTTTACAAGAGACCAGCTTCATAACTGAAATGAGATTGCTTAAACTTGGAGGATGTGATGCGATGCTTGGTATGCGATGGATACAAGAGGTATGACATATCCTATTAGATGCTAAACAACTGAACATATGATTCAAGCGGCGAAATCAGTGGATAACCTTGCAAGGGGTTAGAGGATCATGTGGTAGGCTGCTACAATTAGAAGGAAGAAGAGTGGCTTCACATTTGAGCAAGGCACAAAGACAGATAGAACCAGTTGTGCAACTTTACTCTCTTAAGAAGGAAGAGGAAATCAATGAGGTGTCAGATGTTCTCAAACCAACTTTGAAAGAGTTTTCTACAGTGTTTGAGGAACCCGTAACTTTTCCCCCAATACGTTCTAAGGATCACTACATCCCACTAATGCCTAATAGTGGACCGATAAATGTTAGAGCGTACAGATACCTCTATATTCTGAAAAATGATATCAAAAGGATCGTCACAGAGATGCTAGAAAGTGGCCTTATCAGGCCCAACAATAGTTCATTTGCTTCCCCTATCCTATTGGTCAAGAAGAAGGATGGCTCTTGGCGTTTTTACCTAGATTATAGGGAGCTAAATAAGATAACAATAAAGGATAAATTTCTGATTCCAATCATAGACGAGCTGTAATGAGCGAGAGTATTCTCAAAATTGGACTTGAGAGCTGATTACCACCAAATCAGGGTGACCAAGATTGATGTGCATAAAACGGTATTTAGAACCCACCAAGACCATTACGAGTTCCTGGTAATGCCTTTTGGATTGACAAGCACACCAGCAACATTCCAATGTTTGATGAACGACATATTCAAACCGTTCCTAAGGAAGATGATTCTAGTTTTTTTTTATGACATCTTGGTGTATAGCAAAAGTATGGAAGAGCATATCAAACATTTGAGGATAACTCTTTCCATCCTTAAGCAACACCAACTTTTTGTGAAATAGAGTAAATGTGAATTTGGAAAAACAGAGCTAGAATATCTGAGCCATATAATTTCGGTAAAAAAAGTTTTGGCATATTTGAAGAAAGTGCAAGGCATGACTGATTAGCCAACTCCTACCACTATAAAGGCCTTAAGAGGATTTTGGGCCTAACCGGATACTACCATAAGTTCGTAAAGGGATATGGGTTGATTAGTAAATCTTTAACTGAGCTACTCAAGAAGAACAAATTCAGTTGGAGTAACACAGCCGAAGCAGCCTTTGAGGTATTAAAAAGAGCTATGATGACAACCCATGTTTTGGCTCTACCGGATTTTTCACATCCATTCACAATTGAGACGGACATGTGCAACGTGGGCATTGGAGCTGTATTGTTACAAAATGGAAGGCCTATAGTTTACATAAGCAAGGCTCTTCCATCTAAGAAGTTAGAACTCTCTACATATGAAAAAGAGTTATTAGCTATAGTATATACCATACAAAAGTGGAGACCTTACTTGCAAGGCCACAAATTCACAATCAAGTCGGACCACGAAAGCTTGAAGTATTTCCTAGAGCAGAAAATATCCATTCTCATGCAACAAAAGTGGTTAACCAAGCTACTAGGCTGTGATTATGACATTTCATACCAAAAAAAAAAAAAGGAAGGGATAATATAGTGGTTGATGGCCTGTCAAGATTCATGAGTTCAGAAGAAAGAACTCTAACAACCCTCATTACAAACTAGCCTAATTGGGTTCTTGAAGTGCAAGAGAGCTATCAATTGGACCCAATGGCAATGAAGGTACTTTCTAGCCTAATGATAGATCCAGCTATAGACTCAAACTTCACACTTCTAAATGGAATTTTGAGGAAAAGGGGGAAGATTTTTGTAGGAATCACAAGAACATTACGGAAGAGACTCATTGAGGAAGACCATTGTTCTACTAAGGGTGGACACTCTGGAATCAAAGGCACTAAGAAATGCCTACAACAATTTTTTTATTTGGATAATGTGAACAAGGAAGTTATAGCATGGGTGACTCAGTGTACAACTTGCCAATAGTGTAAGGCAGAACACGTAAAGAGGCCAGGTCTCCTCCAACCGCTACCCATAACCATGATTCCATGGCAAGACATAGCCATGGACTTCATTGAGGGACTACCCCTCTCACAAGGTAAAGACACAATCCTAGTTGTGATTGATAGACTCACTAAATACGTTCATTTCCTTACTCTAACCCACCCTTACACAGTTAACATAGTTGCCAAGGTGTTCTTCGACAACATCCCCAAATTGCATGGAATTCCTACCACTATCACTAGTGACCGAGACTGTATCTTTACCAGCTCGTTTTGGCAAGGGCTATTCCGACTAGTGGGAACAAAGATGTGCCTTAGCGTTGTTTATCACCCGCAGATCAATGGACAAAGCGAACGGTTGAGCCAATGCCTAGAGACCTACTTAAGGTGTATGACGGGGGTAAGACCCGAAAAGTAGGCGAACTGGCTACCTATGGCCGAGTGGTGATACAACTTGAACCACCACACCTCACTCTTTATGACCCCATTTGAGGCCCTATATGGTTACAAACCCCCAATATTTTCTTTCACAACTCTGGAAATAAGCTCACATAAGCAAGAGACTTTACCTGCGAAAGAAACAGGATACAATCAGTAATCAAAGAAGCCCTAAATCAAGCCCAAGCAAGAATGAAGTTCTATGCAGACAAGAATCGATCAGAAAGAGAGTTCACTGAAAGGGATTGGGTTTACATTAGGCTACAGCCGTATAGACAGTCCAATGTAGCTATTCAACGGAATTTGAAGTTCGCACCACGTTTCTTTGGACCCTTTAGGGTGCTCACCTGAATCGGAGCCGTAACTTACAAACTCCAGCTTCCAGCTAAATTTCAGATACACCTGGTATTACATGTGTCACAGCTCAAGAAGAAAGTGGGAGCCGCAGTACAACCAAGCCCGATTCTACCTAGAACCAGTGCAGACAGTCAGCTCTAAGTTTTTCCAGTGGCCATCTTGGCTCGAAAGGTGGTGAAGCACCACAATCAGACTGTCGCTCAGTTGCTTATTCAGTGGTCGAACACGTCGCCGGAAGATGCAACATGGGAGGACGCTTCACATATCAGATCAAGGTTTCCAAACACACTCAACCTTTGAGGACAAGAAGGTCGTTAAGGGAGAGGGAATTGCTAGGAGAGGGAAGATTGGGTTCTCTGAAGAAATGAAAAGAAGAGAATTTAGGGATTGCAAATGAGAATTTGGGGATTTTTCAGACAGAAATTCTGATCTCCAACGTGACTTTTATAAAGGGGTGTGCCTATCCCTACTCTAAACGGTGCGTTTAGATTACTCAGATGGCTATTGGGCCGGATGCAACATTGGGCCAGTTGGACCACAATTGTAAACTATCATTTTACTTCAAGCAATTCCTATTTTTAGTATTGAGTCCAGTGAGCCTATTGTAGGGAATTTATTCCCAGGCCACATGCAAAATGCATTTTTTTTACATAGTCTGTTGCAACAATTTGTTACAGTATCAAACAAAATACATTATGAAGAATGTGAATATATCAGGACGAAGAATGTGAACCATAGATTATGGAGAAGTTTTGACAAGTGCATATATTTTGAGTCAAAGTATGTAAATCTAATGGTCCACATTCTTCGTCCTGATATATTTTATATTAGGACGAACAGACAATAGAAAAATTATATATATATATATCTCGGTCAACAGTATTATAATATAAAAAATTAGCCTTTCGAGTCACGGGTTAGGGCATTTATTGAGAGATATAATAATAGTCTTATGTGGGTCGGAATCATTCTCATTAATCTCATGTTATATATATTACCAAGTTTCATATACAGGTTATGGGGAAAAATAAACCGCGTAGCTAACAAATAAGTGGACTTTTTTTTTTTTTTCCTTTCTCAAATTCCAAATTAGTACTTCAAAAAAAAAAAAAAATTATATTATATAAAATTTAAAAAGTAGAATATATAGAATTAATTAAGTGTGCTCTTCTTTAATTATTTTACAAAAAGAGGAACATTATAACACAATTTTTATTACAGATGATACGACGAGTGAAGTGAACACAAGAGAAACATAAACAGATAAACAAATATATATATATACAGAAATTCTATTATCAATTCAAACTGACAAAAGTTATATCAGTTCGAACTGATAATAGAAAGATTATATATATATAATTAACCATTGAAAACTCAAGGTCCAACTTTGGTCAAAGTTGAATTGATAACTATATAAACAGTGCAAGCATGATATCCACAAGCAAAGTCTCCAATCAAACATATATAATGCATGCACACAGCACACGTGAAAAATGAAAAGTTTTGTGGAGGCGTTGGAAGAGAGAGTATGGGCAGAAGAACAGAAGAGTCCACGTGAAATGGGAATGGGAATGCATGGCACTTGGTAAACGGTGACCGGATCCTTCTCTAGTCAGGATATTTTCAAGAATATTATTGTATTTATGGCAATCGGTAATCAAGATCCTCTTTTAGTCAGGATGGTCATGAGGATTTTTTTCGGGACCAATATCCTTACTACAAAACTATTATGGCAATTAACCAGATCATCAAATTAAACGATTGGAATATCAAAAGGATATGCAAAAACGTGAGAGGCAAATGCACGTTGAAATTTGAATAAATGTTTAACAACTTGCAATGGTCTACAAACACTTAGGGCTCGTTTGGCAGGTGGGAATCGGATAGGATAGGATTATTTTGAACCCCTTTCCCATGTTTGGTGCCAACTTGGGATGTGATACTTTTTATCCCATCAAACCCATGAATCCCACATTGGTGGGATAAATGAATCCCATGAAAATAGGTGGGATTCAAATGAATCCCATCTCTTCCTTCTTCGCCTGCCGCTGCTTCTTCGCCGCCGCCGCCGCTTTCTCGCCACCGATCCTTCCTCGCTGCTGCTTCTTTCTTCTTTCTTCATCTTCGTCTTCCAACATCTTCTTCGCCGCCACCGCTTTCTCGCCATCGATCCTCCCTCACCACTGCTTCTTTCTTCTTTCTTCTTTCTTCATCTTCGTCTTCGTCTTCCAACATCTTTTCCAAAATCAATTCGAGTTCCATTGATTTTCAAATTGGAACTCGATTTGATTTTATGGGTTGATTTAGGGTTTAATAGAACGTTTGATTTTGTGGGTTGAATTCAAATTGGAACTCCATCTCGGTTTTAGGTGTTGTGGTGGTGGTGGTGGTCGACTGTGCTTGTGGTGGTGGTCGTCCTTAACAGGTCTGTGTAGATACAAGATTGTGCTTGGTTGTGGTCGACCGTCGACTGTGCTTGGTGGTGTGGTGGTCGACTGTGTAAATTTTGGGTTTGTAGTGGTGGTGGTCGACGGTGGGTGGTTGGGTTTGGGGTGGGTTTGTAATTAATAAAAAATATAATTTCCTTATTTTAATCATATCCTGTGTCGCACCAAACACATGATTACCTATTTTTAATCATATCCTATGTTGCACCAAACATAGGATAACACTAAATTTTATCCAATCCTATCATATTCTATCATATCCTACCCCATGAAATTTATCCTATCCTATCCCATGCACCAAACGCGCCCTTAATGGTGTGGTTTTCATGCTTGATGGAGACTGTAGCCTAAGAAACCTTTTTCATGACAAATGATGAATAATCTATCTGATCCCTTTCTTTCTGTGTCTCCGACTCTTGACTATGTCTATGACTAAACAACCGTGTTTTAATTTCCATCAAAACCGACATGACCGAAGAATGATTCATTGAACGATTTATCATACGATATATAAAAGTCACCAACTAGCTAGTCTTCATAGTGACAGTGACATTAAACCTAACTTTATATACTCACCTTCTTGGTATTGAATTATCTATATTGATTTAAACTCAGCAATTTTGAAAATTACATATGAACATATAAATATAATTTTTAAAATAGAGTTATTGGATAGAGGAGGATCATTCCTTGATCAATTATTGTGTCAGATTCCCATTTTCCAGATCAGGAAATGTTTCTTCTGGTTTCACGATAAGCATACCTATTATTTCAAGTTTCAACAAAAATACAATATTAAAAACTTTGAGTTGTCGGTGTTTTTCTGCAGCTCAGCAGCTGTAGAACTTGGTCTTAACACAACTTCTCAAATCTCAATCATGCTTTCTTCTTCTTGATTTTTTTATGTATTTAAAGATCCATTATATATATATATAAACATTTGAAAAAGAAAAGAGTTCCGATCAAGTGAGAGGAACACGGTTAAACATTATATATAATAATAATTATGAAGTGCGCACTGGATTTCCATACAGGATATATGGATTATGTAATATTATAGATCGTGGGATACGTAACGTTACAGAAATGATGATCATGTCACTTTCTAAGACCATCTCCAACCTATTGCACTAATTTGTTGCAACTTTGCAATAAAATGCAGTAACTTCATTCACACCACCATCTCCAATCCATTGCACCAAATCTTACTCTAAAAAAGAATATTCCCTAAATATTCACTTTTTTTATTATTTCTCAACAATTAACATTTCACCTCATAATTAACATAATATTACAATAAGTTAACAAATTAACAAATTAGTAAATGAAATTAACATAATATTCACTTTTTAGTGTTTTTTTATTAACATTTAGTAATTTTTGTATTATTACTAATTAAAAGGATACAATTGGAATACATTTGATTTTATAGGGGTAAAACTGTGATCAAACAAAACTTTTAAATAAGGGATACAATCATAATATATTTTATTTAATAATGATCAATACGTGAATACATAAAAATGGAGAGACTTAAAAAAAAATAATAATAATAAAATAAAATAAAAGAAGAAGAAGAAGTTAAACAACAAATTAAGTAGCGCTAGCTGAAGACCAAACATTGCTAGATCTGGCACTGAAATTTCTGGGCCTGCACTCAAGCGCAAAGATTAGCACGCGGTTGGGGTCCTGTCGTGCTGCAAAATGGAAAACGGCGCTCCCCGTTGGAGATGCCCTAATGTTACATAGCCCATGTTAGAGAGAAGTTTTGAGGTGCATGTACGATTCTTGTTCATTTTTTCATAAGAGATTGATCCCACACAAAAGAACATGCAAAAATCTCATGCTGAGAAAGGACAAGGTAAATACTTCTAAATGGATTTTTTTTTTTTTTTTCATATCAATAATGCTATATTGCTATACAATTATGAAAATTTCAACCCAACACAATAAAATAATATGAGTAACGTAAGCATTTCAACATGTATCTGTTGGAGAAAGTGCCCTAAGAACAAGTGTTGTTAATCTTTTGTTGAATTAATGATTAGATTGACATTCTATTATATATTTGTGTGCATTTAATGTTATTAATAGTGTATTAATAACATAAAATTCCATGATTATTAAATGTAATATTAAGTATAGTGTATAAGTCGTTATACACATGAGGATTATGTTTAATATAATAATCTTAATTGTCTGTAATTGATAACTAAAGTTGGGATCTTTAATTAATTAAAATTACTAGTACGGTTCATTCCCATTAAGAATGAAATAGTTTTATCCGAACTATTGATCGATGTAGTGACATTAGAATAAAGGTACTTTGTATAATAAGATTATACAAGACATGGACACGATAAATTGAAATATTTAATAATCTCCGTCTTGAAATAAAGTATTCCCTTTTATCAATCAGATGGTCATATATAGAACGATCTTAATCCTGAGTATTTAACACTCCTACTTATAGAGTTGTATCTTTTGACTTACTCGGTATGGTTTGCTCTAATTGCCAAACCTAAAAACCTTGTATCTTGGAGACATGATGATATACTTAGCTGGGAATGATAATATACAAGATGGAATCCATTCCTTCTTAATTGAAACAGACAAACAGTTCTCTTGAGTAAATGATTTGGGTCTTGAATAATAAAGCGTTCAATTTATGATAAGATCATAAATAATTGTTCATTAGAGAATCACGGGCACTCAAGGATAAATACGTAATTGAGAGGTCAACGGATTTGAACCTATCTCATATTACGAACTGTTTATAGAGGATTGATCTATATGCAATGATTATATCAATGGACTGTTCGATTCCTATTCGAGTAATTAATTCTATAATGACAAGAGTACAATTCTAGTTTTTTAGTGGAATAAATCTGGAATTAATAAATCTAATATTTAATTAAAGAGTTTAATTAAATATTAAAGATTTATTGGAGCTTGAAATTATAGGTCCATGTGAACATTAAGGTATATTGAGGCTCGGTGATTAATTTGAAATTAATCATCTATACATAAAGAAGTTTATGTATTGTTTTATTTATTAAATAATGTTTGATTAAATATAATATTGATTATTTTGGGGTGGTAAATCGGTGGGTTTAATAATTGTTATCCATAGTCAAAAGAATGGGGTGGGTTTTTATTATTGTTGTTAATCGTCAAAGTAAATGGGGTGGGCGGCAAGCAAGTCATCTTGTTTTTCAACTAGTGCAGAATTTTTGTTGGTTTTTTCTTCATTGCATTAAAAGCAATGAGGAATAATTGCTCCTATTCTATGCTTCTATAAACCACCCACCCTAGTATAATTATGGTTAACATAAACCTCACCACCCCAAGATATATAGCTCTCTCTCTCTCTCTCTCTCTCTCTCTCTCTCTCTCTCTCTCTCTCTCTCTCTCTCGTGTGAGTTGAGAGAAGCATTTCAAAAAAGGAGTTTTATTTTATAATGGTAGTTCATCCCTTTGGCTTGAAAAACACAAGATAAGAAGAGTTCTTGCATGTTTTGAGAAACACAAGTTCTTACAAGAGAGAGAGGAATAAAGAAAGGTTCTTTGGTTTTCATTTATAAGAGAGAAATACACTACTCCAAGAAAGTTTTTTTTTTTGTTTTGTGTCCTTGTTATTTTTCTTACACGAGATTCAGATAAAAGAAAAATAGGTAAATATTTTTGAATATTAAGCCTCTAAAGAATATTATGAGATAGTCTCTCAATATTTTTCCAGTTATCTCAAGTGTTGAGTACACAACAAGTATAAAAATTCGAGAGTCGAATTTTTCTACTCAATACCAAAACGTCCACTCGTCGGTTCTTTGGTGTTGGAGATTCGGTGTGGAAGAGCTTGGTTCGAGGGAATCACAAAGATTCTACAGTGGAGGAACTCGGTTCGAGTGAATCACAGAAAGTCTACAAAGGATAACGATTTCTTTCCCTACTATTTATATTAAATATTAGAATCAATATGATTACAACGATCCGGCTAAAACGTTTTTGTTTTTATGAAAAAATTAAAATTAAAAAAAACCGGACCCGTCACCCTTCCGCTGCGCGGATACCAATTCCGGTTCCCGGAACCAACAGTATCTTACCTAATAATATGTCAAATGACAAATAGATATACGTTAACAATATTTTATCTTACTTACCACATGCCATGTGAATTAAATTTATTTATCATTAGTTGGGATATAAGTTGATATTTGGATTGTGATGCTAAAATAATATATATATAATCACTCTTAATTACATATTCAAAATCAAAATAATCAAAACGAGCTTTAATTTTTTAACAACCCCATATGTATATCATCCTCCCACGACAACCATAAGCAGTTGTGTACAAAAAAGTGCTTTTTAGCACGGAGTTCCATGCTTCTCACACCACATAGATGATTTAAGAGGAATAATTGATACAATAATGATTAATTAATAGGTGTCCTCACATACTTTTTCAAACTTATTTTACAAGAAAGCTTCACCTTACGATCTATAAATTATCTATTTACATTCCAATTTAATTTTTTTTATTAATGACAATTTTAAACTAAATTAAAATTACTAATCAAAACAAAAAAAATTCTAAAGACACTCCAAACTAATTAAATTATTTAAAAAAAAAATTCTCCCTCCTAAATCATTAGATTAAAGGAAAAAGCTTGGGTGTTGACCGGTCAATACCCAGCTATACTGACCACCCAATGGAATGTTACCACGTGGCAAAAACTCTTTCACTTTTTACCATTTTCTCCTTGCTTTGGGTTACGTGGCAACCAACCATTGATTGGTCAGTATAGTTGGGTGCTGACCGGTCAGCACCCAAGCAATGTTCTAGATTAAATATTACGTATTAAACTCTTTCTCCTAAATTTATTATTACCATATTAAACACTCTCTCTTAATTACTATCTCACCATTTTTATAAATAATAAAAAAAATCTCATCTCCATACTTTCTCGATTAATAGTTAAAGAAAAAAAACTTATGAATATTTTTAGTTTTTTACTAACATTAATATATATATTAAAAAGTCAATTTTCAATATATATATATATATATATATATATATATGAAAACTTGATTTGTTGCAACTAAATTCGATTAAACTCATAATTTGTAAGATTAATGAAAGAATTAAAAACAAAGTACTTGTTTTTTGAGTTTTTTTTTTTTTTTTTTTTTAATATATACATATATACCGTTCCTATAAAGTAAGCTTATTCATAATTTTTTTATATATATTTTTTTTAACTGTTAGTCTTGTTTGAGAAGAAATGGAGATAGAAAATTAGAGATATGTATTAGAGGAGAAAAAGTTTAATATGGTAATTAAAAAATTTATGAGAGATTGTTTAATATGTAATATTTAATCTAATGGTTTAGGAGAGATAATTTTTTTTTAATAATTTAATTCAAAAAAGATTATTCCTCGAATGAATCCAAAAACTACGATGGTTCGTCCTAACTTTTATTAAAATAAAATAGTGTCTTTAGAAACTTATTTTTTTTAAACAGAGTGTCTTTAGAATATGAGTGTTAAAAGATAAAAAGGATAATCTTGGAACAAAAGGAAGTGTTTTTAGAATTTTTTTAAATTTTAAATTTTAAGAATGAAATATCTTTAGAAAAGAAGTATAAAAAGAAAAAATATTAGTTTATGACCCAAAAATCCTCCGCCATGTGACCAGCATTGGAATTATGTATAAATAATTTATAAAAACAACTAATTGAACTACAATTTTATTCCTCCCTGATTTCCTCCTCTCTTTTGACACACTAATTACAGCTTGCATATCTTAATAATAAATATATATATATTGTTTGGTTATTTCATTATTTGATTCTTTGAAGAAAAAATAAAAAATAAAAAAAAATAACCGTGTGCGTTTGTTCCGTTTGGATCCATTTTATAAAATTGTTTAGGGGCCGTTTGGTAACGTTTTCGTTTTTCAGTTTTTGTTTTCTTGTAATCTGAAGTTTTCAAAAAACTGATTTTTGGATTTTTTGAATTCGAAAACGCGTTTGGTAGCAATGGTTGAAAACGATATTCGGAGAATCAAAACATAAAAAACGTGTTTGGTATAATATTTTTAAAATCATTTTTAAAAGATTAATATTATAAATGATGAAAAAGTGATATTAAAATAATTAAACATTAAAACTAAAAAATTAAAATTAAATAATAAATAAATTTAATTTTCATCATCAAACCTATCGAAATCATCATCATCTTTTTGGTATAGATCCATGAAGATCCAAAAGATGGATTTGGTTTGAGTAAATTTTATTGCTAAAAAAGTTTTCAAGAATACTGAAAACAACAAATTGTTGTTCTCAGAGTTCTCAATTTTTTGTTCATTAAAACTGAAAACTGTTCTCAATGTTTTATAAAACAGTTTTTTGAAATCATTCTACCAAACGGGTTTTTCCAGTTTTTATGACTCAAAAAACAAAAAACAGTTTTTGAAAACGTTAACAAATGCGCCCTTACTGTTTTCAAAAACAAAAAACAACTTTAACAGCCAAATATTTTATAAAATGTGTTTTTTTTAAAACAACTTAAAAACAAAAACAACTTTTTAAAAGTTATAAGTGAAAAGTATTATGGGTCGTTTGTTTTTTTGTCTGAAAACTGAATAATCCTGATTTTTTTTTAAGATTGAATAGGGACTGAAATCTAAACTTAAATGACATGTTTTTTTTTTTTTTCCTCACATCTGAATGTATTGTCAACACGTTTGTTTTTTAAAAGAAAAATTGTCTGAAAATAAGTAATTTTACATTTATACCCATGTTAACCAATTATACATATAAGGCTAATTGGCACAGTTGCCCATTGAACTCTTCAAAAAGTTGCACTTTCCCCTCTATACTTTTTTTTTTTCGGCACTAAACCCCCTAAACTCTCGTAAATTTGTAAAAACTAACGGATTGGCAACGAAATCCAAATTCTGTCTGTTTTCAAGTCACGTGTGCCTCACGTGCTTACCATAGTACAAAATTTTGAAGAGTTTAGGGGGCATTAGTGCCAATTAACCTAAAAACTATTATATTAACAAAAAGAAATTAATAAAATACATTAAAATAAAATTATATATATTAAATGCATTTAAATTAATAAATTAAATTAAATTAAATAATCAAAAGAACTAAAATTCTCTCTAGAACAACAAAATATTAAATAATTATAAAAAAATAGGATTTTTTTTTTTTTTTTTTTTTTTTTGCATCAGCAGAAAATTAATCAAAATATAAATAATTAAATTAAATAATTAATATTAGCCATCAATATAAACTCATATATTCTCCTTTCTTCTTCAATCCACAAACCAATAATCCCAAAATAAATCCACAAATTAATAATCCCAAAAAAATCCATCAATTCATAGAGATCAAATTACACAAATTTGTAATCTGGAAAAAAAAAATTCTAATATCTTCATCTTAATTCATTCTTACAACCCAGATTCAACAACCCAGTTAATTAAAATGTAAAGAAGCATATGCACTGTAATCTCCAGATTCAACAATCCAGATCACTCAACAACCCAGTTCTTACAACCCAGATTCAACGCTTCTTGAGTTTGCTTTATCAGATTTCCTATACGTACAGTGTATAATACAATTCATTATATTCTCAAATTGTATCAGGTGAGAAAAGGAAGAATGGAAGATGTAGAATGCCTCTAGGAAGAAGAGGATGGCCATTGGTGGGTGATAAATTAACACAATTCACAAATATATTGGTAAAAAAAAAAAAATGTAGAGAAAGCGAGAGAACTGGGTTCTGATGCAAAATAGGAATCTTGATAAAAATATATATATATTCAATACATAATTCACAAAAAGCGATCTTGATATAGCTAAATAATTTACAACAAAAAAATCAACACAAAAAATCTGAATCGACTGAGGCAGTAGAGAAAGCGAGAGAGAAGCGACGACGGTGACTCAAAGCTGGCTTCGTTGGGTGGAGTTTCTAGAGGTAGAGCGGAGATTTGGGGACTCAGTGAGGCGATGGTGGAGGTGGTGGTAGATGTGCAGCGACGACGGTGACACGAAGCCGGCTTTGTTGGGGGACTCGGCAAGGCGGCGGCGGAGGAGCTGGAGGGTGTGGTGGTGGTGAGAGCAGAGGGTGAGAAGAGATTTTTTTTTTTTTTTTGGATGATGATGATGATGATTTAGGGTTTGTGAGGAGAGAGTTTTTTATGTTGGGATGATGATGATTTACGGTTTGTGAGAAGAGAGTTTTTTAATTTAAATTTAAAATTTTAATTTGTTTAGGTGAATAAGAAGAAGAAGGTGATTGGGTGGTGGTGATTGGAGATGATTTAGGTGATAAGATTTTTTATTATTTAATATATATATATATATATATATATATTTTTTTTTTTTAGTTTTGTAAAATGTTTTTGTATATTTTATTAATTATTTTAATATTATTTAATTATTTTAAAATTTAATTATTATTTAATTTTTTGATAATAATAATTAATATTTAATTTAATAATATTTAATTTTATTTTAGTGCATTTTATTAATTTGTTTTTGTTAATATAATAGTTTTTAGGTTAATTGGCACTGATGCCCCTGAACTCTTCAAAATTTTGTATTATGGGACACACGTGACTTGAAAACAGACGAAATCTGGCTTTCGTTGCCAATCTGTTAGTTTTTGCAAATTTATGAGAGTTTAGGAGGTTTAGGCTATGTTTGGGGTTGCTTTGCTTATGAAATAATCCGCTTTTAGCTTAACTTAAGGAATAATCGACTTACAAGATAAGTCGATAGGTGTTTGGTAAATTGACTTTATACATAATCAACTTACGAAAAAAGTATGGAAAATGTGTTTGATAAACTTTAATTGATTATGGAAAATGTCTAAAATGGACATCATTGTTAAAATTTAATATATTATTCAAAAAAAAAATTACAACTTAATTTTTTTATTTAAATTAAAAATACTTATATAAAGCATAGGATATATATATATATAATATAATATTTTTAAAATATTCTACTAAGTCAACTCATTCATCACAGTACTAATTTGCTGAGTCAACTCAGTCATCTCATTACAAATCTACCGAGTCAACTCACCCATTCAAGAAGCCATTAATGGATTCTCTGCAACTCAAGCTCCAAATCCGCCACAGTTTCCCGTTCCACCATATTCTCCACCGATTTCGCCGCCATCCGTCATCCCTCACCGTTGACATTGTCTCCCTCGCTGCCAATTCACTTACAAGTTTTGAAATCGTGAGATTTGGTCCCGGATTCGTCGTGAAAATGGAGAAGGAACCTCATCCATTGCCGGAGTAGAACCAGCATCTCGGGCACGACGAAATCGATGATCGACTTCACCGGTGGTAGCTGACCGACAGATTCACGATTTCAATCGCGAAACAGAGGATGCAGCTAGCCGTCGACTTCAACAACTTCAACGACTTCGACTTCCTCCGATGACTTCGACGTTGCCGGAGGTAGCCGTCAGTCCTCCGGCCTCCATCGTCGGTGGTGTCCACCACCGGCGAGCAATGGCCTCCACTGTACATTCTGAACAATCTTTTTAGTTTTTTTAATATATTATTAATTCAAAAAAATTCACTGTTAAATGAAAGGTATTATTGTCTTTATATTAAAATAGTAAGGGTATTATAGACATTACAATGATAAGAAGCCAACTTCTCCAAAAATCAACTTCCAAAAGCTACCCCCAACCAACTTCTCAAAAGTTGATTATTGGATGAGCAAATTATGAAATAAGTTGATTATGGAATGTTTACCAAACACCTCATGAGTCTTAAATTATGAAATAAGTAATTATTTCTAAAGTTTAAGCAATCCCAAACATAGCCTTAGTGCCAAAAAAAAAAGTATAGGGGGCAAAGTGTAATTTTTTGAAGAGTTCAGGGGGCATCTGTGCGGCTGTGCCAATTAGCCTACATATAATATGGAATAAAAACAATCCAAAAATAATAATTATATATAAACATATATGATCATGATTTTCTTTTTCCATTACAAACAAACTTCATTTTTACTAAGAAAAGAAAATGTTTTTTTATTTATTTTTTTTCAAAAAATAAAATAGGCAGCAGAAAAACTCACACAAAACACTATATATATATAAATACATCACCATAATATCATAATAAAATATTGATATTAAACACCAATATGAGAAGTGATTAGAGTTCTTTTTTATTTTTAAAGCTATTTAAAATAATGTATATATTAAAATAAAGATTTCTATACCATATATAATTATGATGAAACTGAAAATATATTATATATAGAGGATAGTATTAGAAGAAAATATTTTGAATTGCATTTAATGCAATTCAGTGATTTGCAATTAAGTGAAAAGTCATGATTTTTTACTTTTTATTTTAAGTTGTTTTTTGATATTTTTAAGTTGTTTGACCATTTAAAAAAAACAAACAAAACAACTTAATAATTATGATTCAGACCTATTAAGTTTTAAGTGAAAAAAAACAAACAACCCCTTATTTTTCTCTGTTTTTAAAACATCTTTTCAAAACAAACCATAATTTTTCCGTTCAAACAATTATTTTACCAATTTTAAAAACAACACTAAACACATTTACATAGTTTTAATGCTAGACGTTCCAATTTTTTTTTTCAAATTCTGTCCCAAATGATATGGCACATGAGTTATCAACATCATATCAGTTACCATGTAATCTCATGATTTATAAGATGTTGACACTTGATGTGCTACATCATTTGGGATAAAAATTGGGAAAAAAATTTGGGTCGTCTAGCATTACTCTTTTAAAAAACGTTATCATACACATTTATATTTTTAAAAACATCATTTTTAATACATTATTTTCATTTTTAAAATAGTTTTCAAAAACACCATTTTAAAAATGATACCAAATTTATTCTAATATATTTCTGGTTTTCCATTTAATTAGATCTTTGGTCAAAATATATATCCATGGCAAGAAAGTTGTAAAACAATAGCTATCATAATTCAAAGAATATTCACGATAGTGTAAATTGGAAAGAAAAAATAAAAATCATAGGTAAAATAATATATATTTTCTTAAAGAATGTATATGAAACATCCCGAAAATAAACAACGTAGGATGTCTTCAATCACACATCCAATTTTTCAATTGGTGGATCTCGAAGATTCTAATCAATTTCAATAATTTTTTATTTGTCTTTTCTATGCAAATTACTTGGCCATTGTTGTAACCACTAACCACATACATAATCAACTATATTGATAGAGATCTTTTGACTAATTAATCAATTAATATCTTCCATAAACTTTATTTCAAAAAATAAAATAAAATAAAAAAGCTTCCATCAACTTCAAAAACTCCTTTATTAGGTATCGGGTTTCACATTACTATAGTTTTTTTTTTTTTTTGAAGTATTCACAATACTATAGTTGATTATTTTAGAAATTAATTAAAACGAAAAGAAAAAAAATAATGGTGAATTCTAGGTAAACGTCTTTTATTTGACATAATTAATGAAATTCTTACAATCCATTGGTGATTACAAAGTTGATTAGAGTCTAAGCATCTGAAAATCATTTAATAATTTTGACCACCAAGATAGTAACAAAATGTTGATCATCAAACTAGGGTTGACTTAGATTTAAACCATTAATTATTTTATTGGTTGGGTGGGTGAAGTCATGCTTAGTCAAATGATGAATTTAAATGTGTTTTATATTGAATTCAAATCACCCGTTAAAAATAGTGTCTCAATTTATGTCTAACCAACTAAATTGAGTCGTGTGTATACGTCTTAAAAAAAAAAAAAAAAAAAATCTAAATGATAGTGGTTGATATAGCCTAATTTGGTTGGTTAAATAAAAATTGGGATACTATTTTTTGAACTTTATATTAGTTCATGGCAAGCACAAAATTTTTTTGGGACTTGCAATTAATTGCTCTCTTTCTTGCAAAATAACTTTATTTGGAAGCTCTTTTAATTAAGTACTTCTTGGTGAACATTCCCACTCTTTGCGGAGTTTTTAAGGTGCAAATATACTAATTAAAAATGGAGTCAAAGGTTTCATTTCTATATGGGTAATTAGCACAAATAGCCCCTGAACTCTACGTTCGTTGCTATTTCCCCCCTCCCCCCCTATACTTTTTTTTTAGGCAGTAAACCCCCTGAACTATCATAAATTGGCAATAGCTGACGGAACCCTAATTCTGTCTAGGGAAAATTACACTAAGTCCCCCTGATTATTTATATAATTGCATTAAACAGGAAAAATATAATAATATGACACAGATACCCCTCTGACCAATTTTTTTTTTTTTTAAATTAAATTTAAAATTGAAATAATAGTTAAATAATAATTAAATTCTGAATTTTATTATAAAGACAATTAAATAAATAGAGAAATGAAAAAAGTAAATTGATATAACAATTATTTAAATTATCTTTTTATTTAAATATCCCTAAATATAAAACCAAGATAAATATTTAAATTATTTAAGAAAAATAAAAATAATGGTTAAATAATAATACAATTCCCTTTAAAAAAAAATAATTGTTGATCTCAATTACCCAAAAAATAAAGTAATAAGTTTCTTCATTAATGAAGATCCATCAATGTTCTTTTATTATTATTATTTTGTTTTTTAAAATTTTTTTAATTGGATTTCATTTATTGGTTTGTGAATTGTGTTTTTTAAATTAATTTTTTTTAACTTAATGAACATAGAGAAGAGAAATCCTTAAAATAAAAAATTTCAAATAAATATTTTTAAATGAACATCAATCCATCTAATTAAATGAACATCTGTTTCTCCATCCAATCCTTAAAAAATTTCCTTCTCTAAAGAAATAAAAATATTTAAATTTGCAACACTCAGAAACCAAAAATTAAAAAATTTAATTTTTAATTCTTCTATGTGTGTTTTTAATTGGAGCGATATTCAATTTTTTAAAATTTGTACTTGTATTATTATTATTATTATTTTGTAATTGAGATAAATCAATCTATTTCAAAAAACAAATTGAGATAAATCAATCAATTTTAAAAAAAATGTTTTTTTTATTTGAATTTATTTTAATAAATATTTCTCCACCGTCCATCTTTGAGATGGATGGTAGAGATTTTAAAAATGTTTTAATTTTTTAAAGATTTTATTTTCTTTATAAAAAAAATATAATTGTATTATTTATTTTTTTTGAAAGGGAATTGTATTATTATTTAACCATTATTTTTATTTTTCTTAAATAATTTAAATATTTATCTTGGTTTTATATTTAGGGATATTTAAATAAAAAGATAATTTAAATAATTGTTATATCAATTTACTTTTTTCATTTCTCTATATATTTAATTGTCTTTATAATAAAATTCAGAATTTAATTATTATTTAACTATTATTTCAATTTTAAATTTAATTTTTTAAAAAAAAAATTGGTCAGAGGGGTATTTGTGTCATATTATTATATGTTTCCTGTTTAATGCAATTATATAAATAATCAGGGGGACTTAGTGTAATTTTCCCTAGACAGAATTAGGGTTCCGTTAGCCATTGCCAATTTATGATAGTTCAGGGGGTTTACTGCCTAAAAAAAAGTATAGGGGGGGAAATAGCAATGAACGTAGAGTTCAGGGGATATTTATGCTAATTACCCTTTCTATATTGCGTGAACCCCATGCTGCCTTTTATTTATTTATTTATTTATGGATAAGTCATAAGAGCACGAAATTATATACAAAAAGTCCTTTTCAATGTAGATTTTAGATCATAACAAAAATGTGGATGTCACAAATTTCGTATTCAATTATATACAAACTTTTCAATGTAGATTAGTGAATTCAACATTTTAAGTTTGAATTTCGTGACGAGATGATGTTGGTCTGGTGGTAAACCATTCACACCTACGCCACGAGATCACGAATTCGAGTCCTTCCTCTTCTAAAAAAACCTCGAATTTATGTAATATTTTAAAAAAGTTCGAATTTCGTTAAAAATCCAAACATAATTCACTTATATTACAACATTTATTTCTTTTCTAATAAGTTGGAAATTATAGTAGGAAGTAAAATTTTGATCAGAGAAGTGAATTGTTACACCCATTTTCTTTTCTTTTTATTTATTTATTTGTTTTCTATTTTTCAACTCACATTGAATACTAGTAGCTAGTTGTAACTAAGGTGCTTGCTTGTAGCTGGCGTGAGTATTCAGTATTCACAATGATGGCATTATGTCATTGTTTCTGCTTCAATCTTTAAGTTTTTTTTCTTCTTTCTTAATTTTACAATAAATTCGACACTATTCCTTCCATCCCACAACCTCATTTCACATAACTGCGGGTATGACTTGTGAGGGATATATCACTATGCCAACCTCATCTCGTCTGCTACACTCTTTACTTCAAAACAAAATAATAACATTATTAAAATTTATAAGAAAATTTCATAAAATTTCATATATATATATTAAGGAAATAACAGTATATAAAATTGGCCAAAAGAGGAAGGATTCCATATTTCCATAGCAATCAACAAATAGAAAGAAAGAAATAAATAAATAATGGAATGTAATGAAAAGAAAGGATGGTATTATTATTCAATTTAAAGAGAAAGAGAGGTTTTTCGGTATATGATCGTCTGTGATGTTTATCTCCTTGGGTCAGTCTAATTTTTATATTAAAAAAAAAAAATAAAGGGGTTTGGATCAATAAATGGGGGAGGATAAATGCTATGCTAGCCATGGCTGGTCCCAATCTCAGACACATTCAGGATGCAACTTGCAAGTGAGTGTTTTTTTAAAATAAAAATGTTCAGGAGGAAGGACAACACTCAGATCCATAATCTTATAGTGCATATGTGAAAGATATTTTTCATAATCTATAATTCATAACCTTGACGAGATGAGAAAAATTATAAAAGGTGAAAAAAAAAAAGGAAACACACATAATCGGGGGACATAAAAACAACACTATGTTTGATTTGATGAAAAGGAAATGAAAGAAATGATAGTGAGGAAAGGAAAGGAAATTAGAGGATAGTGGTTTTGATGATTGTTGTTTTGATGGTTATGGGTGGAAAGGAAAGGAAATGATAGTGGTTTTATTTTATTTACGAAAATACCCTTCTTTTAACCATATGAATATCAACAATATATAGGGTTATTTTTGGGATTTTGAAAAAATTATTAATGGTGGATTTCTTTCCCTCCCTTTCCTCCTAAATTTGGATGGAAACCAAAGTCTGTAAAATAAGAAGAAATTATTTCCTCCATTTCCCTCAATTTCTTTTCCTTTCCCTCTCATTTAACCATCCAAACAACAAATTAGAAATCCCTAAATCCTTTCATTTCCTTTCTCTCAAATTCCTTCAAACCAAACATAGTTACTCTTTGAAAAGGAAAAACACGATAACGTAAAAAATGAGATCCTTCTTAGACCAAATCAATAGGCACAACCGATATATCACTGAACTAATCTTATCTCATAAAGCAAATAAAGAAAGATTTTGTTTCGATTCATATAGTATAGTAATATTATTAAACATTGAATATAAATTAAATACAATATATATACCTCTAATAAACCACCCAAGTTGCTTTCGTCTATTTAATAACTCACAAGAAACTCTGAATTCTATCTTCTCTCCAGAGGTTTCTCTCCAGTCTCAAGTCAGAAGAAAAAAGAAAACTTCTCTATTTAGATTTAGATATATACTGCCCCATACACCCATAACATCTTTGTCAGTTTTCCTTACCAAATCACAAGAGTAATCACACACACACTCTCTCTCTCTCTCTCTCTCTCTCAAAACTCAAATCAAATTTCATTTTTTCACAAAGTTTCTTCAATTTCTTCTTCTGGGTATTTTTGCGTCAGGAACATAGAAATGAAGATTTGGTGCGACGTTTGTGGCAAAGAAAAGGCCACTGTTTTCTGCTCTGCCGATGAAGCAGCTCTCTGTGATGTCTGTGATGGTAAAGTCCACCACGCAAACAAGCTCGCTTGTAAACATTTGCGGTTCTCTCTTGTCAACCCCACTTCTAAACAATCACCTCTTTGTGATATCTGTCAGGTACTTAACAAATGTCTCTCTTGTAAAGACATTTTATTTTTATTTTTATATATATATACCAAAACGCTCACCACCGAACTATATTGAATTTATCAAGAACATAATTGATGATATTGTTTGTATAATTTATGTTTTCTACAGGAGAGACGAGCACTGCTGTTTTGTCAAGAAGACAGAGCGATTCTATGCAGAGAATGTGACTTGCCAATACACAAAGCTAATGAACATACAAAGAAACACAACAGGTTTCTTCTCACTGGTGTCAAGCTCTCTGCTTCGTCTTCTCTGTATCCTATAAACTCATCCTCATCGTCAGATGCAAGTGTAACAACAACCATTGATATTGATGATGAGAAGAAGAAGAAGAAGAAGACGAAGAAGAACAGAATAATCCCATCACCTTCTTCTTCTGTGTTTATTGATGATGACAATAACAATCATGTTATAAGTAGTGAAAATGGTTCGATTTCGACAAGCAGTTTCTCTGAGTATTTAATGGAGACAATACCTGGTTGGCGTGTAGAAGATCTTCTTGATCCTTCCTCTGCAACTACCACCACCACCAACGATTTTTGTAAGGTTAATTTACAGTAAACTCTATACATCAAAGAGTGTTGTCATTTTTTTTTTGTGAATTATCGAGACCCTTTTTTTGTACTGATGTTTTTCTTTTTATTTTTTACGCAGACTAATGATGAATTTTGCCCATTTCTGGATCAAGATCTTGAGAGTAATAATAATGTTGAATCTTTTTCATCAGAAGATTGCCGGAAATGGAGCGGTGAGGAATATGGTTTTGCAGTTCCTCGGATCAGCTTCTCTCATCCATGTCAAAATAACAACAGCGACAAGAAGACCAGACAGACACAAATTTGGTAGAATTTAATATCAAATGTTTGGTCAATTTGGTTTTTATTTTATGAATTGTGTAATTTATTATATCTCTCTTTTCTTCTTTTTTTTTGCCTGTGTAATTTACATTATGGGCCTGTTTCTCTTTGACTTTTCTGTCGATGTTTTCCTCCTGTTTTTAGTTTTTACGTGGTTGGTTGGTTTTGCTCTTTTTCTTGTAACATTTTAGTGAAATCTTAACACAATAATTGAGTTCACATCTTTCTTTGCCGCTCAATTTTTACTTGTCATAGAGAGATTCCATAATTGGCAGTCAAAGAAATAAGATAGGTCACAAAACGTGGAATTGGTGAGAAATGTCACATTTTTAAACTGAATTGGTGACAATGTCAGTGCTTTAATAAGTTAAATTTAAAAGGCACCTATTATGGGGAACGGACAAAAATACCCTTACTTTACACATTCTTTTTCTTACTTTGAAGTTTTCTGAGATTTAAAACAGACCTTCAATGGAGGTTGAAGACCATAACATTATCAACGCATCTTCATTAGATTTTTTTTGGTTTTGAATCTTCCATAGAAAAAGCTCGAAATGAAGTGTTCGAGCATTTTCATACACTAATGAAAAGGCTCGAACACTTAATGAAAAGGCACGATTAGTGTATGAAAATGCTCGAAATGAAGTGTTCGAGCATTTTCATACACCAATCGTGCATTTTCATTAGTGTATGAAAAGGCTCGAACACTTAATGAAAATGCACGATTGGTGTATGAAAATAATTGAGTTCACATCTTTCTTTGCCGCTCAATTTTTACTTGTCATAGAGAGATTCCATAATTGGCAGTCAAAGAAATAAGATAGGTCACAAAACCCTTATTCAAGATATTTACATTAGATCAACCTCATCTCGTTGATGGTTTTTATCATTTATCACTCTTGATCACTAAACACAACAGCTTCAAATGTTAATTTTTGTGCACGAAATCAATCTAAGAGGGTTTTTATATTTATCACTCTTGAGTCTTGATCACTAAACACGACAGCTTCAAATGTTAATTTTTGTGCACAAAATCTAATAGAGTGCAAACATTCCTATCTATACCAACTGTTGTCCTTGTGTTGAGACTTGAAACAGGGTGTGATGCCTTTTTAACCAAGCTTTGAACTTAAAACCAGTATTCTAGTAAACGCTAGTCAGGCAGCAACCCAATCGTCTGCAATTTATTTTATTTTTTAATTATTTTTTCTACATACAAAACCAATATTCAATCTCTTCAATAAAAATAAATATATATATATATATATATATTCAAATTTAAACAGTATAACAAGAATATAAAAACAACTTTGACTTTACCTAACTACTTAATCAGCAAAATCGGCTAACAAATTAGCCAAATCGTATGTTTTTTTACCCACCTCCTAATATAGGCGATGTTGTCCTAATCGGGATGGCCGGCGGCCGTCTAGGCGTATATTTTCTAACACAGCTTAAAACCATACCAAGATTGAAAGTTGTGAAGTCGGGTGTTAATTATATTAGTTCAAGCAAAGATTAGTGAAGACAGAAGAGTTTAGATTTGCTGTCCTATTAATGAAGTAATTTTTTATTTTTATTTTTTTATTTTTGGGTTAAAACTTCATCAAAGGACAAACACATTAATCTGGAAGATCGATGGATTGTTCTAAACCAACCAGGCAGCAAGCTTTGATATGGCACATAAAGGCACCTAGATTTAACAAAACAATAATGCTAGAGGACCCAAAAAAGTGACCCAAATTTTAGACCCAAACCTATGTGGCAACCACACACAACATGGGCCCACGTTGCTCTTTCCAAAGATCCCATGTGATGTTGCCACATAGGTTTGGATCCAAAATTTGGGTCACTTTTTTGGGTCCTCTAGCATTATTATTAACAAAATTCAACTATCAAAATCTCAAACAATTGAAATTGAATCCATACATAGCTGAAATTAAAGGTCCGGATTTGAACAAAGTCCAGATATTCGCACAAGATGAGTTTCATACAACGATAAAGAAACGATCGTGAAGATTAAAAGGAATGCAAGGAATGAACATTTATACAGACGACGGAGTGTGAAAAAAAAATGCCTTTTTGATTCATCTATACATAACAACCAAAGTTTATAGAGGACAGATCACAACATTTTGCTGCATGTTCAAAAACAAAGCAACATCTTGTATGAGTGTACTTAAACTCATTTTACCCATATTTTTTTGACCTTTAAATTCCCTTATTTTACACACCCAAGGGAGGAGGAGAGTTAAAAAAAGAAGAAGCTATAGATGTATACTTTTAGACAGTTTACATACAGGAGAAAACTAATAAAAGAATTGCGTCCGCTATTGCACGGAAAATGGCAAAGAGGTGTGTGAAGAAGGATAACACCTGTGAAGTAGGAAGGAGAACAAAAATAAAAAAACAAAACTTATCAGAATTTCAGTTCTTTGAATGTCGGTTTACCCGTAGCTAATATTTCCTATTAAATGAAATTATAACTCCAAACTAAAGCACGTCATCCATGAATGAAATCTTCTCCTTCGTGATTGAAAACATTTTGCAAAAAGAGCATGTATTCTCTTATTAACTAGTATGACAAAAGAAATATTAAATTGCATTACCTGGAGGGGATAAATTGCAGTGTCAAGAAGTGAATGCAAAAAGTCTATCAGCAATCTTTGTACGACAAATTGGACACTCTGAACAAGCAAGCGAACAAGATTTACACACTGCAAAAGAGAACCAGGTGCATTTACAGCTAAGACTATATATAAAAAAAAATATATCAAGTCCAAATACATGAAATTTAAAATCACTTACAACAAAAATGCCGGCAAGGGAGAAGAATTGCTGCAGTTGGGGATTCAAAACAAACTTTACACATATGGGAATTGCCATCACCATTTCCCAGGCTCTTTTGCTCTTTTTCCTTCATCTCTTGCATCCGTGCCTGAAAGCATTAAATACAGTCTAAGTGGTAATTTCTAGAGGCAGAATAATCACCCAAACACCCTCCATCAAGCCAATATCCGTCCATAGCTGGGCTTTTTAGTCAGCACATAGGATTAGTATAAACAAATCCATCACTAGAAGCAAAACACGTCTCTTGCAGTACTAATTCGTTAAACATGAACCGCAAACTTAGTGAATATGAAAGGAATATATGATCATCAAGAGAGATGCTTCTCAGTTCTCAAACTGACATCATAATATAGTAAATTGCAGTATGATCAACAATTTGAACAAAAGAGGTTTATTAACTCAAAGTTGCTACAAAACCCCTCCTCAGATTTAAATTTTAAAGTAAGCTGAAGACAAGAAAGCCTCCAGATAAATGCAGCACGAAAACTATTCTACGAATAAGTCAGTACCTTCAGGCGAACTACCATGGGTTCTTCATTAGGATTTTCATCAGATGGTTTAGACACATCAGAAATTTGCCTCTCTGTCAGGACAGTATTACCATCGATGTCGTATGTTTTTAGATCACTAACATTATTCTCTCCATTGCTATGCCTCTCATCACTGTTTAACTCTGGGATTGCACCTCCTTCTTTCTTTAACTTAGCAACAAGCACCCACATGTTTGCTAAATCATTTTCCAGAGCTTCCTCCCTTCTTTTGGCCTCTTCAACCTTTTTCCTGTATTCATCTTCCACAAATTCCTTTTCAGCTAAGGCAGCCTCAAGAGCTGCCTCCCTCTGTTTCCTTGCCTGCAGTTCCATCTTTAAATCATCGGCATCAAGATTCCATGCATCAAAATCATCGCCTACCATTCCTGAAATTTCATTAGATCTTCCAGAGATACGCCCCTTCCTCCCAGGTCTTATGCCATCACTATGCTTGCGGTTAAAACCATTAACCGTTTGCAGAGCAGCACCTCTAGAATGTGTCAACTCACGAGCAGCCAACAATTCTTTCTCTAGTTTTGTGTTTTGCAATGAGAGCTTGGTCACTTCACCAGCCAAATTCTTTAACTCAACAGCAGCAGCAGAGGCCAATTCTTTTGCATAAGAAGCTTCTTCAGACAGTTTTTGATTCTGCACACGTAGTCCACTATTGTCCTCTGAAAGATAGACTTGTTCAAGCTTTAGTTTTTCATTCTCAATTTCCTATAAGATCAACATAAATGTCAACATCAGTTCAAACATTCCAGCAAGTAAATACAATTCTATACATGCACTGGCATAGAGCATCTCCATAAAAAGGTTACTTAAAAAAGTCGTACTTGAAGTTAAGACTATAGATCATTATAAGTTATAACTACTGACTATGCTTATGAAATGATTACACAATATGACAAAGAAATATCAGTATATCACCAAGCCTTGTATTAATATAAAGTCAAATATAAAAAGTGTACCTAAACAGTCATACTTAAAGGTAAGACTATAGATCATTATAACTACAGACTACACTTATGAAATGATTACACAATATGACAAAGAAATATCACCAAGCCTTGTATGAATATAAAGTCAAATATACATTTCCTGAACAACTTAAGTTCTAATTCCAAAGAAAGATCAATACTTTTGATAAGCTCTTGATATGTATTAAACAGAGTAAATAGAGAAAACAGAGAACTGGGATAAAACTTTAGATATATGGATGCACATCCAATGATGATGTAAATGAGAGGTCATAATCAATCTATTTGAAATAACATGCTTTAAAAGATTGACATGTCTGAAGACAGTAGCACACATATTAAGCGTTCCCGCGATCTTAAGCTAGAGTATAGAAATAATTGACTGTCACAAGGAAAAAACCCTAAATGAAGTGAACTGAACAATGGCCAACAGGTAGACACCATTCAGTTATGTGTTCATGATTAAAAAAACAAAGTCCGAGTAAATTAACAATCACCTGAGACTGAACTTTCTTTTTCAACTCATCCATATATTCATCAGAGATACCCTGTTCAGAAGACCCTGATGACTTGTCACTAGTGAATGAAGCCAACCGCTGCTCTAGGATATTCACCCTCTCTTGCAATTCATTGTTCTCAGAGCACTGCCAATAATGAAACAAATATATTAGTAGGGACATTATAACATCAACCTCAACTGTAAAGATAGAAACCTTCCAACTAATTTTTGTTATGAAAAGAAAATAAATCAACTAAGATGAATAGTAGAAATAGAGAAAGCCGTTTTGACCTTATACTGCAGTTGTTCCTGAAGAATACGATTATCCGCAGATTTTATCTGCAACAATGGGAGAAAATTAATTTTGATCAATTGATAAACATGAAATTCTAAACTTAATAGATATGACTCGTATGATATACCATTTAACCATCATAAGAAGATGGAAAGGTCATGCATTTACTATATTGTTTAAAGCTTAAATGTAGTTTCAGAAAACAGTTTGGACCAATCAATGTACTCACCTCCAGCTCAAATGCCTTTTCATTGCATTGGGTCATCAATCTCATTACTGTCTGCACAAGACGAGAGAAATAATAAATAGTTGAGCTGCTGATACAACTATTTATTACTAAATGAATAATAAAGAATGTTATAAAGAATAAAAAGTATTGGTAACCAAGAGAAAATGAGATACCTGCTGCATATCAAACATTGATGCATTAGCCATTGAAGCTTCTCCACTCTCAATTATGCGTTGCTCTAAAACCCTCATTTGCCTCCTCTTTTCATGGATCTCTCTTTCTAAGTTCTGAATCTATAAGTGAGAAAAGCATGCAAAGATTGATCAGGGCACTGGCAAGAATATGCATACTCCTACAGCTACTCATAAACCTTAACTGCCAAAGGATGTAGATGTTGAATGCTGAGATACAAAGCATTGGAATTCTGGAATGCACTTCATTACTAATTTACATTGCTTTACTGCAAACTAATTTAAATAAAAAAATTGAAGCACAGTGCACAATTTGAAGAAATCAGGTGGTTTAGGACTATTAAAGTGTGACAAGCAATGAAAGAAAACCGTTAAAGGTTTACAGGTCAGACATATCCAACCACATCATCAAAGTTAAATAAAATGAAAATCAGCTAAGAAACAAAGCATCAAGTTAATATACAAATTTCTTAGCATAAACAGTGTCGTAAAGCTTATACATAACTTCAGAGTCCTCTTCATCATGCTGGGGCGTTAGTTTCAAACCATTCCTTAGCACATTGAAAGTAATAATACTAAAAAGAATTGTAGTGTGTGTGTACATATATACAACAGAAAGGAGAGCTATACTTGAGTTTTTGAATTATCAGGATCATTCATTGACTGCTCCACCAGGCGCTTCAAGTTACTTGTGCTGAATGCAATCTCTCCTGCAAGCATCTTAACTTGCTCAACAAGAAGGTCCATCTGATCAGATGTCATCCCACCCTAAAAAAGACATCAAGCAATCATTTTCAAAATTGTTACTTTGGGAGACTACTAAAAGGAACAAGGAAAATATGGCCAGGCAGCAAAAGACAAAAGGTATCCATCAAATAGGGGAAAAAAATTAATCCCTTAGAAATGATCAGTAACTTCATGCCTGTGCTATTGTACTAAGCTATAAACACGACACAATAGAAATAAACTGTAAATAATATATATATCATAAGGAAGAGCTTTATAGTTACGTAGTAAAGACAATAGTGGGCTAGAGACTACTCATTGTCAATCAAGAGTAGCCAAAATAAAATGAAAAAATGGGTGAAGGGTAGTGTTGAAAGCAAATTGTGCTGCACAAACAGGTTTGGTCAGCATTTGTTTCATCATGACAGAAACGAGTTAAAGCTAACCTTCTGACAGAACATAAAATGACTTGGCTTACATACTAGATAGACAATAACAAAAGAAATTGAAAGAGATATAGCATATCATACTGCCAGAAGTTTTGAACCACTGATAAGTTCACCCGCGTGAGTTGATTCAGTAACTGTACTGCTAGCTGGCGAGAGTTCATCATTCCACTTGCTAGAAGATCGTCTATGTTTACGATCATAAGACAGATCTGTTGTAATTACTGAAGCAGAAGTTGAGTCCTTCTGACTCTCATTATCAAGAATCAAAGAACCCTCTCGTAGTACTTCCAACTTCAGGAAAAAAAAATATATGAAAGATAAAATCTATTAATGTCGGAAATTAAAAAAAAATAGAAAAGATTACAGTGATGACAGTCGTGATAAAAATGAGAATATGAACTTACATCATCCTCACCAACAGAATGACTACGATGATGACTGGACACATCACTCAAACCGGGAATTGTATTCTTTGTAGATACAAGTATGAGCTTGGTTAGCCTCTGGATTCTGCTCATAAGAGCAGCTTTGGCTTCTTCCTCCTCCTCCAACCTTGACTGCATTTTCACTTGACCTTCTTCCAACTGTAATGGATGAAGAATTATGAATAATAATCATCAAACAAGTACAACATCAATTAAAAAAGGTAGATAAAAAATCCAAGAACCTTTTGCTTTAAGGTCAAAATCTCATCATGACTGACACCAACAAGCATTCCCTTCCTCAGTTGGTCAAGTTCGGTTTTGAGGCTCGAGATTTCTCTTTGATACTTCTTAATTAACGATTTCTCATCAATAATCTGAAAGAAAATTGAGTGAAACGACTGTAAGACTGAGTTTCTAATGCAATTCTGTGTCAGCCCCATAAATACCCAACTTCAACAGCAAGGTTTGTCAATTAATAATTAGGGACCGGCATAGAGACAGGTCACACAAACATACTTGAGTTGGGGTTAGAGCAGGAACAAAGTTTAGGTTTCCTGTCCCATTCCAGGTATAATACATGATTACCCTTGATATACTATATAATATTTTATAACTTAGTATTTACATAAACATTAGTGCTTCTTTCGTTTTCTGCAGCCACCAGCCTCAACACATTCATAAAATCTCCTCTCCTTTATCTCCTTCAAGTAACTCCTACAGGGCATCTTTGCATTTTATGGCCTTGGTTCGAATCACGATGAGACCTTTATATTGTTTGTTCAGAAATGTGTTATTTGGTGTTCTAGATGACAATGGGTCAACTAGCAGTGGTGATAGTGATGTAAAGCCATTTGTGAGCAAAGAGAGTAAGACGACATTTGGATGAGATTTATCATGTTTTTTCCTCCCTTCACCTTTGGGCTGACATGGGAATGCATAGCAGGGTGGGGATAGGCAATAGCAGCAACTGCAATGTGGGGCATGGGATACGTATTTGGTGGAGTTGAAATGGGGAAGGGTGAAAGGATTTGCACCCAATTACCATCTCCAGTTAGCAGTAATGTGAAAATTATTGCTCATTGCCACTGATAAACCTTGTACATATATTATAGATACCTTATTCCGGGAGGCAAATATTTCCACTCGCTTTGCCCTGCTTGCAAACTTCAATGTATTATGAGTTTCTTCCATATTACTAGATGCTGGAGTAACTGTACATATAAGCTGTCAAAGATTAAACAAAATTAAGCATATCACTTTTGTGACCAAGGAAGGACGATTAAATATTGACACCACATGATAAGGTTATTATTTTAAAAGCAATTTATAGAAATAGCATAAAAGTTTGACAATACAATTCAATACATATACAGCGATTAAACAATATAAAAAAAAATTTAAGATGCAACTTAATTTACATACAGGTGCAGGGTACCACCCCATGACCTTGTATGCACAAATAAAACGCATAATTTATCATGATGATATAAAAGGCTTGGTTTGCTTGGTTTGCTTGGTTTGCTCGGTATTCATTAATTATGAATATTGTTGCATCTTAAACTCACCGAAACATGTCCATGCCCACTCAATGAAGATTGCAGAAGACGGGTAAGCTTGGAATCTCGATAGGGAACATGAGATGCCTTCCCCTCACTCAACTTTCCTATCACCTTTACATTGTAACCATAAAATTAAATTATATATTTATCAAAATGGTGAAAAATTTGACAGGTACAGAATAATACACATCCATATTTCATCTAGATGAAGAAAGTAAACAGTAGCACTTTAGTCCTGTCATCCATTCCTAGGATTATAATCTGTAACTGGATCTTATGCTCTAGATAATTACTTTGTCAACACTCAAATACCATTTGGAAGACAACTATGGTATTGTTCAGTGTTAGAGGGAACACAATCAAGACTTCACATTGATTTACTATTTTGTTATGAAATACTATTTACTATTTACTATTTTGTTTGATTTACTATTTTGTTATGAAATACGGCAGTGTGCGATCAACAAAGTAAAAACTAACAATAAGAAACTTCATCACAATGTCAAAATATACAATTATGAGAAACTTACAGTTCCAAGGGTTAGAAGACTTTTGTTTATGTAAGATCCTTCCTTTCTCCGTAGTCCAGTTGTTTCAGTTTTTGAACTCTCTGATCCAGCAAGATCGATTAAATTCTAAACCAACAAAAAGAGAGAGATTAAAAAAAAAGCCATAAAAGAAACCATAAAACTATAAAGAATATACTACACTGACAAAAACGAACTTAACCATACAAGTTGAGAGAAGATCACTCCATCGTATTCATCATCATGGTCACTACTTTCGATCATCTGCAAATGTAACATTGAACTGTGTGAAGCCAAAGTTCAAGATATTTTCCATATTCTTGTTAGCTGTAGCTCTTTAAGTTTCAAAATCATGCATTAAGGTAGAAAAAGAAAAACCTTTTGGACATTTTTACACATATCCTTCGTGTTTACCCATTGTTAGAGTGCTAAAATACTATTATTGGACAATTTCATATCACTTAAGCTTTTGGTGGTAATTGATATGGTATTAGAGCCCGGTTATTCCAGAGAGTTTAAGGTTCAAGTCCCCGGCGTGATTGAATTTGCATTTGTTTATGAATTTGATCTAGGCTTTGAATGTGTTAGGATTTGAGACATGGCAAGCCAATTGGTCTTGCACTTGAGGGGGGTGTTCGGGTGCTTAAATATTATTGTTGGACAATTTCCTATCAGCTTAAAAGCTTTTGGGCCCAACGGTAACTGACACCCATGTTTTGACATAATGAATTAACCTAGGAAAGATAAGCAATAGCAGCAATCTAATCCTTTAGATCCTCAAATTTTAGAAACTATGAAGACTATGAGGCCCTAAATCAATGTTGCAGTCTTATACAATTCTCATAGTGACACTCACAAAAACAAATCTAAGGAAGTAGCATTAATCAACACAAAAGCACATATCAGATTAATGAATGCTAATAGGGGATCAATCTGTAACAGGAACAAATGCATTTAAGAGAGTTCACAATCTACAAATATGGAAATGAATAGGAAGCAGGACATCCATGAAATTAAAAGGAATAGAGCATAGCAATAAGTTTGATTAATGTGCCATTACATCCAGTCAAGTGATGTTCATCAATGTGAAGAATGAGTACCAGCGTAAATATGGTGTGACTCCGGCTACTCAACAGATTAAAATTATTTGAACCAACGTGACGATGCTCTGCCATAAAACACATTAAGTTAAGGATAGTAACAAAAACACTACAAACAATGCAGATTATAAAAATATGGGAGGAGAAATAAACACTGCAGAAAAAAACACAATATATACCTTCCCCGGCAGCAATGAAAGAAAGTGCATGCCCAGGAGACAATACCACTTCTTCTTTTATACCCTCAACATATGTGCCCTGAACATGTACTGGGATTAGTCAAAATGCCAAATCAACATATGTGAAGTTTATAAATTTTAGCGGATTGAGGAGGGCAGAAGTAGGGAAAGATAGGATGATTACTTAAGGGAAACATTTATAAAATTCAAGTTACAAATCCATTATCCACTACACCAAATTTGGTCCACATAAAAAACATGTCAGTTAATGTGACACGCAAATAAATTTATCTTTGATCTTTCTTTTTCAAATTCAATTAATAAATGAGATTTACTATTTAAATATTTTCAAGAATACATATACAAACAGAAGGAGAGAAATTTAGAGAGGGAATTTGATATAATGTAAACAATTAGAAACATCATATTGGAAGGAAATAGAATAATAGAATTCCAAAAGGCAACAAACCTGGGCATCTTCTCTAACACGCAGATTTTGACCTGTTGGATCAAGCAAGTCATTTATCACCTGATATAAAAAGCAAATTAGTGCCATAAATCATACAAGGAGAACTTAAATGAGTCCAACTAGTTCTAATTGCTAACATTTACTGAAAATGAACACAACCAATCATGCAAGGTTGAAGATGAATATTAAAATTCTAGAAAGATGTAATAACGCATGTATGGAAAAAGGAAATTTCTTAAAAAGAACTCAAATATCAAATACTGTTTCAACTGATGTTAAGTGAAAAGGTAAAATGCTAATTCGTGATGATATGTCTTGAACTGAAATCATAGCTGTAAAGGCGCCACTTACCTCATTGTAGATTTCAAGATATGACACACGGAGTAAGAACTCTCTTCCTGGAGTCTGATGTGAAAATGCAATTAGTGATCAAAATATCATCCATGAAGAATAATTGCAAAAAATAAAAATAATTAAGAGCAATTAATATCAATTTATTGTCAATTAACTAACCAATTAAAGCAAAATTGAATAATTTTTTTAGGAACCAGTAGAGAAAACTTTGTTTTCTTAATTAAGTAAATGTGCCATGCAATACCAGAAATTGAACTTTGCAAACCAGAAGAGAGAGCAACATATACTGATATTGTAGAAACTAGTCAAACTACATGAGTCATGACTGACAAAAAGAGTATCCTGTGAAAGTTTACAAGAAAACATATATTTCAAGGGATGGAGGGTGTCGCGAAAGCAAAACATGCAGTTCAGTATTGTACTTCAATTCTAAAATGTTACTTACATCTTGGATCATGCTGAACACGTCCTTTATAGCCAACGGTATAATTCCAGGAGAATTTTGATCTCCCTGTAAACAATCATTAGAAATAGATCATGAAATATACAACTGAAAAATTAGCCTATTGTATTTGTATGTATATGCAACTAAATGTAAAACTTCTAATCAAGATTTATTATGATTATCAATCATCAGACCAAATTAACTCCAGCAAACTTATGTAACATAAGCAATTTGTACTCATCATCATTTCTGATTAGAAATTCCCACAACCAATTTCATCTTAATTTACTTTCCACAACTTCTGGATCAACAAACACTTGAACCAATGTGAAAGACTTGACAATAATTTGCATTAGACCAATTCACAAGAAAAACTTCATGGTTGTGGGTCAAATATTCCATAATAGAACTGATAAAAACCAATGTATAGAAATTTCTAGACTTACATGCATAGTGTGCGTCTTCCCACTACTTGTAACACCATAAGCAAATACAGTTCCTGCAGTGTTTGAATCACATTTATCCGAGTGCATACACAAAATATATTTATTCATGAACAAAATCAGAATCCAATCAAATTGATCAATCCATACCATTGACACCTTCCATTGCAGCCTTTACTACAGGCCTAGCAGCTACATCATATACCTCCTGTGAATTTGAATGCTGTCCAAAAACTTTATCTACATAGTTTTCCACAAACATACATTATATCAAACCATAATTAAGCAAATTCAAATATCCTGAAAAAAATAATAATAAATAAAAAGTAATACCAAATGCATAAGCAGTAGCTGGATTGTATTGATTTCTCACTATCTTATCGCCATCTGCATACCAAGCAATCTCATCTCCTCGTTGATACTCCCTATCGCTGAATTTATAAAAATATAGAATAAAAATTAATAAAAACAAATCGATGAAACAATCACAATTGAAACCTAAAATGAACCGATTCGACTATGTTGAATAGATCTAATTTTGTAAACTCAGATCTATCAATTTACCTTAGCGGCCGAAACCGAATCGTGACTGAAATGCTATCCCCGGACCTCGGCGGTGCATCTAACGGCTCAGCAAGCAACTCCTCTGCCGGAAAACTAACAGGCGTTGCCGTGCGCGCACCGTAACCGTGTTGACCGTACTGCATTGAATCGGCGGCGCGAGAACGGCTCGGCGTCATGGATCGGGAACTGTATCCATTTCCCGAATTGAAGTACGAAGAAGCCGAAGACGAGCACGATTTAGGCATTAACCGATTGTTCATGATCGAAGACGACGACGATGTGGACGAGAACGGACTCGCTGGCTTCCTGTACGAGAACGGTGAACTGCTGCGAGCTCGTGAAGAGGATGCCATTGAGTTGACTCGGCGAGTCGGTGACTCGGTTGAGAGAATGCGTGTGAAGAGAAGAAGAAGCCAATAAATGAAACAAGAAGAAGAAGAGAAGAATGTGTCAGTGAACTCACATGGCTTGAGACACAAAAGTGAACAACATTGTTTCCATTTTTTATTTTTTATTCTTTATTTTTATTTCTTCTCGCTTTTTATTTGCTTTACGAGCTAGATAATACAGAGAGATTGTTTCTTCATCTTCAAGACAACCAGAGAGTTGCAGAGACTATAGAGAGAGAGAGAAGAAGACTTGAAGAAGATTTCTCAAATAACTGGTGAGAGAGACGGAGATGCTGGTGTTTTTCCATTTTTTTGTTTTTGTATTTTATTTTATTTTTAAATTAAGAGTTTAAATGTTTTATTAATTTTTTTATTGGAGGTGAAAAATCGGAGATCATTTACTGCGGCGGTGATGTGAAAGTAATGCTGACGTGGACGGCTAGGATGGACCCGCGAAGTATGTATATTTTGAAAAATAAAGTGTTTAAAATGAGCGGGAATAAGATTGGCAGGTGGTGATCACGACAAAAAATCAAAAATTAGAATTAATTTTTGATTTAAAAACCCTATCACCGTCTCGAGTAGCTTAATTAAGCGCACTCGCTTTTACTGGATGACACGTATGAATGTTGCTTATTTGGTGTGAATTTGAAGTGTAATAATTGGAGTACCGATTTACGAGAATGCCCCTGTCTTGAGGACTTATTTAGAAGTGTTTTGAAAAAGACGAGACAGAAATTGAAAGTTGAAAAGAATCTGAAGCCGTAGGTAGAACAGTGGAAGGTGGAAGCCAGGAGGAGGAGCGTCGTGTGGGAAAAAGGAGTGGTGTCTGTATCTGATGAGAGAGTGACACGTGTAATCATCATAAAGCAATTAACTGATTTATTTAACTTATCAAAGGTCCCACATATATAATATATTTGCTTCCAAATAAGCAAATTCTTTATTTTTGTTTTTGTGTTTGTATTTTTTTTGTTATTTTGTCTTTTTAACTAGTAGATCCTGTTTATATTTCAAAAATTAAATTGAATTATTAATTTTGTCAACAAAATTTAAATTACTAATTAAAAATATTTTTGTTTTTGTTTTTTGCCCTTTTTTATAAATATTTTGTCTTTTTTACTAGTAGTTTTGGTTTATATTTTAGAGTAATTGGCACAAATTCCCCATAGACTATACCAGCTTTTACATGTTGCCCCCTAAACTATTTTATTAGGCACTAAACCCCCTGAACTATCGCTTATTGGCAATCCTTTGGGTTTTTTCCCCCCTGAGAGGGGGCATCTTTAGTCTTGTTCTGCCAATAAGCGATAGTTCAGGGGGTTTAGTGCCTAATAAAATAGTTTAGGGGGCAACATGTAAAAACTGGTATAGTTTGGGGGGGATTTGTGCCAATTACTCTATATTTTATGAAGTTAAATTAAATTATTAATGAAAATTTTGTGTCTATACATTAAATATTCAATGTTATTGACATTTTTTTTATATATATTTGAAATATTAATGCACATATACTTATAATTCAAAATGGTTACGGTTCTCTTTTATATCCATAAATCATGATAGAGGTTTAAACAATTTTTCTATTACCAGTTTGAACTAACAAAAGATATATCAGTTCCTTGCATGTGGGCCATTGGATTTAAACATATATTTTGTGGTTTTATTTATAAAATTGTAAAGTGTTGGGAGACTTTTTATCTGAATGAGGATTGTTTTTCAAATTGTAATTGTTGCGGTTGATTTTGTCTAATCTCAACAAACTCCTAACCCGATAAATATCAAACTTTAAAATGTATATATATAAACATTGCTCACTACAAAGTTTGAAAATAGAGAGAGACTTTTCAAGATATTGTTAAGTTGTCGAGTGATCTTTCTATCATTGATAATTCATTGATTATCGTTGAAAGTAATGTGAATTGATAATTATAATAGATTTACAACTTTGAATAATGAATAATAAATAATATCCATATGCTGTATAGTTTTATATTGATTATACAAACTTACAAGCAACCAAAATCAACTCTCAATAGTCAATATTATAAGCAACTTATTACAAACTTACATTTAAGAAGATATTGTGTTTATTAATGTTTAAATAAATGAAGTTATTGGTATAAATTACAAAGGGAAATAATGAATTAAGAAATTAATAAAAATTCATTTTAATAAAAATTAAGAGCGTGAACACACGCACCGGGATTGAGATGGAAATAGAAAACAATGAGTGAACGGTGGGGATGGAAGATACTCTCCCATGTGATGGGTGGCTTTCTCTGTCTCACTTTACAGTTCTCAATAGGCGGGGCCATTTCCGTCTTTTCATCATCCTCCTCGTGTGCGGTGGCGCAACTACAAACAAACAATGTTAATGGATCAACAACCGTACCTGCCTCGATCATTTAATAATTGCCTGACCCCACACCATCCGTTCATGTAATTGGTCAGCTGCACCGTGACTGTTGTGCTCGTGCATACACTGGAATCTGAATTTCACCTTTCACGTAGACGTAGTTTCAAATCTTTAATCCTTGTAAGGTGTGTGAAAATCAAACGTTATCGTTATCGTGAATCGAAAGTAACGATTTTTTGTAAGACCTAGGATTCTAGGAATGATTATAGGGATAATATTGTAATTATTGATTTAAGTATCAACTGCAGTGCTCCACTACCCGGATTGCTGGACTCATGATGGACCCATGTTTTGATATATGATACACTAATCATTATAGGGTCGGATCTTTTTTTTGTTAATATGTGATTATGTGTATTAAAAATTTGTGTTAAAGAACCACAAATTTGAACTATTAGCATATATTTTATGCCGTAGTTCCATCCTTTTATAGTTATTGTACTGGATCGTAAATTTTGACGCGGGTTTTTATCTTACAAAATGTAAAATAAAAAATAAAAAATGGGTTAAGTTATTACTTGAGTATTGATATATATATATCGAAGGCATAATATTTCATATTCAAATGGTATACCTCTCACACCAACACTATCAGGTCATAGGTTCAAGTCTTTCTTCCTCTCAAAAAATCTGAATTTATATAATATTTTAAAAATATATAATAACGGCATCGTCCATTTTTATAATTGTTTATTGTCATTAACCACACGATATGTGGGTCAATGTTAGGTGTGAAATGATGAGATTTTATTTAATTATAAATGAGTCTCTCTGTTCTTTACTTAAAAATAAAAATAAAAATAGATATCTCTTATTAAAGAAGTTGCTGATAAAATGTATTAAACTTTAAAGAAGACAGTGACCTTTTTTATTTTTAAAAGGATAATATCATCATTCAATGTCATAATGTAATTTAAGAATGCATAAAAAAAAAAAATTAAAATCATGTAATTTAAGAAATATATGAAGATAAATGATGAAAGTTGTCTTATCTGTTTAAAATTACCTTACAACTTATAAGGATCGTTCTATTGTTGTAAACTTTTCAAATAATTATTTAATTTAAAATTTTAATAATGATATATTTTTTTTACCCCGTGAATATGTTCGAATGGTTTAATATCATCGATGGTGAAATTTTATTTTAAAGCCATCAACTGCGTCAAATGACTCTTAAGTCTAGATCATAATAATAACAATTGAATTTGCTTAATCCTTAATTTGTCTCAACTCTCAAATGATGATCATCATTTATATAAAATTGACTATATTCCTTAATTATAATTAAAACAAGTCCCTAATTGATCAAAGCATATTGGAATTAATATAGACCCCATATATATTATTGGCCATGGACCTACTACTGTTGTCTTCACTTGTATGCCGGCTTTGACTTTGTGTTGTTATTTGTTTTCATTATTGTGAACAATATTTTACTGGTATTTAGTAGTCATGTCTTCTTCTCTCTTTTTTAACTCTCCATGAGTTGGGTAATTTAATTGGGTCTTCAAATCTAGGAATTATTATGTCCAAGAAAATAATTTTTTTGTAATCAATTCTCATGTTTTTGTTTCGACATGGGTACAATTAGTTTGTAACAGTCTGGCAACATTTGACATATTTACCCATAATTTATTCACTCGATATTTGTCCGTAGAAACGACAACGTTTTAACATTTTTTTTTTTATATAAAGTTGTATATGAGAATCTAAAGGTTCGTTGATTCAATTAAAAACACTCAAACCAAACTATTTAACCAAATCAATTAATTAATTAATCTACATTCGTACAATTTGATGTAAATTTTTGGACCATGCATGTTGTGTTTAATCTCATCAATTTCTAAATCCGATAATTCACAGATTCATTTGATATCAGATTCCAAATATATATATATATCTAAAATAATCAGGTCTGGAATCTTATATATTTTTTCACGTGGAATCCGACTTTATAACGTTATAGAATCAATATCCTATATTTATAACGTGAAAGGAGCGTTAGTATTTGTTGATGGCTTGATGCAATGCATGTGTATAGGACCATAGGTTGTTTTTGAAATGTGACTCTCTAACTAAATTTAGCCCAAAATTAAACATCTAAAACCATTGAAATCCAATTGAAAGCTAGAAATGTTTGGACATGATTAATGATTATGGTGAGCAGGCTTATCTTCCTTTTTGTTGGGATTCTGTGTTTTTTACAAAGTTTTGTTTGTTTGCTCGAGAAAATTGCCATTACATAATCATTGCTCATGATTTTCATGCATCACGAGACATGTTGGAAAAAGAAGAAGAAGAAGAATGCTTAGTTGTGAATTTATTAGGAAATATTAAACTTAACAAATTCAAATATTTATTTCAATGCAACGTATCAATATATATAATAATTATTTATATCTTTTTGAAAAGAAAAGAAAATACCAGATAAAAAGTATTTTTAAGTGGTTGTTTGATACCATCGTCAAATGTGGTTTGATAGTAAAGATCATTCATTCGATCTAACAATATCTTAAGTTATAAACTGATCACTTGTACTTTAATTTTTTATTTATTTTTAAATCTATGAAGAAGATTGAAAACTATTTCTAATAAAAGCAATTCTAATCCAAGTGTTACATATAAAATAAAAGAATATTAACCAAAATAATAATAATAAAAAATAAAAATGAAGACCCCATAAACATAAAGGTTGGTATGGGTTGATACTAAAGCAACATGACTCTCTCTCTCTCTATCTATATATATATAATTTTTTTTTAAATAGGAAAAATAAAAGAAAAATAAAAACCTAGTAATATTTATCCAAATCCACCCAATGATGGTGATTGAGAACCTTAAAAATGGGGAAAAAGTGAAAGAAAGGTGAGATGTAACTATGGGTCCAATAGTTTCACAATCCTAAAAAGACATATTTGTTTTAACTAACCAACCACTAAAAAAGATGAGTCTATTTGTAATAAACAAATATGTCAATTTCTAAAAACAAAACCAATAAATGTTCATAACACATTTGACAATTTTTTTTTTTAAGCTATATAGGTAAAATTGATTGTGTCCCCCTTACAAAATTTAATTTAATTAATTTTGAGAATTCGAACTTAAAGTTATTAGGTTCAATATCATGTCAAGTTGCTACTTAATTAAAAAAAAAACCTCAAACCCTTTCCAATCTAATGTTAATGATATCGATTTCAAGACCTTTTACATATCGGTGAACTATATAAATAACTTTACGGGCTAAAATAACTAATATTTATGATAAAACTCTAATCACCATCTATTTAATATTCACTATTTTTTTTTCTTCCTATTTTGTATGAGCAGAAATAGTAGAAGCAAAGAATAGATTATAGCTAAAAATGTGGTGGGGTTTTTATTTATTTTTTATATTTTTTTTACTTCTTTTATTATTATTTATATTATTTTTTTTAGTGTTTTTTGATTGGCACATGCAACGTACCTTTATATATAATTCTCTGAAATCTGAATGGTGCGTGGTCCTTAAATGGCTAAAAAGAAGTTTTGTGTGTTTATGGTTTGTTTGTGTTGTGGTGACTGAGAGGAGAAGCGACCTCCCTTGTAGCTACTAGCTAATTAGCTGTCATTCCACTTTGTGTTCTCTGTGGTCTGTGCCCATGCAAGTGGCTCACGTGCAGGCTGCGCCACCAACACCCATCTACCTGTCTATGGGTGCCACGAAAATCATTGATCTTTCTCTTTAATTAACAACAAGCTCTCCAATTCAATTCCTATATGCATCATTAAATTGCATGGGCTCTTCTACTTATGTCTGCTTCTTTAGTGGATGATTTGGGGGTGCAACCGGACTTATATGGCCTCAACAGGGTAAAAATCCCCTTACTTGAGCCTTCGTCGAAACCAACAATCTCCGATAAATAGAAAACTATGACCTTTAGACATGTAGGTACACATTAGAGGATTTGAACCTCGTCTTTGTGAGAGCAAACCATGTGGATGAGTGCTTGATTAGCTATTATGTTAACCCCTCGTCGGTAAATAAGATAGTCTCCCTAATCCAACGAAGTAAATATAGTTGAAATTTCGGTGATATTATTTATCGGAATTCTTGTAGTATCGATAACGAAAATACTTTCATGCATTTTTTGCAATTTTGATAAATTTTCGATATTTAGTTCCGTAGATGAAAGAGACTACCTTTGTTTACGCCTTATAACTGTATAAGTCGAGCCTAAATTATTGTTTTTTTTTCTTCTCTTGTTAAATGCACTGTACTGTAAGTAGTATTAAAAAAATATTAATAAATAAATAAATAAAAACTGTAAGTAGTATCTTTAATATAAAGAAGTCAATATCATTGAAATTTTTGGGATATTATTTATCGGAATTCTTGTGCTTTGATAACAAAAATAATTTCATGCATTTTGGTGATTTTGATAAAAAAATTATTTTGATTATTGACTTCCTTTGATGAAATAGACTGCCTTTGTTTAGGGCCTTAGGCAATGTAAGTCGGGCCTAATTTAAACTTTTTTCCGGATCTTGTTAAATACACCCCCTAGTTATCGAAAATATCTCGACATTTTGAAGCATTTACACAATTACATAAATTCAGAATTTTTTAAAAAGGTTGGAGAATTCAAACTCACAACCTCATGATATAGGTATGAGGGGTTTTACCACCTGACCAATCTCATCTCATTCACAGATTTACAATTTTGCATAGCTAATATGGCTGTGTTTGGTTCACTGGAATGGAATGGAATGGAAAGGAAAGGAATGGAAACCATTCCATTCCAAATGTTTGGTTTACAAAAATTCAATGGAATGGCCATTCCAATGGAATTGGGTTTCCACCAAAATGGTGGAATGGGCTTTCCATCCACAATCCAGTGGAAAGGCCATTCCATTCCTAACAACATTTTCATTTCCAAAAATGACCCTCTGGAAAAAAATTCGAAACTTCGGAAAAAAATTGAAACTTTTATTGAATCTTGATAGAGAGGAGAAAAAAAAATTTGTGAATCGAAATCTAGGACATGCTATCGAAGAAGGAGAAAAATCTCCTGTGAATAAAAAAAAGAATTTAAAAACTTAACAATACTGAAGAACAAAACCTATATCAATTTAAAGGAGGCCAACAGGTCTGGTTTGACGGAGGCGCGAGAAGGTCGGCGACGCACGGTGGTCGGGAAGAGGAGACGATGAGTCGCCGGTGAAGAAGAAGCGACGTGGGTCGCTGTTGAAGGAAAAACGATCGGGTCGGGTCGGGTCGAACAAGGCGACGCGGGTCGCTGAGCAGAAAAGGCATGGGTCACTGATTTCTGATCGAGGAGGATGACCGGCAACGTTGTAGGGTAGGCGACTGTTGGAGAATCGACGGCGGAAGAAGTCCCGGTGATGAGGATTGCCGGAAAGAGCACAGGCAGGAGGCAACAGTCCTTTCCATTCCAGATTTCCAGCGATAATAGTCTGATAAGGCAAAAAAAAGAGAACAATTTTTTTTTTTATTAATTAGATTAATTTATATATATAATTATTATATATACTTTCATATTTTAGTATTATTATCCATAATATGTTATTATAATTGTTATGTAATTATGGGCATTTTGGTCAAAATACATTTATTTCTATTCCATTCAGTTGTTAACCAAACAAAATAATATTGATTCAGTTGCTAATTCTAAAGTCCCAACCAAACAAAGAAATCAACTTTCCATTCCATTCTATTCCCATTCCTATTCCCATTACTAATCCGATTACCATTCTGCCATTTAACCAAACATGACCTATATGCTTATTTCGGGTTCCTTAGAGGATGACTGGGGTGCATTTAACAGCACTTCCAAAACGACGAGTCGTTTTTCATCTCTCTTGTATATGGTAAGTTGGTAACCTTATCCAATATCGATCGATCGATCGATCGACAGAGAGAACAAGCGCGCTTTTGAAGAGACTGCAAACAATGCTGGTCTCAGTTCACCGTCCCACATGTTCTTCTCTGTTTCTCAACCCACTCCAACCATCGCAAGAAAACGGTACTCTCTCTTTACAATCAGACTTGTTTGTGTATGTTTTGAACAATGTTTTGTTTCATAATCATTTTCATGTTGTATGAGAATTCTCAATTCAGTGACGCAAAATTCATGTATTTTGTCTGCATTTGTCTCTGTTATTATATTGAATCAGGTCATTATAGAACTGTAAACAAACGGAGACCAACAAGTATGAGTTTGATGGGTAGTAGTAGTAAAAATGGTAATGGTGGGCAAGTGAGTGATCAACGGCTTTATCTTGGAATGGATTTTGGTACTTCTGGTGCAAGGTTTGCTATCATTGATAAACATGGGATGATTTTTTCGGAGGCGAAGAGGGAGTATCCTAAATATATGGTAAGATTTATTGACAAATTTTTCTTTGAATTTTACAATTTTGCATTTGTTAGTACTTAATTGACTAATTAAGATATTAATTTCTCTGTGAAAGCTTTTATGAATTGTAGTTTGTAATTCTCTTGCTTTCGGGTTTTTACAGTGTTATTCACTTATTTGTAAACTTCTACACATTGATGAATACATGGTATGTACTCTGTTCTTGTGATTTTTATGGTGGAGAATAGATTTGAAGAGTGTGATTTTTGAGAAATTTGTATCCCCGAATCACCATGATGATATTTGAAGAGAAGATGAGGATGTAGAATGTTATTTTGTTATGTATTGTGAGAATCTTTTATTATGAAGTAAATTGGTTTTGGGATATTGGTGTAGAGGGAACAAGTTGATTGTTTGCCAAGTATCCTTCTTAGGAATGAAGGAATAAGATTTTTAGCTAGTTTGTGTACGTATGTGGAATCGGATGTTGAAGTATTGCGATATTCTGATGAATTTAGAGTGCTTGTAGATAGGGATATACAAGGTTATTCTCACCATTCGCTATTCTTTTTGTAAAATAAAATTACCCTTTTAGGTAAAAAAATATATGAGAAAAATGGTGTAAAGCTTGCTTCTTGAATGCCAAGTGATGCTTTTGATTATATGAGAATAAATATAGACCGAACTAGAAGATTATGAAGCCTAGCTGTTCTATTGCTGGGAATTATGTTTCCAAGGAAAATTGACATCCTTGTTTCTGTTGTTTAGAAAGAGTGAAGAGACAATAGATTGGATACGCTCTTGGAAGACAACACTTTTCTCGTTGCTTGAAGATGTTCCTGTTAATCTCCGCCCACTTATAGCTTCTATTTCTATTGATGGCACTTCTGCAACTACTATCATTCTAGACAGGTGGATGCCTTAGAGTTTCGTTGCTTATCCTTGGATTGTTTCCTTGTTTACGTGAAGTCCACTAAAGTATTAGTCATCATAATTTGTTGCCGCAGCAATACAGGAGAACCATTATGGAGACCGTTCCTTTACAATGAGAGTTGTCCTGATGCTTTACCAATGGTGAAGTCTATTGCTCCTGCAAACCACACAGTTTGCTCTGGTACCTCTACCCTTTGCAAGCTTGTTTCATGGTGGAACATTGGGGGTGCAAATAAAACATCAGCAGTGTTGTTACATCAATCAGATTGGTTGTTGTGGATTCTTCACGGAAAGCTTGGAGTGTCTGATTACAATAACGCTCTTAAGGTACTTTCAGTTCTTAGTATGATCTTTTACCTATAGTAGTTGTTAACATCAAGTTTTTGTGCTAATGGCTCTTTGTGTGTCATAGGTTGGCTATGATCCTGAAGTTGAGTCCTATCCACTTTGGTTGCTATCTCAGCCATATTCACAACTCTTACCTTCTGTCAAAGCTCCTGGAGCTTCAATTGGCTTTTTAAAAGAGGACATCAGAACAAAATTCGGTATCTTTTCAATACATGTTTCCCATTAGTGAAAGCTAAATAGCATGGTGTCTCTTATACACACCCTTGATGCATTGGTATCAATAGGTAATTTAGTTAAATTCTTGAAGTTATAATTGAGGAATGGCAATTTAGGTAAAATATTCCATTACTGGATTTATGTATGATGGAAACTTTACTCAACCTGGTTTTACTTTTTGATACCATAAGAAAATTTTGTTGGTCAATCCTTTCTTTTAAATCCAAGCATCAATTTCCAATTATTTTTATGGAGGCTTTAGTTGACACTGGTGTGCTTCTTCCAATTTGTCCTTCTAGTGACCTTTAGCCAAAGCAGTGAAAACTGCGAGGAACTTACCTTTGTTGTATTAAGGAAATCTCTGGAAAATTGAGGAAAATATTTATTCTTATATTCGAACTTCATCGAACTTTAATGCTTAAATAAATTAATAAATACCAATATCAAAACATGATTTTGCTTCTGTGGATTTATAAAAAAGTTTGTGATTGCAGATTATTGAAGTAGGCGATGTCATTGTTCACAAAGGCTATTGATTATGTAGCTCTTAGTTGTAGTGATAACTAAATTAAACTAATGAAATTTGATTATTCAATCATTGCAGTGGACTCATATTTATATATAATGTTTTAATTTTCTGAAATCTATGTTTGGTTCTCTTGAAATAGTGGATAGATAAAATATTGCTGCTAACTGCTGTAGATTTCTGTCGAAGACTTTCAAGTTTTGAGTATGAAAAAATATTCTTGCAGGTTTTCCAAAAGATTGTGTCGTATGCACCGGAACCACTGATAGTATAGCTGCCTTTCTTGCAGCACGTGCAACAGAACCTGGCAAAGCTGTGAGAATTCTGATGAACTTATCTTTTTAATTTATTAATTGGAGCGACCTATTCTATCCTGTTATATCCTATAAGAAATACATGAAAATCGATTTATAAGAAGTGTGTGCGATGAACAATTCTTAGATCATTTGTTCGGAATTATTTAATTTGTATTCCATCTTATTAAATCTTACATTCACATCAGTGCTGTCAATTGCCAAATATATAAAGTTGACCTTACCTTGCCATGGTCATACATGCTCTAGTTGTAATTCTTTTAGCTTTTCACATGCGGGAAATAATGTTTCATGTCAATTTCTTACTTGGAGTTTCATGATTATGTTTATAACGTTATGTGTTTAGGTCACCTCTTTAGGTTCAACTCTCGCAATTAAACTACTGAGTACCAATCGGATTGAGGATGCACGATTTGGGGTATATAGTCACCGTCTTGATGATAAGTGGCTTGTTGGAGGTGCATCAAACACTGGTGGAGCCGTTCTTAGACAAATTTTTACTGATGAGCAGTTGGAGAAACTGAGTGATCATATCAATCCCATGGAAGCCTCTCCTCTTGACTACTATCCTCTGCAAGCAGTTGGTGAGAGATTTCCTGTGGCCGATCCAGAGATGGCTCCTAGGTTTTATTTTCTTTTTCCTCCTCTGGTAGATGAATTAGGACGAGCCACTGATTTCTTTCTTCATCACATTTACATTTTTTGTGCAGGTTACACCCGCGACCACAAAGTGACGTTGAGTACTTGCATGGCATTTTGGAGTCTATAGCTCGAATAGAGGTATGTATAGAGACTCCTCACTCACTTATTCTTGAGAAAAACATTCTTACATGCTTGAAAAGCATAGAAAATGAGACTTCATGTCACAGTGGCAAAGCCATCTTATGATGCGGGGGCCATGGCCACCAAGCCCACAATTTTTTTTTTCAGAGTTTATTTAAATTTTACCCTAGTGTTTTTGTTATTTACATTTTTCTATTAAATTTTTATCAAATTTTCAAATTGGCCCTCTAGGCCCTCCAAATTTGATGAAGTTGGCTTTGCCACTGCTCATGAGTGTGTATGATTTCTTCCAGGCAAAGGCTTATAGGTTGTTGAAGGATCTGGGGGCAACCCAAGTGGAAGAAGTGTTTACAGCAGGAGGTGGTGCAAAAAATGAGAAGTGGATTCGGATACGAGAGAGAGTTCTTGGTTTGCCTGTGAGGCGGGCAATTCAAACTGAGGCTGCTTATGGAGCTGCTTTATTGGCATTGAAAGGTGCACAACATAACTGAAATTATACTGGCAGTTGGCTGTAGATTGGCTCTGTAGATGCAGCTTTTTATAGAAAAATTCACGCAAAATTGTATATTTCAGTGATACGCTTTTCGTATTATGTAATGTGTTAATGTAATAGATTGTTAAACCAAATTCGAAAAATACATATCAACTTTTACAATTTACAGTGTTTGACATTGAAATTAACCTTGCCACTGCTCGGTAACCAAACACCTGAAATGAAACAAAAAACGGCGAGGGAGGGAGAGCAGAAGGTATCACGAGTTGACTCAGAGCGCCATTTGTTATGCGCTGTGTTGACTTGTGACATGCCCGGGAATCTCACTAGTCAACTCAGTACTAAGCCATATTCAAGCATTATTTAACTTTATAGGTCTGATCATGTTTTAATAGGCCCAATAGCTTGAACTGGTTTGGGCTCGGCCTGCAAAACTAAACTGGTTATTATTTTTTTTGGATATCCGAAACCCAGAAATTCATCTTCTGATCATGTCAAATGAAACTTACAGAAAAACCCAGAACTTGCCAGTTGAATCTAATTTGAGTACTTGAATGGTTGTTGATATGCTTGTTCTTGATGACTTGAATATACAATCAAATCATTGAGAAAAAGCAAAACCAAATACATGATTAATTAGGCAGGTAGGTGAAACATGAATTATATCGTGCATTTCATTCTCATTAGGTCATGCTCATTTGTTTCGTTGTCAATATAAATCTTTGCCTTCAAATACTAGAACTTTCATTACTTCTTTTTAGGGACTCATTGCAACATTGTGTTGTAAGAATATATATGTATATTCTATCTACAAAACAATTTTTTCTTTATAAATAATTGAGATTTTGGGGGAAATTAAAGTATTATTTCAATGATTAAATATCCAACTTTTGCTATTTAAAAGTACTTAAATTTCCTCCATGGACAAACTGAATTTTAGACAGGACCAAACAAATGCCTCAACTTTATCTAAATCCTTCTTTCGCATTGGTAACATATGTCCTAAGCACAAGTAAGAAATATATTAGTTACTATATAAGGAACAAGAAAATGTATTTATTATCTTGTTACCTTATAAAAAAAATAATGGATTTAAAAAAATGTTGGGTATCTATATATTTTGATAAAAAAAAAAATGGAATTACAGTTTAGACCTGTTTTGACTCTGTTAGTTAATAGAGTTAAAGTTAATTACTAGTTGATGGGTAAAAATGTACTTTCAGTTATGTTTTAGTAGTCGAGACAAAGGATAAAAGTATATGATTTTAATTTTATAAATAGTATTAATTAATTGAAAAAAAAAAAAAAATTCTTGCTCAAACTCCATAGCTTCACAAGTATTTCTACTTTGATTATCCCCGCCGTAGAACTTGTTGTTCAGATCAGTATCCGGAAGAGGATCATCACGCATTGACTGGCTTTTGGGATCGTAATAAGCAGAATTCATATCTAAATTCAAAATATATCTGTCAATATCCTCTCGGATACACAAATTCCTTAGGCTTCCATGATACCACCACCACCACTTGTACGCTCACGTTTTGCAACTCTTGCAAAACCCTTTTGTACAAATTCATCATCATCATCAACAACTTTGGCTTCATCAGATTTCTCTACTAGTAGTTGCTTCTTCTCCAAGCTTCTACCATAGCTTCATATCTCTCAACAACACGGGAATAGTTATAATCGGATGTATGATTGTAGCCATTCCAGCGATCTCTCTTGGCTTCATCGTAATCGAACTCGAAGGTCTCGATTTTTTCATCAGGAGCAATGTGTTTGTTGGTCCACTTGGCTCCTAATTTCCGAGGCCTTTCCACGCATGACTTGGCATCGTGTGTCATAGCTCCGCAGTTTGGACATGAACCCTTTCGGTATTTATGTGCATGAAAAACTTTTGCATATTCTATCATACCATTTAGTACTTTTATAAGTTGATGAATCCATTTTCCACTTTTTAAATTTTTTTTTAATTTATTTTATTTTTATTTTTTTTATGTTGTAAATTACCATAGAACATTTGACATGTACTTTGGAATATGTGGATTAATTTATTAATTTATTTTTCTTTACGCCCCATGCCTTGATTTTTCTTGAAATTTTGGGTTGTTGTATAGAGTGCAAAAAATCACCCCGATTCTGGTTATGTTATTTCCTTATTAATCAATTATTAATTCAGTCTACAGATATTGAGAATTTTATCATTTCGTCCTTATTATTTCATTTACATTAAACTAGTCCCTCTGGTTTGATCAATTTGTAACAAATTCTTTACATATTATTCGTTAAAAATTACAAACAAACAAAAATCTTGAAAAATCATAAATAAAAAAATTAATTGCTATAAAATTACATAAACTTCTTATGGTTGATAAAATCGCTCATGTAAATTTACTAAAACAACTCTAAAATTTATTTGAATTTAAATGCATCAAAATATTCTAATTCACTAAACAAAAACTTAATGGAAAAGGTCACGAGTTCGTTTATGTAGGTGTGAGGGGTTTATCACTGACCTTATCTTGTCACTCCTGATTTAAATTAGAGTAACAATTACATTATTCTCATATATTCTAATCATTATTGCATTATTCTAAAAAATCTCAATGTAAAATACCCGGTCCTTCACAATGATTCATAAGAATGAATAATTGATCTCCATTTTCAAATATTGATGAATTTTTATCATCATATAAATTAGAAAGGTACTTTAATTTCCCCCAAAATCTCAACTTATTTTGTAATAGGATATACATACATTCATAGAACACAATGCTACAACAGAAGAAATGAAAAGTCTTAAAAATACCATTTGAAGGCATGAATTTATATTGACAACAACAACATAAATGAGCATTAATTAACTAACGAAGGAGAAATTCATGATATTAATTATAATTCGGTTTCACCTACCTACCTACTTGCTTAATCATGTATTTGGTTTTGCTTTTTCTCAATGATTTGATCGGATATGCATGCCAAGGATTAGTGAAAAAGGTTAAAATTTGCTAAGGTGAGAAATTTAAAAGATGATGACCAAATTAAATTAGATAAATAATTTGGTTTTATATATTAATTTGTTATTAATGTACCTATATATTTGTAAGTTAATTATTAACAAATAAATGAAAAACTGAAATCAAATGTGCATTTGTAAATTAAATTAAGATTGTATTTTGTGCAATTTTTTTTTTTTTTTTTTCAATTGAAACAAATTAGAGTTCTCAATTCTCTACTAGGGTTAGAGAATAAAATATATACGGGAATAAGCAAATTATAATTATTTTTATCTAAAATAATTTTATTAATATATTCAGCTTAGGTACGTTCATATAAATATGTTTTTACAAAACCAATATGACTTTGAACCAATTTTAGATACTTCGACCGGTGGTGCTATACTGTGCTATTGAAAGATCTAAAATTTAAAATTTAGTTTTAATATCAAAATCAATGCTCACTTTTTCAAACTTAAAAAAATAAGGAAAAAAGAAAAATTTATCAAGCAATAATTTCATTTAGGGGATGAATTGAATTACATAATTTTAATGAAGGGATAATTAGCCTGGTGGCCGAATTCGGTGTTGAATTATTGTTATTATTGTTATTTTAAATCAAACACCTAATCAGGAGTATTTTAAAATTTGAGAAGTACCAAATATAACTCTCAGTGCCAGAGAGGTATCTTGCACACTTTTTATTTTTTATTTTTATAATATCTATTAATTCGGGATTAGTTGTTTTTTTTTTTTTTTTTAAGCTTTCGTTATTAGTAAGATTCGAATCTCTGATCTGAAAATCATTTATCCAAACTCCAAACTTGTCCATTTACCAGCTGAATTATGTCATTGTTGCCACACTTAAACAGTTAAACGGCGGGAGCAATATTATTCGGTGACCGGGAGTAATTAAATTGAGATGATGATGATTTTTCCATCACAAATTCCAATAAAAATTATTTGATGGGAACCCATAAGATATGTGTAATCATTTCTCTTGATTTCTTCTTTTAACCATCAAATCAAATGAATTAAATAATATTGTATTTGTTTGGTGTTAATGGAATCGGTGCCGATGAGATGTTGCTGCAAGCAATATTTGGAGACTGACGGTAATTGAATATTGGGGTCATAATTTTTCCATCACATGTTCCAATAAAAATATATTTCCTTTCGATTACTTTATCTCAACCATCAAATTAATGAATTAAGCATATTATCTATACGTACCAATCATTTGTTGGTGTGAGTGGTTCGGCGTTCTCATCCCTTAAGTAAGGTCATGAGTTTAACTCCCCTTGTGAACGGAGTTACACATATTGAGAGCACTTTACCCCTTAGTGGGCCGACCCGGTACTAATCCGGATTAGTCGGGATATGATCTGGGTTGATTACACCGTATGGTGGATCCGTTCCCGGAAACCGGATGGTGTAAACCAAAAAAGATTAATTCGTTAAATTGATTTGAAGCTGAGCATTATTTTATTTTCTTAGTTATATATTAAGAGTTAAAAAAAAAAGAAAAAAGTATGGAGTGTTGACTACCATCGCCAATGTGGTATGTTGGTAATAGACATTAATTCAATCTATTAATAAGAATTTTTACCCATATAAATAGATATGAGAATTTTTAAATTCCAAATAAAATTAAGTTATTACAATTGTAGACCTCTACACTCTACTTGTATAAATAAGACACTACCGGTATAAATAAGATATCACCAATCAAGTGTATGTCTTTTTGAAAATTAAATTTGTTATATATATATTTTTTAACAATATCTATCTATCCACCTATTTGTTATAATAATTAGAACATGATATTAATTTTTTAACAAAATTTATTTGAAAATTAAAGTGATCAAAACTTTGTTTAATATCATTAAAAATATATATATTACAAATTGTATTCATCATAATTTGGAGCAGATTTGTAATAAGATTGACAAAATATTGTACCTTTTTTTTTTCTTTTTTGAAGGATTTACTTTTTTTAAAAAATTTTATTATTATTATCTTTTACTAGAATTATTAGAAATTTTTTATTAGGAATTATCTTAAATCACATTTCTTTCAACTTTCAATTGAAAATAACTCTTTAAAACAATATATATTTCTCTCTCTATATATTCTCTCTCCCTTTCTCTCTCTCTCTCGATATATATATAAAAAATATAAAATGTTCTTTTTTTAAGAAATTATCTTAAATAATATTTCATTCAATTTTCAATTGAAAATAACTCTTTAAAACAATATATATTTCTCTCTATATATATTCTCTCTCCCTTTCTCTCTCTCTCTCTCTATATATAAATAAAATGTAAAATGTTATTTTTTTTTATAGAAATTATCTTAAATAACATTTCATTCAACTTTCGATTGAAAATAAGTCTTTAAAACAATATATATATATATCTCTCTATATATAAATATTTATTCTATCTCCCTTTCTCTCTCTCTCTATATATATATATATGTATAAAATATAAAATGTTCTTTTGTTTAACAGAAATTATTATATATAACATTTCATTCAATTTTCAATTGAAAATAACTCTTTAAAACAGTCTCTCTCTCTCTAATATAAATATAAAATCTACCATTATGTCAGTACTGGCGTACTGCTAGCTTTTGTGGCTGACATCTCTCTCTCTCTCTCTCGATCTTTTGCAAGCATCTCCATGGCTGTAGATGAAAAGAGGTTGAACCCAGAAGCAGCTGAGTTCATCCCCAACACTAGACTCATCAAACTTCCCTTTCGCACCTCCTCCATTAACACTACCTCCCTCTATAGTACATCATCTTCTCGACCTCCTCCTAATTCTCATCTTCATCTTTTGTCTTTTCAAAACCCTAATAATTACTTTCAATATGACCACCGCCACCACCACTACTATTGTACTTCTCCTCCTCCTCCACCACCAGCACCACCATCTCCATATCTCCACCATACATACACCACCACCACCATCACCACCCCTCCTGACCATCCATTTCTGTACAACAGCACAAACCCTAATAATAATCACCCAACTCAACCCCTCCATGATCAACATGATTATTGCTTGGTGGGTCCAGGTCCAGGTCCAGGAAAAGGTTTTAGAAGAAGAGGAAAGCAGAGAGGGTACAGTAGCAACAGATCAAGGTCTTATTGCAGAAACATGAACAATGGTGATGGGAGACCATTAATTCAAGCCACTAAGTTCAATATTAATGGTCAAAAACAGTACCACTGCTGCCCTAGACACAACAACAACAATATAGATTTCTCCAACCCCTCAAGAAATAATAATATTGCACAGCTGCCTAATAATAAGCAGAGACATCATCCAGTGGTACCTGTGAAAGAAGATGGAGGACATACTACTGTTATGATCAGAAACATACCCAATAGATTCACGTATGTTTTGAGTTATGATCAATCTTTCTTTTCATTTGGGTTTATTTATCTTTATTCTTTTCATATATATCCATGGAGTTTAGTACTGTTTACAAGTCATAAATAAATTTGTAATAATTTTTGCTTTTCTTTGATGAGTTTCAGACGTGATATGCTTATGGACTTCCTTGATGACCATTGCAATTTGGAGAATCAAAAGGCAAAGCAACTGATCATCCAGATCCACAATGTTGATGCAGAAGCAGAACCCATCATCGTGTCAGCCTTTGATTTCCTCTATTTACCTATGGACTTCAAGTATGTGTTAGTGTTACAGTTATTTGATTTTACTCAACATAATTCAAATGCATATATATATATATATATAATCATGTATATTAATTATTATATATGTATGTGCATGGATGGGTGGTGCATTATATATTGTTTGCAGAAGTGGAGTAAACAAAGGTTATGCATTCGTGAACTTCACAGACCCAAAAGCTGCTTGGAAGTTTTACTTGTCATCGCACAATCTTTATTGGGGTTCTTTTAAATCCAATAAGATACTTCAAATTGCCTCTGCTAGACTCCAGGTATACATGTATATGTACACATAACACATACAAATACATATAGACACCCCATCAAATTGCCCATTATAACTATTTTCCATTAAATTACACCTTTTGCATTTTAGGGAAAAGAAGAGCTTGAGAGGCACTTTGAAAGCACCATCTTTGCTTGTCAGGGCAAACATGAATATCTACCTGTGTGCTTCAGCCCCGCGCGCGATGGTTCAAAGGAGACAGTCAACCAACGCACTGTTGGAAAATGCACCACCAAACCAGGCCCAAATCTGTAGGCTTGATCATTCCGTTTGGTGTATGCATGCATATACATGATATACATGATACATGCATGTATATGGCCTTGACGTGACAGTGGTGCATTTCTTTCCTTCTCATTAATTACTTTGTGCTTGTTTAGCCTCAGCCTAGCTAGCCGTACGACGTCATATATATATTGATTCGTACGTGTCTGGTTTAATAAACTTTTTTCCGCTATTGACTTATTGAGTTCTTTTTACCATTTATGTAATGTAAAATATTTGTTGTCAGTTTTTGCTGGGCTGCATGCAGCCACAAACAATGATTGTATTGTAGGGTTGTTGAGATGGAGTGGAAGGGTTGGTGGACCCTGCCACCTGGACCAGTTGATGACTGTGGAAAGGGCAGGTGGCGGGCTCCACCGTCCAGGATGAGTAGCTCTGTGGCTGTGATTTCGTGCTCAAGTTTGTGTGTTGTGTGTGCACACTATAACATATAGTAAATAGTTTAAATTTTTGCTGGACTAGTACTAGTGGTCCTGTAGTGGACTGTGTTGTGTTTACGAAGGGAAAGTATCATTTTCCACCCTATATTTTAATCTATTAGTATATATCCACCCTGTATTTCCATTAATGACTGTTATCCCCCCCCGAAACTGAAAGTATTCGCCATATCCCCCCTCTCTGTTAGTTTTTCAGTTAAAACCTCTTATTGGCCCTTAAGCTTGAAGGGTAATAAGGTAACTTCACCACATGGACCTGAATGAGAATTAATGTGGGAGGGTAAAAAGGTAAAATCATTAATACATATTAATAACTTAATAAAACTAAAATTACTGAGTGGATGAGAATTTTAATTTTGTATATATATAGACCACACCGCTTTCTTACTATTTTTCCTTTTGGTCCGACAAAGACTTCTTTTTTTATCACCTTGAATTGGACAATACTATGCTATTCTCTATGCTTATATTAGTCTTATTTCCTTTGTTTGTTGGAGCCATAAGGATTCCCTTTAATCAAGAAGGAAACAATTTGGATATCTTATCAAAATTGTTAACTCTGTCTATAAATATTTGACATCAAAATTCAAATCATTTTTTCAATTGGTATGAATTTTTTCCAAATGTAACTTTTTTGGTTAGTGTAATGTTTTTGGAAATATTTATAGCGGCTTTTTAATATAACCCCCCAACCCCAAAAAAAAAAAAAAAATCGTTTAAATGGATCTATGTGGAGATCAATTAAATAAAATAAAAATTAACCTAAGCTGATACACACCCAAATCCTCTCTTCATCTGATCTTCTCCACCACACAAACCGAAACCCTAGCCAGAACCATCACTCAAACACCAAACCCATCGAATCACACCAATCGCCACCCTTGCGAGTGCCGATCTCCTCTTGTTGCAAATCTCTTATCTCTCTTTTCACTCTTTTTTTCCTTTGACAGAAGGGTAGCTGTCGCCACGAAATGAAGGGATGGGTGTTTCGCCACAGTGGCTGCAGGTGTGGTTGTGGTAGATGGGCTTAATTGGTTGGATTTGAGCCAAGGTTTTGGTTTTGGAGATGGATGTGTTTGGTTTCTGGTGTTGAAAGTTGATCTGGAAAACTACTTCCATTTTTATTTTTTTTCAATTGACTCTCAATTTCTGATGGATGGAATAATTTGAAAGATAAATAAATTTTGGTTTCAGTTTTTTATTTTGATTTTGGTGAAAGGAATTAAAAAGTAGTGGTTTCAGATTCTGGGTTTTTTTTTTTTTTTTTTTTTTTTGGTGATTAAAAATAGTAAAAAATAAATACTGATTTTGATTTTTTTAAATATGGTTAAGTTTTTTTTTTTTTTTTTTTGGAAAGAAATTCTGGAAAACTTTGGATCTCCACAATTTTTTTATTTTTTTCTTCTAAGTTTTTTTATTTATTATTTATTTTTAATTTGAGTTTGAGGGTATAATTGTATTTTCTCACTAACCTCCATTATTCAAGGGCATAAATATCTTTTAACGTGAAAATGAACATTTTATACAGAAAATCTAACGATAAGGGTGAATATGACGAATACTTTCAGTTTCAGGGGATAAAACAATGATTAATGAAATTAAGTGGGGGATTTACTAATAGGTTAAAATATAGGGGGGACATGTTACTTTACCTGTATGTAATCTTTTCAAGAAATTAGAAATGATTCTTGAATTGATTGGTGATTGACTTTAGAGTGTGATTCAAATATTTATTTCTTGAGTAGAGTACTCTATAAGCTTCATAGCAATTAGAAATTCTTATATATCTTCTTTTGTTTAAATTCGACCGGGTATTCCCTAGCAAACAATCATTTATTCGACTAGATCACACGCCAAAAAAAAACAAAGAAAATACGATTGATATGATGACAACCGATGATGTTAGAAATTACAACTGATCCACTCTATGTATCTGTTCTAGAGATGGCAGTATTTCCCACGGGGTCGGGGCCCCATGAGGCCCTGTCCCGAATAAAGAGGGGATGGGGGATAATATTTAGGGATGGGGACGGGGACGGGGACGGGGATGGGGACAAAATCTTATCCCCGAAGGTGAAGCGGGGCGGGGATGGGGGAAACACTCCCCGCCCCGATATATAAATATAAATATATATATATATATATATTTTTAAAATCATTTAACATTACTGTTTTAAATGTAAATAGTTTTTTTTTATTTTTTTATTTTTAATTTTTTTATTTTTAAGGTTTGTTTTATAAAATATTAGATTTTAGACTAAATATGAATTTATACTTTTTTTTTTCTTTTTTTTTAAACTTTTCACAACTCTTATTCTTTGTTTTATTAAAATATTTTATATGACATACTTTTTTCTTTGTTTTAAGACTAAATATTAAAACAAAGAATATGACAATGTTATATCCCCACCCCGTCTAATATACTGATTGTCATATGCATACATAAGTACTTTCATTCATATATATAGATATACATGCATATATATATATATATGAATGGGGAATGACATATGACAATCAGTATGTTATATGTATGCATATAACATTGTCATATTCTTTGTTTTAATATAATATGAATTTAAATTGTAATTTTTAAATGTATTGTTATATTAAATGGGGAATGGGGCAGGTATGGGAAGGACCCTTCAATGGAGAATCTCTGCCCCCGGCCTCGCTTCTCTTAATGCGGGGACGGGGACGGGGACGGGGACGGGGATGGGGATGGAAAAGCATTCCCCGACCCCGTTGCCATCCCTAATCTGTTCCTTTTTTTTTTTTTTTTTTTTTTTCACATTACAAAATATTACATTTTATTTATAAAAAAATAAAATGTTAGAAAGAACATTGTAAAGTATTGGGCCATAGCGCATAACCCTTGTTCAAGTAATTCACTCTATATATCTGTTCCAATGACATAAAATTTGATATTACAAAGTTTTGTTTTTTTGATTAATTACAATTAATTCGGGGATTTTTAGGGATATGGGAGGGCTCGAACTTACAACCTCGAGGGTGTAAGGGCTTGTTTGTTTTTCTCCTCTTAAATATGAAATCGACTAAAATAGTGGTGTTCACATAAGTATGCACTTATGGATTTTAAGTCATAATAGTTAAATCCAACAACTCACATTCAATGTACTCATGTACTTACATAAATGCCACTTATGTGAACATGTGAATGTTTTACCGAGACATTTTTGTTTGTTTTCCCCATCGACTTTTATCTGGAAAGCCATTAAAAATGTTTGAGATAAAAAAGTCAGAAAACCTGACTTTTATCTGAACTAAAAAACAGTGAGAGAACTTTCAATATTATTTCAAAAGTGCCCTTTTGAGATTAAACTATTCCCCATTTTACCCTCAACAAAATAGAAGAAGACTCCTATTTTCCTTAGATTTCCTTCGTCTTTTGTCACCAGAAATGATCTAGATTTGACTTGCTCTTCACCTGGAAATGTTTTATTTCTTCAACACCTACCAACATCTCCTTCACAAAAACAAACATGACTCTTTAGATGGGTGATGGGTGGGGTTGAAGAAGATGGATCTGGAATGGAATATATTATAGATGGATAAAAGCATCTCTAACCATGCTCTTTAAATTTTAGCTATTTTAGCTAGTAACTTTTCATGGGGTCACTCCAACCATCCTCCCTATTATAGCTAGTCATTCATATATTAATATTTTTTTGAATTTATAATATAAATAAATTTATTTTGTTTCAAAATTGACATAATTTTTTCAATAAGAAAATTAGTTTTAAAATAATAAAACAATAGGAGAGAGAAAATAGCTAGCAAGGAATAGGTCCCTACGTTTGAAGAGTGCTTTGGTAGTCTCTAAAATAGGGAGCCATAATAGAGACTGGTTGGAGTCCAAAAAAACCATCCCCACTAACTATTATGGCTAGAGGTGGGCAAAAAATCAGTGAACCGAACCGAACCGATCAAATCAGTTTTTTTTCGGTTTTTCATTGTTCACCGGTTCGGTTCGGTTCGGTTCGTTTTTTAAAAAACTGGATATTCCGGTTCGGTTTTTGATTTTCGGTTCAAGGGTTCGAACTGATGAACCGAACTGAGAACCGGTGTATATAATAAAAAATCCCTATATTTTTACTTAATCTTTCATAAATCCTTATAACACGTATTTATACTAGTTCATTTTGTTTTGAATTTTTATCTTAGTTTGAGCAATTATATCCCTTGTATTTGTTTGTACAGACACTTAGGATTCCCATCATTACTGTTATTGAAGGAGCTGCATTGGGCGGTGGACTTGAAATGGCACTAGTATGTGATTTACGCATTTATGGTAGTTACAATTTATTCAGATACAACTTTGTTTTTTTACAAAAGAAAGAGAAAATTGTAATAGATATTCCTGTCTTATAATTCAGGAGAGGATGCAGTGTTGGGCTTGCCAGAAACAGGACTTGCTATAATTCCTGGGTATGAAAGGAATCTTGTTTCACATTTGGTAAAGTTACCATTACATTTCTTGTGGGTTGCAGCTTTTCTGCATTTGTTTGTTGGCAAGGGATAGACCTGGCACGGTTCCGGTTCCATGGTTTGGTGGAACCGGCGGTTTGAACCCTTTTTAAATTTTTTTTTTTTTTTTTAATTAAACAAACAAAAAAAAGACTTCTAAGTTCTAACTTGATTGTAACTTATAAGTTGTAGATTGTAATTGAATAAAATAAAATATATAAATGACAAATTACAAAATTAAATTAAATTCATTGGGTTATTATTTGAATAAAATAAATAAATGACAAATTACAAAATTAAATTAAAATAAAACTAAACAAAATGACAAATTACAATTTACATTTCATTGGGTATTTGGAAATTGAGTCACCCAAAATTTAAAAATAACATAAAATAAATAAATGACAAATTACAAAATTAAATTAAACAAAAAAACAAAAAAAAAATAATATGTAAACTTATTAGCCTTGCACTTAATTTTTACCACAATTAAGTTGCTTACGTATCCTCTTGGGGGGGTTTAGAGGAATCAAAGGCCACGTAGTTCTCTTACCTTTTATTCTTTTATTACAGGATTGGTGATGACGTGGAGTCGTGGACTAATTTTTATTACAGGTTTGCTATTCATCTATTCCAGCTCCATTGCTCCAGAGCCTTCAGGTTCGTCATCCTTAAAGAAATCGTATGTTGGCTCCTGATCGATTTCTTGTTGTCTGTTTTCCGCTTTTGTCCAATCATCAACACAAACCTGTATCTGAAGTGCTTTCGGTGTCAAGCACGAACGTCTTTCATCTAGGATATTCCCCCCGGCGCTGAACTCTTGTTCCACTGCCACAGTAGAAACTGGTGTTGAAAAAATATTTTTGGCTATCATAGCCATGATTGGATAGTACTCTGTAGCTTCATTCCAATATTTTAAAATATCAAATGCTTCTGTAAACTCACAAGAAGAAGCTAGATAAGATTCAAGCTCGGTATACGAACCGGAACTTGATGAAAAACATCTTGGTTTTTTGGTTTTTTTTAATAACATACTATACCTAAATTCAAAAATCCAGAGGAGGATGATGGAGGCTGAGATGCAGTTTGTGTTTGTGTAACATCTATGTTCGGTGAGGATCCATACAATGTAACATATTCATCATATAAACTATACAATAATTTCTTAACTCTACCACAACACACATCAACATCATATTCAATATTTAAACCTTTTTTGCCATAATAACCTTCTAGATAATAAGACAAAGATTGTAATTTACAACGTGGATCAAAAACCATAGCAATCAAATAAATATTTGGAAACTCCTCATAATAATTTAACCATTTTGCCTTCATAGCACTAACGGCTTCCGCTATTGCTGGGTCAGATTCACAATAAAAAAATGCACCAGCAATATTAATACTCTCAATAATAAATAAATGTGTTGTAGGAAAATAAATACTAGATAATTTTTTTGTAGCATTATGAATTTTTTTTAATAAATTGAAAACATTGTAACAAGCATCCCAATGAGTTTCAAAAAGCTCAATGGTAGGAACATGAAATTGAATAAAAGAAACTAATAAATCCCTATACTCATAACTTTGAGCAAGCATTTTATAAGTAGAATTCTAACGTGTTGGAACATAACGAGCAAATTTAACGACACGTCTGCCATTTTGTTTACAATATCTTGCCCATGCTTTCATTGTAGAAGGATGTTTCCATAAAAACATTAGGGCTTTTCTAATAGGTAGAATAAAATCTCCAAGAGTTTCTAATCCTTTTTGAACACATATTTAAAACATGGCATGCACACCTTTGATGAAAAAATGTACCACCAAGAAAGGGTTTGCATAAATCAATTAAAGATGGAATAGCAGCGGTATTGGCAAAAGCATTATCAAAACCAATTGTAAAAATTTTGTTTTCAATATTATACTCTGAAAAAATAATTCTAAGTTGTCCATAAATATTCTAAGCAGTGTGTGCATCATCAAAGACTCTAAATATAAGAATTCTTTTTTGGATAGTCCATACATTATCCATATAATGGCAAGTGACACCCAAGTATGAATGCGATTGCCAATAGTCAGTCCATATGTCGGCACATACGGTAACACGACCATTATATTTTTTAAAATATTTTTCTAACTTTTTTTTCTCTTTCGAATAAATCTTTTCAAGTGTTTGTGTGAGCGTGGCTCTAGGGACACGGCATGCAGTAGGGTTTAATGCTCGTCGACAATAGTTAACAAAACCAACCCTTTCAGCAAAATTGAATGATAAGAGTTCTACTGCTACCATCCTAGCTAATTCTTCTCTATTTTGTTCATCAGTATAACGAAATAATTGTTGGTTAGGAGTAACGTACCTGGGAATTTGTGATTGTGACCTCGTTCTGGTTATTGCGTCTGGATGTTTGGTTTCAATATGCTTCCAATAAGTGCCATATCCTCCGGATTTGCTCCACTTATATGTTTTGGTGCAGTAATTGCAAGCCGCTACATAGTTTCCATATTCTTTCCTAACTTTCTTCATATGTTTGGCGAAGAGATCAGATTTGTTCCGCTTTCGTATCAGATCTTCCTCCTCTTGTAGTTCCACTTCCGCTGGATCATAATCAAAATCTGGAGGTGTATCAATATCAGACATATTTTCTGACTGGCTTGTCAAATTGGGGGTGGTGTCATTGGGATCGGGTTCAGAAATTATTAGAGGGGGAGTAGGACAGTTTAGGCCTAGGTCTTCAGCATAGGCCTGACGTTGCAGATATTTGTGATAGGTGGGGTTGTTATGATTGAGATTATCGATCATAGTACCCTTACCTTTCATTGAAATCGAACGCCTAGGATCGTCATGGCCGTGACCCCTTCCACTTCCACTTCCACTTCCACTTCCACTTCCACTTCCACTTCCACTTCCACTTCCACTTCCACTTGCCATTTAAAAATAAATTTGGGAGAGAATTGGAAACTTAGAACTTAGAAGAATAATAGTATTAGACTATTAGTAGAATAGTAGGTACTATGTAGTAAAGTACAAAAGTAGTAAACTAGTAATTGCAAATAAATGAAAATGAAATTGGAAACTTAGCAATTGACTAATTGGAAATTAAATAAATTGGAAATAAGATTAATTGCAAATAAAATAAATTGGAAATAAAATTAATTGAAATTAAAATATATTGCAAATAAAATAAATTGCAAATAAAATAAATTGGAGATAAAATAAATTCGAAATAAAATAAATTGCAAATTGCAAATAAAATTAATTTCAAATAAAACAATTATAAAATGAAATAAATATTAAAAACCTTGGAAACTTGGAGATTGAGAGACTTGAGAGTGTTGGAGAGAAATTAGAATTAGAGAATAGAGAGAATTGAGGAGAAATTGGTGTGAAGAAAAACCAAAAAATAAAAAATAAAAAAATTTGGGCGAACCCGAACCGGAACCCGAACCGGAACCGGAACCGCCGGTTCGCCCAAATCTTAGAACCTGAACCGGCCTCCTCCGGTTCCGGTTCCGGTTCCGGTTCCGGTTCGAACCGGAACCGTGCCAGGTCTACTAGTAGATCAATAGTGTAGCTAAGGAGAGTGGCTTTCTTATTTATTTGACAATTTTAGATGGCCTAAAACTGAAAAAACCGAACCGAACTGAACCGAATCGGTTCAATTGATTTTTGATCGGTTCACACTTTTAACTTTTATCGGATCGGTTTACTTTTTCAAAAACCAGATATTATTGGTTTTTTATTGGTTCACTCGAAAAGTGAACCGATCTATTAAACGCCCACCCCTAATTATGGCTAAGGAGTGGCTTTAAAGAGCATGGTTATATGAGCATCTCCAAAGGGGCTCCCTAAACCTACTCCTTAGCTAAAATAGCTAGTAGGAATGGTTTTAGAGCACTCCAATGGGCTCTCTAAATAGCTCCCTATTTTAGAGAACCACCAACAGACTCTCTAAATGTAGGGAGCCATTTCAAGCTCCCTATCTTTTCTCTCTTATTTATTTTAATATTTTAAAGTTCATTATTCTTTTTCTTACAATTTAAAACAAAATAAATTTATTTATATTTTAAATTCAAAAAATATTAAAATATTAATGACTAGCGATAATAGCGAGGATGGTTGGAGTGACATTATGAAAAGTTGCGAGCTAAAATAGCTAAAATTTAGAGAGCATGGTTGGAGATGCTCTAATGGAGGAGCGGAGGAGGCAACAAATGGTGTAGATAGTGTGAAATATATGGGTTTATCTCTAAATTTAATTTAGTTTATATTTTTAAAACCTATTCATTAATATCTTTTAAAAAATTAAAATCTTTTAAAGTAAAAATGAATTAATTTTTTTTGATGAAATTGGACTGACCTAAGGGGGAAAAGCATCAAGCGATTATATGCTGAAAAACCCCTAGGCAGTATCCATGAAAATATAAAAAAGGAAACAAAGAAACAAAAGAATCCACAAAACAGAGGACACATCCCTAAAAAACCCATTGGCACGCAGGCCAAACAAGAAAAACAAATCTAGGAACACCTGAAAGATTCTCTACCCATACAGTCATTATCAACTAACAAATAACAGAATGAAGGAGTGGAATACCACCACAAATCAGAAGGAATACCCAAAGCGTGCATAGATAGAGCATCCGCCACTTGATTACCTTCCCTGAAAATATGAGAGGCTTGGAACTCCATATGCGAGATCCGATAAATGCAACATTGCCAAGCTTGACGAACATGCCAGGTAACATGATCCGATCTATTAGAAAGAAGATGAACAGCATAAGAAGAGTTATTCTCGAGCCAGATCCTATACCAACCCAACTTCCAAGTAAAAATGAATTAATTCATATTTTCAAATATTTATTTAATTAGCTTAAATTAAAATATTATAAATACTATTTCAAAAAGGAAATATTTTGTAAATACATTAACAATAGAATAATTATATTTAGAATTATATTAAATACATAAGAATTATATTAAATACAAATAAGTACACCATGATATTGTCTTGTTACTAGATTTCAGATATTGATATTCAGATATGACAAAAAGAAAACAAACATATCATTGACATTTAGATTTCAGTCACTTTTCAGACTTCAGATCTATTCATGTTTCAGACAAAAAAAAAACAAAAAACAAATACTGCCTAAGTGTGAGGTGCATAACAACAAACCAACCTTATTTTGTCACTTTGATATTACAATTGATACACTATGTATCTATTCTCTCTCTCTCTCTCTCTCTCTCTCTCTCTCTCTCTCTCTCTCTCTCTCTCTCTCTCTATATATATATATATATATATATATAGTCCCGATCTTATCAGTACATCCTGATATAACTTTATCAGGATATTGAATGTGAGCCATTAATTTTGACAAGTGCATACACACTTGAGTCAAAGTATGTAAAACGAGTGACTCACATTCAATATTCTCACGAAGTTATATCATGATGCACTGACTTGAATTTTTTTCTATATATATATATATAAATATAAATGTATTTTTTTTTCTTTCACTAGAATTATTATAAATTATCTTAAATCACATTTCATTGAACTTTCAATTGAAAATAACTCTTTAATTAAAACAATATCTCTCTTCCTTAAAAGAAAAAAAAACAATCTCTCTCTCTCTCTCTCTCTCTCTCTCTCTCTCTCTCTCTCTCTGTATATATATATATATATATATATATATATATATATATATATATATATATATATATATATAATATGAAATATTCAAGTCAGTGCGCACTGATATAACTTCATAAGTGTGTTGGATGAGGACCATTAGATATATATACTTAGATTCAAAGTGTATGCACTTGTCAAAACTTTTCCATAATCAGTGGTCTACATGCATTGGTACTGATGTAGTTATATTAGTGCGCACTAATGTGAATGAGACCGTATATATATATATATATATATTGGTTCTCTAGTAAGGATGTCCTGGAATTATAAGTTAAGGACGTCCAACCACATCTACACATTCATATTAGGTGTGGGTATTTATTAATATGGGGCTGTGGGCCCACTGTGAATGTGTTGCTATAACTGGATATACTGAAATTATAAAGTCATGACGGTCCTGATTAAAAAAGTATTATATATATATAAACTCTCAATAAGAAAAACATTATTTTTATTTCATTGACATGAATAAGACAAAATTGAACTTCTATCCCCGACATTATATGGAAAACTTGATTTACTCTCACTCTATAATTGATTATCTTTTTTTTTTCTTTTTCCCAAAGTATGGAAGTATAGTTTTTCTTAGCATAAAATGTATGGTTGTTTGACATTGTAATTAAAAATTATCAAATAATTTGTTTAAAATAATACTTTATAAATTATAATATAGCATTAGTAATAATAAATTGTAGTCGGAAAATAAATTCATAAAAAAATAACACAATATTAACTTAAAATTATGACTAATAAACCCACGACTCTGGTTTGTTAATTAGAAAAAATAAATTTTAATTTTAAAAAATACCTGAATTAAAATAAACAAATATAAATAATTGATTAAGATTAATATTATACGACACAAATATATTAAGGTACAGAAAGAAAGAATCGAGAGTTGAGACTTGATTGATTGATCGAGGGAGGGAGAGTCGACGTGAAAGAGGACACAAGAATTGAGAGGGGAGAGGTGAGGTGGCAAATATATATATTTTAAAGCTGAAAACCTAAATTTATATAAAAGTGTACATAAAAAAAAAAAAAAAAACAGTCTCTATATATAAAAATATAAATGTACCAGTATATATGTCACCGCTAGCTCTTGTGGTTGGCATTTCTCTGTCTCTCTAGATCTCTTGCAAGCATTTTCATGGCCGGAGATGAAACAGTGAGTGTTGAAATGAAGTTGAACCCAGAAGCAGCTGAGTTCATCCCCAACAGAATCCAAAGCACCACACTCATCAAACTAATTCCCTCTCGCACGTCCTCCACCTCCTCCATTATTCGAGCTCCTCCTCCTCTACCTCCTCATGTTTTGTCTTTTCAAAACCCTAATAATTACTTTCAACAATATGACCACCACCACCACCACCAGTGCTACTACTACTACTGTACTGGTACTCTTCCTTCTCCTCCTCCACCATCTCCATATCTCCACCATACATACATCACCCCCACCACCACCACCCCTCGTCATCCTCATCCTGACCATCCATCTCTGTATAAAAACACAAACCCTAATAATAATCACCCAACTCAACCCCTCCATGAACAACATGATTATTGCTTGGTGGGTCCAAGTTCAGGTCCAGGTTATAGAAGAAGAGGAAAGCAGAGAGGTTACTATAGAAAGAAAAAGTCTATCCGGAGAAGAATCAATAATGGTGATCATGGGATGAGACCCGTATTTCAAGAGGGTCGTGATAGTAGTACTAGTCAACCCAAGTTCAATTTTAATGCTAAAAAAAAGTGCCACTACTCAAGAAATAATATTGCACTACCTAATAATAAGCAGAGACATCATCCAGTGGTGCCTGTGAAAGAAGATGGAGGACATACTACTGTTATGATCAGAAACATACCCAATAGACTCACGTATGTGTTGATCATTAATCTTCATATATCTCTCTGTTTTCATTTGGGTTATATATTTTCTTTTCATGTACATGGAGTTGGTGTGTAGTACAATAGTTTATACCTGTTTACAAGTCATAGATTTATTATAATTTTTGCCTTTCTTTGATGAGATAACAGACGTGATATGCTTATGGACTTCCTTGATGACCATTGCAAGTTCGAGAATCAAAACGCAAAGCAACTGATCCAGATCCACAATGGTGATGCAGAAGCAGAACCCATCATCGTGTCAGCCTTTGATTTCCTTTATTTGCCTATGGACTTCAAGTATGTATATATGTTACTATAGGAGGAAATAGCCCTTTCTAGTAAGGGGTTTTCTATTCTTTCCCTGAATCAGCGTTTTCATTATTATTACCAAACAATCCATTGAAGAGATAAAATTACTCTTGTTTTTTCTACTATTTTTTTTTAAACTAAATTTCTTCTTCTTCAAAAAAAAAAATTTTGTTTTCTTAAATTAGTGAAGGCTACACAGACCTCCATATGCTGTTTTGGAATAAATATAAATAGATTAAACAAACTAGGAATTAAACACATCACTGAATTTTTTTCTTTCTTTCTTCTTTTTCCGCTTTGTATTTTTTTATATATTTTTTTTATAAATTAAACACGATAGAAATTAAACACATCATTGCAGTTTTTTTATTTGTTCTTCTTTTTCTTTTTTTTCTTTTTTTTAAAACCGGAAGATTTCTATTCGAGGTTTGCAAGACCCTACCGGAAGTACGACCTCCATTGAAGGTCTTGCATGCCTCCAATAATAATAAAAAAATTAAAGTATTTTTATTTCAAAAGCCGTTAAGGTTATTCCTGTTCAAACAGTCGATAATTTGATAAAAACAATCAAAACAATCCTGAATAAATATAATAACTCCACTAATTTTATGGTTTGTTTTAAATTTTAAATAATAATAATTATTTAAAATAATAATTATTATATAATTCAAATACATATATTATAATCATGAATATTATTGTATATATGATGTGCATGGATGATTGCAGAAGTGGAATGAACAAAGGCTTCGCATTCGTAAACTTTACAGACCCAAAAGCTGCATGGAAGTTCTACTTGTCCGCTCACAATCTTTCCTGGGTCGCTTTTCATTCGAATAAAATACTTCAAATCGCCTCTGCTAGACTCCAGGTATATATATAAATAAGCAAACAGCCAAGTAAATATCCATATTTGTTATTTCTCATATTTGGAGGACTTCAATATCAAAAATATTCTTAAATGTTCTCGATATTTTGAAGGTATCAGCCATATGCTCGATATTTATTTCCTTGTCGCATTCATACACGTCTAGATAGACATACACCACATCATTATTTTCCATGAAATCACACCTTCTAATTTTTTTTTGTGATTTTGTAGGGAAAAGAGGAGCTGGAGAAGCATTTTGAGAGAACAAACTTTGCTTGTGATGGAAAGCATGAATATCTACCGGTGTGCTTCAGCCCGGCGCGCGATGGTTCAAGAGAAACAGTGAACCAACGCACTGTTGGCAGATGCGCACCGCCAAACCAGTCCCAAATCTGGCCTCATTATTAGATTAGATTTTGTACTTTGTAATAGATGCATATACATGCATCATGCATGGCCTTGACGTGACAGTTTGGTGCCAGTTTTTTCTGGGCTAGCTGCAAGCCATAGACAATGATTGTAGACTAGTTGTTTAATGGAGGGGTGTTGCTGTGTTGGTTTGGTGGACCCTGCCACCTGGACGGGTAAGGCCAGGTGGCGGGTTCCACCATATATCCAAGATGAGTGGTTGTGATTTGGTGATCAATTTGTGCTTTCTGTTGTGTGCGCAAACTTAACCATACTAAATAGTTTAAGACCAGTAGTGGACTGGGTTGTGTGTATGTAATCTTTAATTTCAAGATATTTTTGAAATGATTCTTAAATTGATTCTTAGAGTGATTTTATTTTTATTTTTAAATATTACATTTTTTTTGAGTTTCAAACATACAACCTCACGCCGTATGTGTTATAAATAAACCACTTGATTAATCTTATCTTTTTTCGTTAAATTTCACCAAGTATTCTTGGCAAACCTCACCTTATTTTCTAGTATTTTTTTTGTAATTTTACAGTGAATTCGTATTTGTTATTCTGAATATTCAATAATTTGATTGCAAATTGTTCCATGTAACATAAAAAAAATTACTTCAGAAAAAACATTTAATAAGATATTATTTTCTAATATTTTTTCAATATAAATATATTTATTATATTGTAATTTTAAAGTAATTTTATAGGGATCTAAGGAGGAAGACAAACTACTAGACTAGCCTCACCATCACCTTCTCTTGACTTTAGAGTGATTCATATATTTATTTCTTGAGTTGACTCTATAAGCTTCATAGCAATAAGTTCGACCAAGTATTCCTAGCAAACAATCATTAAAATGTTAGAAATTTACAATCGATACGTACGCTATTCCAATGACAGAAACTTTTGATCATCATTACACAAGAAATTAGAGCAAGTTTTTTTTAAAAAAAATATATTTTTAATTAATCTGTTGGGTGGTCAAGTTTGTGTGCAAAATATAGTATAGTAAATATTTAGATTTTGGCTGGATCAGTAGTGGACTTCAAGAAATTTTGAAATGATATTATTGGATTGATCATTTGATTGTTGATTAACTAGAGTGATTCAAAGCCTATTATTTATTTATTGAGTGACTCTAGAAAGAAGGCGGCGATAATGAGTAATGATCAACGCCAGAAAAAGAGGACGACGAAAAAGGTGATCGAACTTCCAATGTTCGAGGCTCCTGAGACCATATCCAAACTCCAACCATTCTTTATATCCCTAATCTTCCGACGGTGGTGCCGGTTTCAACTGCAATAAAATCGGAACGTTGAAAGATGGAAGAATAACACAACATGAGCTCACAATCTTATAAGTAGATTTGAAAAGCATTGAGACACAATATCTAAATTATTTTATAATCTTTTCACATGAACTGATTTGTTAAACTATGAACAAAGAAACTTTTCTTTTTCAAAATCTTGTATTTCATTTCAAATAATATAGGGAATTTTTAAATCTAATAAATAGTTTTAAACAAAGTATAAGTTATTATCAAATATCCAATAAACAAAGGAGAGAATTCAAACCGAGGAATGTGTTTCCGTTTTAAGGCTCAACTCTAAACAAAAAACCTTTGCCTATAAGGAGAGGTACTTTTGTTAATAATTCATTACTGGGACCTCGAAACCTTTTCTTAAATGTATAATTCACCAAACACCATTTATTTTTTTTTTATTTTTTTAATTTTTTTTTTAAGTCAATTGATAAATCCTTGATAAAATTAAGTCAATTGAGAAACTTCAAGAATTTGATGGTTAATTTATGGAGTGAGGTCCTTCGAGAATTACCATTTAAAAAAAAAAAAAATTTTAACGGTAGGGATTTTATTACAAATATAACCTAATTGATTAACTAACTATTTTTTTATTTAAAAAAACATTTTTTTAAGAAAAATAAAAACAAATTGATAAAAATGTTTTTTAAAAAAAAATAAAAATGGTAAGTTAATTAATTAGGCTATATTTGTAATAAAATCCCTAACTATTTAAATAAAAAAAATGGTTAGTTAATTAATTTCATTATAATAAAATCCACAAATATAATAATTATTATAATAAAATAATTAATTCAGGGGAAATTTAATCATTTTAAATTTTAAGTTTTGTCAAATAATTAGTCAATGAAAAGCAGGAGAAAATGAGAAATACTGTATGTGCAATTTTGGCAAAAGTTACATCTGAATGCAATATAAGTTAAACTCATAGGAAGTTTATGCGATTTACCTTAGTTTTTTTATCCTCATAAGAGTTTTTTTTTTCTTAAAAAACAAGTGTATATATATAGTGATTTCGTATTTGATATTCACTTATTCTAAGCATTCAATAATTTTCTTTAACTTGATTGAAAAATGTTCCATGTAACATATAAAAAAAATAATAAAAAAAATAAGAACTTATTTCCTAAGGTGGAAAAAAATTAAGCTAGAAAATTGGGGTGTTGCGAGAATCGAACTCGCGACCTCTCGCACCCGAAGCGAGAATCATACCACTAGACCAAACACCCTTGTTGTTTATAAAATGCATCCTTTAATTACAAATTGTAATAAAACAAAATAAAAAAAATTGTAAATTACAGTATTTGATGCAACTGCAAGAACCCATCCAAAATCTCTGGAACCAGCAATGGCAACTACAACAATGAGTTTAATCTTGAGACCACTCTGTATTTCCACAACCTCCACAATCCTCTCAAAATACCCAGTTCGAAAATCCACTTTTTCTTCTATCACAACCTCTCCTCTCTTCTTCTCTCGCTCTCTCTTCTGTTCTTCTCTCATCACACACTCACCCACTAAAGCCTTCACTTCAACCTCATGTTTAGCGCAAGAGGAGGCAAGTGAAATCCAAGAATTTGATGTGGTTGAGGCAAGTGAAGACGAAAACGAAGAAGAAAATCTTCCAAGGAAGGAAAATATTGGAACCGATGGTGGGGTTGGCGGCGGCGGTGGGGCGGATGCGGTGAAGTTACCGGAGTTGACGGTGAAGGAAAAGAAGGAGCTTGCGTCATATGCGCATAGTTTGGGGAAGAAATTGAAGTTGCAGTTGGTGGGCAAGAGTGGTGTTACTCAATCTCTAGTCTCTGCTTTTATTGAGAATCTAGAGTCCAATGAGCTCTTAAAGGTATTTTCTAGTCATTTTCTATCTACAATTTCAAGTTGATATGTGTTTTTTTTTCTTTTTTTTTCTTTTTCCCTTGTGCTCATTGTGATGGATATTTCATAGTTTTAGTTCAATGATGCTTCTGGGAATTGTTTAGATTGGCTCATTAATGAAATTCTCATCAATTTGTGTTTTTTAATGTGAGTTTTAATTGAAAAAGTTGGAGGATTCTAGTACGAATTTCCAGTTGCATAATTTGTAGCTTTGGTTGTATAGCTAACAGCCTAATAAGGTCCAAAAGATTTGTACTTTAAGCTAGAATGTGTGTAATTAAGGAGTTCTCGAATCCAACGAGCTCCTAAAGGTAAGTTATTGTCATTTTCTATGTACAATTTCAAGTTGATATGTGTTTTTGTTTTCTCATTGTGATGGACATTTCCATAGTTTTAGTTCATTGCTTATTATATGATGCTTTTGGGAATTGTTTACATTGGTTCATTGTTTAGATTCTTTTTTTTTTTTTATGTGAGTCTAATTGAAAAAGTTGGAGGATTCAAGTATGAATTTCCAGTTGCATAGCTGATAAGTTCCAAAAGATTGGCACTTTTAGCAAGAATGTGTGTATTGAGTTTCAACTTCTGAGCTGTGTTATTTGGCAAAGCAGTAAAGTTATGGAGTTTTATGTCCTCGAAAGTAGAAGATGTTTTTGTCATAGAACTGTAGTTTTCAGTCAGAAAAGCCTGCATTGGCTGCCAAAACGCTAGACTCATTTTGGCTTCCATTTATAGATTATGATTTACTATATGTGTGTTTTTGTGTAGATTGATATGTAAAGCTCGTAGACAGTCCCCTGTCAAGGAAGATCTTGTCCATACAATTAAAATCCGTATGCTGTTAAAGGGTAGATGGTGCTATGTAGAGATCTTACAAAAGATTCGGATTTGTATTCGCCATATTATTTGGCTGAGGTGTTACATATTGAGTTCTCTATACTTCAAACACTAAAAATATCTATGCTTTATATCCAGTGTGTGCTGTTTTAGCTTGTGTTTCCAGTTCATCATTGTATTGTGTCTGTTTACAAATTACATTCAAGTTTGTTGGATGCCATCTCTGTTGCACTAGTGAAGAATTAGGAGCTGTTTTATGTGCCGGGCTAACTATTGCAGTTTCCTTAAATGGTCTATAGATAGATTAAAATTCACGGGACTTGTCCCGGGGAGATGGAAAATGTGGTGAAGGAACTGGTGTGGTTGTTGGTCAAATTGGTCGGACTATCATTGTATGTAGGCCTAGTGTCACCAAATTGCAGGCAGAGGAGAAGAAGAGACAAGCTCGTAAAATTTTTGTGAGAAAACAATCCAAAGTGAAGCATTTATTGCTGGTAATGAACAAAGAGTTTCGCTTCCTTGATGTTAAGAATCTGCATCCTTTAATTAAAAATTGTAATAAACCAAAACTTAAATTGTAAATTATCTGATGCAACTGCAAGAACCCATCCAATATCTCTGCAACCAGCAATGGCAACAACAACAATGAGTTTCATCTTAAGACCACTCTGTATTTCCACAACCTCCACAACCCTCTCAAAATACCCACTTCACAAATCCACTTTTTCTTCCATCACAACCTCTCCTCTCCTCTTCCCTCGCTCTCTCTTCTCTTCTTCTCTCACCTCGCACTCACCCACCAAAGCCTTCACTCCAACCTCTTGTTTATCACAAGAGGAGGCAAGTGAAATTCAAGAATTTGATGTGGTTGAGGCAAGTGAAGACGAAAATGAAGAAAATCTTCCAAAAAAGGAAAACATTGGAACCGGTGGTGGGGTTGGTGGTGGCAGTGGTTGTGGTGGGGCAGAGACGGCGAAGTTACCGGAGTTGACGGAGGAGGAAAAGAAGGAGCTTGCATCATATGCGCATAGTTTGGGGAAGAAGTTGAAGTTGCAGTTGGTGGGCAAGAGTGGTGTTACTCACTCTCTTATCTCTGCTTTTATTGAGAATCTAGAGTCCAATGAGCTCTTAAAGGTATTTTCTATGTACAAGTTCAAGTTGATATGTGTTTTTTTGTGCTCATTGTGATGGATATTTCGTAGTTTTAGTTCAATGATGCTTTTGGAATTTGTTTAGATCGGCTCATTCATGAAATTCTCATCAATTTATTTATTTATTTTTAATGTGAGTCTTAATTGAAAAAGTTGGAGGAGTATAGATTTCCAGTTGCATAATTTGTAGCTTAGGTTGCATATCTAATACGGTCCAAAAGATTGGTACTTTTAGCAAGAATGTGTGTATAAAGTTTCAACTTCTGAGTTTTGTGCTCTTTGGCGAAGAAGTAAAGTTAAAGAGTTCTCGAATCATTTTTTATGTACTAGTTCAAGTTGATATGTGTTTTTGATTTCTCATTGTGATGAATATTTCCATAGTTTTAGTTCAATGCTTATTATTTGATGCTTTTAGGAATTGCTTAGATTTGCTCATTTATGAAATTCTCATCAATTTGTGTTTTTTAATGCGAGTCTTAATTGAAAAAGTTGGAGGATTCAAGTATGAATTTCCAATTGCATAATTTATAGCTTAGGTTGCATAGCTAATAAGGTCCAAAAGATTGGTACTTTTAGCAAGACTGTGTGTATTAAGTTTCAACTTCTGAGCTGTGTGCTCTTTGCAAAGAAGTAAAATTAAAGAGTTCTCGAATCCAACGAGCTCTTAAGGGTATGTTCTAGTCATTTTCTATGTACAAGTTCAAGTTGATGTGTTTCTAGTCATTTTCTATGTACAATTTCAAGTTGATATGTGTTTTTGTTTTCTCATTGTGATGGATATTTCATAGTTTTCGTTCAATGCTTATTATTTGATGCTTTTGGGAATTGTTTAGATTGGCTCATTCATGAAATCCTCATCAATTTTTTTGTTTTTTATTGCAAGTCATAATTGAAAAGGTTGGAGGATTCAAGTATGAATTTCCAGTTGCATAGCTGATAAGGTTCAAAAGATTGGTACTTTTAGCAAGAATGTGTGTATTGAGTTTCAACTCTTTGGCAAAAAAGTAAAGTTATAGAGTTTTATGTGCTCGAAAGAAGATGTTTTTGTTTGAGAACCTAGTTTTCAGTCAGCAAAGCCTGCATTGGCTGCCAAGAAGCTAGTACTATGTGTGTTTTTGTGTAGACTGATATGTAATTCTCGTAGACAGTCCCTTGTCAAGGCAAGATCTTGTACATACAATTAAAATCCGTATGCTGTTAAAGGATTTGTATTTGTCATATTAATTGGCAGAGGTGTTACATATTGAGTCATCTATGCTCCAAACAGTAAATATTTCCTCTTTATATCCACCATGTGCTGTTTTGGCTTGTGTTTCCGGTTCATCGTTGTATTGTGTCTGTTTTACATTCAAGTTTGTTGGATGCCATCTCTGTTGCATTAGTGAAGAATTAGGAGCTGTTTGATGTGCCGGGCTAACTATTGCAGTTTCCTTAAATGGTTTATAAATAGATTAAAATTCACGGGACTTGTCCCGGGGAGCTAGAAGATGTGGTGAAGCAATTGGAGGAAGGAACTGGTGCTGTGGTCGTTGGTCAAATTGGTCGGACTATCATTGTATATAGGCCTAGTGTCACCAAATTGCAGGCAGAAGAGAAGAAGAGACAAGCTCGTAGAATTTTTGTGAGAAAACAATCCAAAGTGAAGCATTTATTGCTGGTAATGAACTAACAGGAAAAACCCCTTTCCTGAATTTATTTTGACCTTCTTTTGTTTTCGTAAAATCATCGTTACCTGCTGCATAATCTTGTAATTGTGTATCTTAGGAGCGATTGCAGAATAAAGAACAAGGAATGCAGCCGTCTGGGCGTGGACATCGGGGAGGCAGCAGGGTCTGAAGTCTCATATCTTTTTGGCTATCATTTATTGAAAGTCTGTTGAGAGCAGCACTGGTGCTCACTTATGGATCTCTTGCTCTTCTCAAATATGGCCTTGCTTGTTTTTCGCTTCGAGCCTCTGTTTGTGTGAACACTCATTCTGGAATTCGTGGCGGCATGTTTGATTTTCAACTGAAGTTAATGGGAATCGTGAGAGATCTTAGCTTGGCAAAAGAAATTTAGCTTTAGTGAGAGGTTTTGGTTGGAAATATATTCACTCATTGATGCTGTTTGTAGTTTATGTGTGCTTCTGAACTGCAAGTAGATCAGTAGCCAATTCCCCTGTATTCGAGCCTTACTTCGAAAATGGAATTCGTGAATCTTGATTTAGTTTTGATATCTCATAAAGTCCTTTTGGCAAATCATTGTAGGAGATCACTCGTTGATATCGTAAACTTTAAGCATTTGCATTTATATTATCATTCAGTAATACAATTACAACAATTGATCTGGCAGCTTAACTTGTGTGAAGAAAAATACTATTACAGTTACAGGTAGTGAGTGATCTGCTTATGCTCTTAGTCCCGTGTGAGGCGTCAAACAATTACGACAGCACGATCTTTGGTAGCTGGGACAAAACTGATGCAGAGCCTATAATTCACGGGCGAGGAGAGGAGCATGAAACACTGAAATTTGATCCTTCGTAAACAGATCTTGATACTAAGCAGCTGTAAGCTTGTCTAGTTTATTTTGGCTTATATTTTCGGAGAAAAGTATGCCAGCCGGAGAAAGAAGGCGTTGGAGAGCGAGGAAAAACCGAGCCTGGATATATAACACAAGGTTCATGTGTTCAACTCAGTTGAATGAGCAATGAGCATATACTTTGAGTACAAATAAAAGTGCAGAGGGTTTAGGCTTACCCATAGAAATCCGACAAGGGCATACCAGTAGCCAGTCAGACCATATCCGCGACTACTCACGAGCTGGTGCAAGAAAAAAACAGAAGAAAACTATCAGTTGGTGGGAGATTTAAATGTGGGAGGTTCTGAAAAGTAGATCTCTACCAACAAAACTAGAGCGCTCAAAATAAAACATCCACTCATAGATAAGCTGATGTATTTAAGATCTCGTCCAGCCTGCAAAAATCAACAGATATTGTGATGTTAGAACCCGAATTAGAATATAAATTCTACGTTTTATAGCCAAAAAGCTTTACGATGATGATCTCGAAGAAACAAACATTTAGGTAAAGCAAGAGCGAGCTAAACTAAGCATCATATAAAGTCATGAAATTCTGTGGTTTTGATCGAGAAATATTGTATATCGTTAATCAGGATTTAAACATCTGAATCAATATCCAACTCCAATAGTCTTCTTCAGTCATATGAACTAACAAATTGATTATTTCCACTGAAGTGAAGCCAACAGACTAAAAAAATCAGCATAAGACACGCCAATAAAGGAAACTGATGAAGTTTATATCAAACGTACCAGCAGCGTTCCCTCGAGGCTCAGAATGCAGGGTGTCACAGCTAACGTGATAAAAAAGGGTACCAGCACTTTGTGCATCTGCATAGGCACAAGAACATTAGAATCAGTGGCTCAGTTATCGTTGCTATCTATAGAGAAAGAGACTTGCAATTACTTTCTCTTCACTGTCAACTAAGAAGTTATAGATGATAGGTGATCAAAAGTTTGAGAGGCATGAACTAACCTCCTGTATGATTGCCTGATCAGGTGTGAAGATATTGGGGAACAACCAAGGAACAGATGTTCCGACAACTCCTAAAAACAATCCAAGAATAACTCCGATGATTACAAGTGACTTTAGCAGCATTCGAGCCTGTAGATATCATAAACCTTATATCAAGTATTATCAACATGGTCTACAAGGGTAATTCAAGGTGTTAAATTCCCCATTACATATATAAAGGACACAACCAAAATGTGACGAAAAGATTACCGGAATATCAATTACCAACTAACTTTACTAACCTTTGCCAAATTCCTATTTGCTCCATATAAAAACTCGGGCATAAATGATTGTGCAGTTTGAGAAAGAGGTTCACCACATACCGTGATCATCATGAATGTTTGAATCAAGACCTGAAAAAATAGTAAGTTGTCAGTGAAAAAGCCATCACCTTTCATAGAGATGGTGCGAAAGAGGATGATAAATTTACTAAAAACTACAAGAGTATAACTAGCCTGGTGAGCTGCCAAGGTAATTGTTCCCATAGATGTAGCAAAATATATAATGAGAGTATAGAAAGCCACCTAATAAACGAAAAACCATTAATCAAATTGTAATGAATAGATAACAGTAATAAAGCTCTGATCTGAATAAGGTTATAACATTGTTACCTTTGATATCATCATTACAAACAGTGGAGCGGCAATCTCAAATATTTCAAGAAGATCATTGGGTGATGGCACCGAGACTGTAAATGCATTATATCCTTTCTTGTTTAGAGTATCGATCATCATGTAAGCTGCAATTACCTAGAATGTATTCTAGTCAGTAGCAAGGAAACAGAAAACACGAATGATTAACGATGAAATGTTCATTTAGCTTACTTGTGACACCATTGTTGTCCATGCTGCGCCAGCAATACCATAGTTGAAGAATCTCCAGAAGACTATATCACCGATGCCATTTACAGCACTGGCAACCGCCAATGCTTTCAGAGGTCCCCAGGAATCTTTCATGCCAAGACTGAAACATAAATAAATAGCAAATCAGGATACAGAAGAAACGAGGAACGTTTGGAACAATATTGACCCACCTTGCGCTTTGAGTCACCCAACCAATAAGAATCGCAGGCCATGCTAAGCCTCGAATCTACAAACAGAAAATAGTCTGTTCAACTAGAATATAATTGTTTAAGTGTCAAGGAAGCAAATCAAAGAAAAGGATCTCATAATGATTAAAAAGCACAATTTCATAGCGGCGCATGTAAACTAGTAAACCTGAACATATGTGTTTGCTGCAGGTAAAAGATGCACATTCTTTGCTCCTGTAAAAGCTGAAAAAAAATGAAGCAAGAATTGGAAATTCGTCAGTTACTGGATTTTGCTTTTGCTATTGCAGTCTCATGATCCATGATGTTGCGTTAAACAGTTATGGCAGACAATTTGAATATAATTAAGCACATATCATCCATATGCGAGCCAAATAAGAATAAAGACGACAGCTTCACCGATTTCTATTACCAGTTAGTGCCCATAAACCAAAGAATTTTGTGAATAGAAGCATCAAAATGCCGCAAACCAACCCAACAAAGAGCAAGATAGATATTTGATGCTGCACTCCATTTTTATCCTGCATCAGTAGTACTATCATGTCGAACAAGCCCGTAACATAAAAAATCGAGTAATCGTAAACAATCACAGAAATGGCAAGTAATTTATTACATTAATAGAGTGATTTAACATTAGAGTAGTGAGTAGAGTATCACACTGACATTATCAGAACAACACTTGACATTAGTTCTACATGAAAACCAAATAGTCTTCAAAGTGTTTAAAACAAACCTGTCTGGTGAGTGAAGTGGCAACCATATTTGAAGTTGCAATAGAGAGAAACATGAATATATAGCTCATGTCATCACAGAAAACTGTACCAGGACCTGCACATATTTGATTTCAAACAAATTAACTAAGCAAAAACTTATAAGACTTTCAAACACTTCTCTTGTATTGCATTTTCTCAGTAGCCAAACAGAAAATAAAGAAGTTGAAGAAGTACCCAAAGCAGCAAGCTCAATGGAGCTTCCTTGACCAACGACAGCAGTGTCAATGAGACTCATCAATGGCCCACAAATCCAAAGTGCAGTGGCTGGTCCTGTAAACATCAAAATTTCTTTCATTTGATTCCACACACTCTGATTTGCCAAATCCTCCATCTTTACCTCCACCACTTTCTCTTCTTCTTCTTCTGACAACGAAAGTGGAATGCTTTTACTTTCATTTTCACTAGAAAATTCAAGTTCTTGGCTTGGACCAATGCAAGCTGTTATGAATCTACTGTGATGATTTTTGGGTTTTAAAACATATTGTTTTGATGGGAAAAAAGAGCAGTGAAAGCTAGGTCCATGAGGAAAGAGTTGTGATTTGTTGATGGAGATTGAAGACTGTGAGAGTTGTCTGAAAATGGGGTTTGGTGGAGGAGAGACAAAGCGGTGAGCTAGTGTTTTCACTTGCATTTTTTTTTTCTTTTCAGGTAGAAGTCTGAAGTAGAAAGAAACAGAGGGAGAGAGAGAGAGAGAAGAACAACAGTTGAGTTTAGAAGGGGAGTGGAACAACAGCATTGGTGGGGAATTCGATGTAATTCGAGTTACACCATGTGTATTTTACAAACATTCCTGAAGAGTTTTCTTATCTCGGGTTACGAGATTAGATATCTCCTATTATAAGAATAGATATCCGGATCGTATATATAACATTTGATCGAGACAGATTCAGTGGTACCTAAGCCAACCCGTTTTACTGTAATACTTCCAAAAAGAAAAAAGTAAGAGACTCAAAATGTGCTCTCTCTAAATCTCTAGTCATACAATATGGAGGACTTCCAAAGTTTGTGGTTGTCGATTGTCATCAAAGAAAGCTACCTGTTGTAGTGAGAGAACTGGATTATTACACGTTAGTATATACAGATTTGTGGTGTAGATGGATCTAATGGCGGAGGTGCACATGCATGATCAAATATTGTCTACTACATGTCTATTGCTGTTAATTTTGTTTTAAGTTACATTTGCGTTGTAATAAGTGTAAAGAATACTGTTACAGTTACTACAATAATTGATGTCGCCACGTACAGTTTACTGTGATGGCGCCATGATCTTTCGGGGACAAAATCGCGTAAAGTTTTCTGTAACTTCATTCAATCATGGGAAGTATGAGACTCAATCTGTGGAAGCTTGTCAAGAATTAGTTGTTTTATACTTCAATGTGGATGCTGAATGAAGAAACTTAAGCAGCTTTCACCTTCTCTGTTGTGTACCGAGTCAAATCTTCAGAGAAAAGTATGCCATCGGAAGAAAGAACTCGCCACAGTGAAAGGAAAAATCGAGCCTGAACATTCGGTATTCATTAAATAAAGCGAGTCAAGATGCAAGTTTGTTAGTAAATGCGAGTTCTAAAGATCCTAGTCGTCTTACCCATTGAAAGCCTGTGAGAGCGAACCAGCAGCCTGTCAAACCGTACCCCCTACTGCTTACAAGCTGGTGACAAGAAACATTGAGAACTTGTAGGAAATCCAAATAACTTTGATAATATACAGAAGAAAACTAAGGAAATAGATATTTACCAACAGAACAAGAGCACCCAATGAAAAGCATCCACTCATCGATAAGCTAATAAATTTAAGATCTCGTCCGGCCTGCAGAAAGAAACATATATCTTGATGCTAGAATATGATAAAAGCTAGAGGCTAGAGCACTACGTCTAATAAGAGAAACTCTTTTAGTTCAAAGAAAAATTCTATGACAAGTTTTACCAATCTCTGGTTCAAAACATATCGTGGATTTAGGAGAAAATGGACATACCAGCAAAGTCCCTTCAAGGCTATGAGTGCTCGGTGTCACAGCTAATGCAAGAAAGTATGGTAACAACACCTTGTGCATCTGCGATAAAATAATAATGTATCAAAAAACAAGGCGCTTGAAATTTTAATTGGCCAAGATAGACACTTCGAAGATAATTTCTGCTTTCACAATCTACAAAAATCCATTTTCTACACCATCAACTCGGGATCCTAGTAAACTAAAATATGCATCATGAAAAAAAAAATGATAATTTGAGCCTCTAACGATTAACTGTGTATATATTAATATTAAAGAGAATTATTGAACCGAGTCTACTTATTGGGTCACTTACCATGGAGCTCAATATTTTAAATTTAGAGCTGAAAACAATTTATTTATTTTTTGAAAGGAAGAAAACAATTAAGTTGTGATGTTAAGTGAATTAGCGGGAACTAGTAATTGAATTCTGACTTCCAACACATATCGTTCTGTGCAAAGTTTCAGACTAAGGATTGATACTAACCCAATAAGCAACACCATCATGCCGATTACAGTTTATAGAAACATGTAGTGCAAAAAGGAAGTTTATATAATTTAAAAGTTCAAAAAGCAAGAACTCACCTCCTGTATTACATTCTGGTCAGGTGTAAAGACACTGGGGAACAACCAAGGAACAGATGTTCCAATGGCCCCTAATACCAACCCAAGCGAGGCTCCAATGATAAAAAGAGACTTTAGCAGCATTCTAGCCTGTTTGAAGTGATAAAAGGTTTTTAGAACATGCTGAACTAGAAACTATAACCATTTGCTTGGGTCGGGGAAATTGATTCCACGTAGCTTTTATGTCCCCAAGAAAACACATGAAAACTCTTTGGATGTCACATGGCTTTAGCAGCAAGTGATATAATAAACAAAAAATGAACATAACCAACCTTAACTAAACTTCTATTGGCTCCATATATCAATTCAGGCATAAATGATTGAGCAGCCTGAGAAAGTGGCTCACCCCATACCGTGCACATGCAGAAATTTTGAATCATGACCTAGAGAGAATGGTAAGTTGTTTTCTTCAATGTGATTGGCCATCCAATTAAGAAAAGAACAAAGTAACTAAATTTACAAGTCAATAAGCCTAACCTGATGAGCTGCCACTGTGTTTGTGCCCATAGACGTAGCAAAATATATAATGAGAGAGTAGAAAGCAATCTGAAGCATCAAAATGACTCAGATGAAGGAGATATAATTCTCATGGTTTCTAATGAGGCTATACAATCAAATTATATGTTACCTTTGCCATCATAGTTACAAATACTGGACCAGCAAGTCCGAATATTGTTGCAACTTCACTGGGGGACGGAACAGTAAAAGCAAAAGCATTGTATCCTTTCTTGTTCAGAGAATCAATCATCATCCAACCTGCAACAACCTATAATATATACTGGTAAGTTGTAACACAAAAGGGGAAAACGGGTATTGAATTCTTATTGAGCTTACCTGTGACACCATTGTTGCCCATGCTGCACCAGCAATACCATATCCCATAAAGCTGCAGAGGACTACAGCACCGATGCCATTTATGGCACTGGCAACCACCAAGGCTTTCATAGGTCCCCACGAATCTTTCATGCCAAGACTGGAAAAATACAAGATAATGTTAGAATATAATATTTAAAGAATTGTTGCAGTTCCAATCAATTCAACAATGTCAAAACATAAGATGATCAGTAACTAGTTGGACTCTTTGTTTAAGATCAACAATGGCAACAGCTAGGAGTTTGGGTAATGTGCCCCTCGTTATAAAAACACATGAAACAAGTTTCTGCAGGTCAAAAGAATTTTGTGGAAAAACCACATGTGTAGCTACTGAATATATGGAAATTACATATATAAAATAATTGATGTAATAGTCTAATAGTTAAAAAATACATGCTATATTAGACTATTACAAGAAGAATGTTAAAAAAACAAGATATTGGTGCTGCATTTTTTACTGAGTAGATAACTAGTAAATATAAATATACTATATTTGCACCTTGCACTTTGAGCGACCAACCCAACAAGAACTGCCGGCCATGCTAAGCCCCGAATCTACCAACATAAAAGTTTTTGTTAACTTATGAAACCGATGAATAAAATAAATAAGACGAGAATATATAATAAATTAATAATGTAGTATAACGTGGCAATATAAATCCATTGTAAACAGTTCTCTCCAGCAGACAAAATACTAATGGCTTTATTTTTGTGAGGATGACTTTATCTCATGGAAATGATTTTGCTTCAATGGTATTACAACAATAATGCAGTCACAAACGAAAAGAAGTTGAAGTCATATCAAACTCTCTTAACCATTTGTGGTGGCTATACAAGGATATACTTTTAGGCAACACATAGATATCAAGTTCATGTGACAAGTATGAGGAAAAAAAAAGAATGATATACTAATCTTTTTTCTTTTGGGTAAAGGAGTACAAGTGTTTTCACTAATTGTTAACAAGTGTTCTTGATTACAACAAAAGACATTCTCAAGTGTATGTGAGCTTCAGAATTGTAAGAAGGCTTCAATAATATCATTGTCTTTTCTATTCTGTCAACTGATTTAGTAATTCCTGAAATAATCATTCTTTCCCAGCAGTAAATTGAATTAAGGAATTACCAATAATGGAAAAAAAATATAATTATGAAAAGGAACAACCAGCAGAAATTAGATTATAAGAACGCATGAAAGATTAACAATAAAGAACATGAACCTGAACATATGTATTTGATGCTGGTACAATGTGCACGTTATTTGGCCCCGCAAAAGCTGAAAATGTGATAACAAAAAAGTTCACTATTTACTGCATTATCACCGAATCTCCATTATTGATTCTTACAACCAATTATGCGGCTAAAAGTCTTAGAGACATCTCCAGAACAATAATCAAGCACTAGATGGATCCATATGTAGAATTAATCAAAAACTTTACCAGTCTTTATTACCAGTTAGTGCCCAGGAACCACAGAATCTTGTAAACAAAAACATCAACAAGCCACAACTCAACCCAACAAAGAGCAGAACAGATATTTGATGCTGTACTTCGTTTTTGTCCTGCATCCATACAATTTAGTCAAAAGATGCAGCACTTAACATTTTATTACACATTTCATTGCATTTTCTTCAGGTGCAAGGACATCAAGCTTGGTTCATCAAAAGACAGACTTGCATCCACACATGCGTCAGTTCTATTGTATATGTAATACAAAACACTGCGATGGCTAAAGAAACTAACCTGCTTGGCGAGGGAAGTGGCAACCATATTTGATGTAGCAATTGAAAGGAACATAAACACATAAGTCAAATAATCGCAGACAACAGTTGCCGGCCCTGCCCATCCATATTCACAATCACACTTAATACAGACCACTCTCCTCAAAAGAGAGAACAAAAAAATAAAAATCAATGCAAATACCGAGAAAAAAAAACAAGTAAAAGTAGAAATGAGTGTCTACAATTGAAATTGAAACCAAATATCCTTGCTTAACCACAATTGAAACTAAAAAATCCTTCCTTTCCCACAATTTCTCAGCAAACAAACATGGAATTAAACAAACCCGGAAACCAATTTGCAAGACATAACTATACCACCAAGCTCAATTAAAGGTTTTGTGCAGGTAAAAATGTCAAAATTCTTTAGGGACATTTTGAAAAAACAAACATAGAACCAAAAAAACCCAACATAATATTTACAAGAAACACTTAATTAATGATTTTGTACAAGACATAGGTACCTTATCAACAATTGAAACTTAAAATGTTATTCTTTTGACAACATTAAATTGAAAACATAAAACTTTTCAAAGGAATACCTAAAGCAGCAAGCTCAATGGAGCTTCCTTGACCGATAACAGCAGTATCAATGAGACTCATCAACGGCCCACAAATCCAAAGCCCTGTAGCGGGTGCCGTAAACTTCACAATCTCCTTCATTTGATTCCATATACTCTGATTCTCCAACCCTTCTGTTTTCACTTCCATTCCCATCTCTTCTTCTTCTTCTTCTTCTTCAAATTTCGACAAAGAAATCGAATCCACACCACTGTCATTGTTAATCAGCTCTTGACCGGGACTAATGCAACTGGTTTTAAATCGTTTCTGGACAATTTTTGGCGCAAAAAATCGGAAATTTGGAGGCGAAAGAGAGCCATTAGAGCGAGAGAAAGGTGGGTTTTTTTTGAAGAAAATTGAAGATTGGGAACATCCCTGTAAAGGGTGTGTTAGGGTTTTGATTTGCATTTTAAATTATTTTTTTGGAATTTTTTGGGGTTTCAAGAAAAGGACTACTCTTTTTATATTACATGAAGGTGGTTGGTGGCGGCTCGTTGTATTCTACGAAAACAAAGTCTTTATCAACGTCTTTAAACGGCCTAGTTGTTGGATTTGTTGACTGTTTGACTCCTCCATTAGCTGATTGAATTTTGATGATTAATTGTAAATGTTATCAGTAGTCATTTGGACATAATCATGTAATTACTGTCGTTAATTAAGATAACCAGTTGTTAACTATTGGTGGTCAGATATTTCAAATTAAAGCTCTAACTTTCATCCATTGATTCGGTGGTTGGAGATTTCAAATTTAAGCTCCACCGTCAGATTCAAACCCGGTATTGTAAATATATGTCCATTTCTGCCCATTAAACCGCAAATTGTGAGTTACATTCCGCCGTGCTTGTAGTCTATAGTGTTTGATTTCAGTAGGTCCCAATTAACCCCCGATCTATTGGTGTTGGATTTCCAAAAAAGTGTTCCAAATATAAAGTTATCAACACTATAAATATGTTCTTTTTAATTTTTAATTTTTTTGAAATCTAACATCAATCGGTTCATGAATTTGCCGTGACGAAATCAACCGCTACATCCCCGATGGGACTCGAACCCTATCTCAAAGTGCACCACTTTATTAGATAAGTCATTTACTTGAATAAAGTTAGCTAGCAGCAAATTTTGAGAAATCAATGGCTCTTTATTAATCAAATTTTGCATATGCATTTCATATATCATGTCCAAATTTATGTTTCAGGCTTCGTTGAGGCATCAAAGAATAATGACATCCTGATTTTTGACAGCTTGAATACAAAAAATTGTGACAGTTGAGTACAGTTTCATCGGCAAGATGAGTAAAATTTGCATCCTTGGCGATCTGAATTTGCATATAAATCTTGAATTTAAGACGCCTTTAGCTTTCCAAATTGATATTCTCTTGTATTTTTGGATTGAAGCATGCTGTTAGGATTCAGGAGGCGCCCAAGAGCTAGAAAAAATCGAGCCTGAAAGAGATTTCGCGGTGTTAGTTCAAGTTCAAGTCAAATTTTTTTGCAAATATGAGTTTCGGGGATGTTGGTTTTACCCATTGAAATCCTACAAGCGCTGTCCAGCAGCCCGGCAAACCATATCCTTTGTTGCTCACAAGCTGGTTATAGCAGCAAAATTAAGGAGTGATATGCATAAACATAGCTAAAGAGACATGAAAAAATTGAGATCGAAAATACGAAGATTATATAGATTCTTACCAGCAGCAGAAGAGCTCCCAAAGAAAAACAACTACCCATTGATAAGCTTATAAATTTAAAGTCCCGTCCTGCCTGCACCAGAGAAACAGATTTTCGAAAGCTTTGTTCAATGTCCAATGGAGAGGGATAAATAATGTATGCAAGGACACTGAATCATATTATGTTTTGTTAATTGTTACCGACATACCAGCAATGTTCCCTCGAGACTATGAGTACACGGTGTTACTGCTAATGAAAAGAAGAACAGAATCAACACTTTGTGCATCTGCATCGAAACAAGAGTAAGAATGAGATTGAGATATCTAATAATTTGTATGTAATCAAGACATGCTCGTAAAAGTTTTCAAATCAAACTGACCTCTTGTATCACCATAAGATCAGATGTAAACATATTGGGAAGCAACCAAGGAATCAATGCACCAGCAGTCCCTATTACTAATCCCAATATAGCTCCAATAATCACGAGAGACTTTATAAGCATTTTGGCCTGTTTCAATACAAAAATTCGGGAAGATATAAAACCGGAATGTACATATATGTCGGTGGTAGTATCAATTAGATATCAATGGACATCACTAACCTTCTCCAAACTTCGGTCAACTCCATATAATAGCTCAGGCATGAATGATTGTGCTGTTTGAGATAGAGGCTCACCCCAGACGACAAACATGCCATACGTTTGAATCATGACCTGAAATGAATGGCAAGTTTGCCAATGTGATCAGTTTTCGGGTTAAAGGAACAAAGAAAGTAACCAGAATTCCGAAATTACTGAGACTAACCTGGTGAGCAGCAACTGTAAATGTGCCCATAGCTGTTGCATAGTATGTAATAAGAGAGTAGAAAGCCACCTGAAACATCAAATTGTCTCGTTACGTAACTATATATAATTGATATGAGCTAATTATATAAAAAAAATATGGAATCAAGTAGATTGTAATCAACCTTGGAGAACATTGATACGAATACTGGAGCAGCAATTGCAAATATTTGTAGAAATTCATTTGGTGATGGAACAGCGATGGCAAAAGGGTCGTATCCTTTCTTGTTTAGAGTTTCGATCATCATGTAAGCTGAAATAAGCTGAAAAGTACACTCATTAGCGGAAACTAGCTAACTATATATATAAGGACTATCGAAATGCTGCTCATTCGACATACTTGTGATGTCATTGTAGACCATGCTGCCCCAGTGATACCGAATCCTAAACAACTGCATAAGATCAGATGACCGATACCATTTACAGTGGTGGCAACCACCAAAGCCTTCAACGGTCCAATTGAATCTTTCATGCCAAGACTGGGAATAAGAAGAAATAGACTTCAGAACATGATCTAATTAACTGAAGATTTGTTTGTATTTTTCTTAGCTGTACGAATTCTCTATCGAGAACTTCGTAGGTGTTAGATAAAATTGCATAATGGATCAATAACTATATAGTTATCTGCACCTTGCACTTTGAGCAACCAGTCCATATAGAAGTGCAGGCCACGATAAACCTCGAATCTGCCATGAAAATTGTTCAAAAATCATATAGTATAGTAGCAGTAGTCTTCGGATAATATCAAGCATACCGATATTTCATATTAGTATACATGCCAGCAGATAGCAGACAGAGTGACTGATTCATTCAAAGTAACAAGAACTACTTTTAAGTCCAAATTTTCGACATAAAGTAGCTATGAAGAATAAAATGAACCTTAACATATTTGCTAGCTACAGGTACAATATGCACATTCTTCGGCCCAGCAAAACCTGGAAAAAAAAGTAAAGATTTGCAAATTCATCGGTCATTAGATGTTGCTATCATGTAATAGTCCAAAAAACGATATAAAGCTCTCTAACACACCCCCTTACGTGCCACACCGACAAGGAGCAATAAAAGCCGTACTAGTGTCTATTTTCTTACCGGTTAGTGCCCAGGGACCAAGGAATTGTGTAAACAAAAGCATCAAGACTCCACAAGTTAACCCAACAAAGAGCAATACAGATATTTGATGTTGCACTTCTTTTTTATCCTGCAAAAACACTCTAATCAACATTCAACAAATCGAAAAATTCGAAAAATCACAACAATGCTATAAATCAATCAATCAATCAAGCCGAAACAATTTGATTTATATATACTAACCCCTTTAGCAAGTGAAGTTGCAACCATGTTCGACGTAGCGATTGAGAGGAACATGAACAAGAGGTTCATGTTGTCACAGAATACTGTCCCTGGACCTGCCCATCAAAATGCACACAAACAGAATATAAGAAAAACGAAATCATAAATAACAGAAAACAAAAACAAAAAAAAAAAAATTAAGGGGCCAAAATGAAAAACTTTTAAAATATAAAGATAATTTCATAATTTCATAAACTATTTTTATAAAAAAATTATAACTCCCCTACGAAAATTTTTTTGTACTGTACACAAATCACCAAGCTGGATTATGAATGAAAATTTGGAATTTAAAAGCTTCAATTACTCCTATTTTCCTCCATTTTCCTTGCAAACAAACAGAAAATTAGAAACTACGAACATACCTAAAGCAGCAAGCTCGGTTGAGCTGCCTTGACCAACCACAGCCGTTGATATAAGACTCATCAACGGTGCACAGATCCAAAGCCCCGTAGCGGGTCCTGAAAACATCAAAATCTCCTTCATTTGTCTCCATATGCTCTGACTCGCCAAGTCCTCTGTTTTCGATGGAACAACTTCAACTTCCACTTCTTTTCCCTTCTCTTCACCACCGTTTACGGCGGAGATTTCGGACTCCTCTTCGATGAGTTCCTGTCTCGGACTGATGCAGGAAGCTGTGAAGCGATTGGTGGTCTGTTTTGGTGTTTTTGAAATGTGTAAATAATTAGTTGGAAGTGAAACAGAGGTTGTGGTCTTGAGAGAGCGAGGTGTATTGAGTGAAAAGTGATGGATTTTGAAGGAAATTGATGGTCTGAAATGGTTTTTGAGATCTGGGTATTGGAGATGAGAGTGTGGAGAGCGAGCTAGTGCTTTGATTTGCATCTTTTTTACTTCTTTGTCAGAGATTGAAGAGAGAAAAGAGAAGAGAAACGGTGAGTGAAGCAGAGAGAAGAAAGCGAGCAGCTGCTTATATACTTTTAATTTTTAAATTTTGAATAGCTTGAACAACCAGAAAACATAATTGGCGGCTTGATTTGGCTTCCCTCCGGTAGTCCGGTTACAATTATTTATTTATTTATTATTATTATTTTAATTTAGACTCTTTTTTACAAAAATATCAATGAAATATAAATTTAACAATTCCCAACAATTTCATTGTTTTTTTTTTTGACAAAAGTACCCTTAAAGAATTTTAAATTTTGAAAAACAAAGAGCAAAATATTGCTACATGCCTCCTCGAGGCTCCATCTCTAAAAATATGCGAACTCCAACAAATTTCCAAGTTTTAATTTTTTTTATATATTTAAAATTAAATAGGAAAAAGAAAAGTTGGAGGGGTATCTTTGTTATTTCAGAAGCTAAAAAAGACAACAACAAAGATATTTTTAGAGATGGATAAAAATAGAAAAAACATCTTAGTTTTTGACTATTTGTATCTATTTCCTCTTAAATTTATATATATAAAGAGAGGGGCAAAACAAATTTCATTAAATTTTGAAGGTTTGGGTGGCCATAATAAAGAATTTAAGTAAAAATTAAATTAAATTTCATTATATTTTTTATAACAAAAACAATTAATCCGTGGGATCATATAAAACGGATTTTGATTTCATCCTCACCTCATTTTATCCTCACATAAATAAATGGTCTTGATTAATTATATTTTTGTTTGGGTAAAGACATAAATATTAATAATATAAATAATCTAAACAATTAATTTATTATATTAGCCACGTGACAACAGATTATAGAGGTGATACAATTAAAGTGAGAAGAAGATCCGGATTCAACGTGTTACATTTGAAACATTGTTGTAACCGGACAAGATGTTAACCGAGAGAAGCCAACAACTGGCTCTTCTCCTCCGATTTATCTAATTTTTATTATTTTATTTTTGGCATCTAACGGCAACAAATGTGTGGGGGCCATGATCCCATGGTCACGTGACCACCAGTAATTCCAAGTGGCGTTCACGGAGACCTTCAGATTTACAAAAGTCAAAGTCACTAGATCGATCGCTTTCTTTTGTCCACGGAGACAAAGCCACCGTGTCTCCTGCTATTGGTCCGTATTTTTGGCGGTTGAATTTATTAACTACTTTTCAAACGTAAAACGTAGTCAACCAACTTTCTTCTCTCTCTTTTTATTTTACTTAAAAAAAAATAAAAAAAATTATCAACTTAAAAAATATAAACCGAATATGAAATCAAATATCACTATCTGCTATTCTTTGCATTTATTGCTAACAAAATTAGAAAGCTATGTTAATTCAAAATTAGAAGCTTGTTATTACTTTTATTTTGTATTTTTATAATATAATTTTATGTGTGATTTCATCAAAACGTTTGTTATTACATTTATTACTAAACTTGTTTACATAATATAATTATGTTAAGTTAGATGCTATGTAATTTTTTTCAATAATGGACTAGTTTGTAGATCTTAGGACTTCGATTATTAAGGAATAAAGACAGAATACATTAAAGGTCGGGTTGAAAACAAAAAAAAAGCAGTTGACCCGAACCGATTCTTCAGATTCTCATAAATTATATCCATATTGTTCTCTTATTAAAAATTATATCGACTTATAATATAAAATTAACGAAAAAATTTAGGAATAGAGACGAGTTTGATTGGATAGGAATTCAATAAAAATATAAGTTTTGTTTCCATATAAGTGAAATATTTTTACAATTTGCAATTGTTTTCCCAATGTTGTGACTTGTGATTCACCAAATAGACCTAGATCGGTCTGAAGACTTGGACTGTTGAAGTCGATGACAATGGGATTAGAAAGTACTATTTTTTTTTTTTTTTTTAAATACTAATTTTTTGAAACTGCTAAGTAAAAATAATTCATTATTGCCACTATTGGTGGCGGATCTAGAAATCTTAATGAGGTAGGACACTTGAACAAAATAATAATTATATAAACAAATAATGAAAATTTAAAATCATAATAAAATGAGTTTTTTTTTATATAATAAAATTTTAAAAAATAGAACACTTATTCAAGGATTAACTAAACAATTTTACATTCAAAAGAACTAAAAACAAGAAACACAATATTGAAAAATAAATAATAACAAGAAAAACAATATGAACAATGAAAAAAATATAATATTTATTCTTAAAAAAATATATGTATATATATACTTATATAATAATTTTTTTTTTTGAATTTATTATGAATTCACTTTAAATTTATACAAAAATAATTGATTAATAAATATTACTAGACATGTTTTTTGAACTTTTTATTTTTCTAATTATTGATTATAAATAAATTAAAATAATAAAATAAAGAAAAATATAAAAGATAAAATAAAATAAATCATAATAATAGATGAACTATTTTAATACAATAAATTAAAATGTGAGATTTTATGGTTTATTGATTGAATGTGTAAGGTATATCAAACTAAAAATATTAGAAATAAGAAAAATTCAAAATAATAATAGATAATTTACTATATAATAAAATTGAATTAAATAAACCACAAATTAAGGGTAGTTAAGAATTTGACAATGACGGGAAAAAGAAAGCGAATTATTTTATTGTAGAATTGGAGAAGAGTGTAAAATAAAAAAGAATATTTGTTTTGCTTGTAGTGAGAATTGAACCCTTAATTATCATGGGTAAATTGAAGAAACTCTACCAACTATGCCAAGTAATGATATATTTCATGGTGTATTATTTAAAATATATATTTATATGCATAAACATAAAATCACATTTTTTTTTTTAAGTTTGAGGTGGGGGCACGGGCCCCATTTGGTCTCCTTATGGGTCCGCCTTTGCACTTTAACCTCTCTTTCATAATCACAAAAACAAACACATAGCGCGCCATGGATTGTGTAAGCCCAATCTTAGACAGTATCACTCGATTGTGAGATTGCACTGCCAATCATGTTGTTTACATCCATGACCTCTAGGACAACTTAAACTCTATGAGAGACTTAAAGAGTGAACTCGAAAATATCAGCAAAGATGTTGAGGATAGGGCTAATTTTGCAGAGCAGTATCAATATTCAGCTCATACCAACCAAGTCAAAGGCTGGCTTGAAAGTGTACAACTCAAACTAGAAGAGGTGGACATCATTTTGTAGAAAGGAGATGAAAAGATCCAATAGAAATGTTTGGGAAGTTGTTTTCCCAAACATTGTTGCACCAGCTACAATCTTGGAAAACAAGTAATTAAGAAGATTGATGTTGTTAAAGAATTAATAAACAAGGGTTATTTTGATGTTGTTGTTGACAAGTTATCGCGACCCATGATAGATGAGATACTTATGGAGAAGACTATGGGGATGGACTCCTTGTTTGATGAAGTTTGGAAATGTGTAGAAGATCAAAGAGCGAGAATCATTGGGTTATATGGTATGTGAGGTGTAGGTAATACCACACTCTTAAAGAAACTTAACAATAGGTTTCTTGAAATAAGTCATAACTTTGATGTTGTGATTTGGGTTGTGGTGTCCAAAGAAGTGAAGTTGGAGAAAATCCAAGAAATTATATTTAACAAATTACACATCTCCGATGAAATAAGGAAAGATAAGAATGAGGAAGAGAGAGTTGCTCAGATTCTGAAAAGATTACGCAATAAAAGGTTTGTGTTGTTATTAGATGATCTATGGGATCATCTAGATCTATAAAAAATGGGAGTTTCATTTTCAAATAATCAAAATAGGTGTAAAATAATGTTTACAACGGAGAAATATGTGGTCAGATGGAAGCTAATAGGAGATTTAAATTGAATGATTTACCAAAAGAAGCTGCTCTCAGTTTGTTTTGACAAAAAAGTGGGTGAAGATGTACTAAACTCTCATCATGAGTTACCAAAACTTGCTGAAATTGTGGATGCAGAGTGTGACAGTTTACCGCTTGCTCTTGTTACTATTAGACGTGCTATGGCTAGTAGGACGATGCTTGAAGATTGGAGGTATGCCATCAAAGTATTAAAGAGTTATCCATCTTGGTTTTCTAAAATGGGGAAATATGTTTTTCCTACTTTAAGGTTCAGTTATGATAGCTTGAGTGACAATACACTCAGAACTTGTTTTCTATATTGTTTAATATTCCTAGAGGACCATGGCATTAGTAATAGGGAACTTATTGAACTCTGGATTGGAGAGGGATTTTTAAATGATTTTGATAACATGTATGAGGCATAAGAAAGAGGAAGATTCATTATTAACAGTTTGAAACTTGCTTGTCTTTTGGAGGGAAGTGATAAAAATTATGAAGAGTATGTCAATATGCATGATGTTCTTCGTGACATGACACATTGGTTAGCTCATGAACATGGGAGTAAGATTTTGGTAAAGGAACACACTGGTTTAATCAAATCACAAAAGATTAGTAGTTGGAAGAAGGCCGTAAGAGTATCATTGTATGGTGATAGTACATAATTTCTCATCGAAACACCGGTTGTCTGTCCACATCTCCAAACCATTTTGTTATGGGTTCCACACTGACGACATTACCAAGTACATTCTTCCAATCAATTCATACCTTGACAGTTTTGAATGTCAAATAATGACTTAAGGGAGTTGTCTGATGAAATCGGTGCATTGATTAGCTTGCGTTATGTTAATCTATCGATGATGTGTAAGTAATTTGCTAATTGAAGTTAAGAATTTTTCACAATTTAGGATATTATTATTAGATGTATTGTGGAATAACGTAATATTCCACCAGGAGTGATATCAAGTCTTTCATCTTTAGAAATGTATATGAGTTTAACTGACACATTTTACAAGGTTGATGCGAAAATGATCATAGAAGAGTTGGAATTTTTGGAAAAGATAATTGACGTAGGTCTTAGCTTCTCAAGTGTCTCCCTAGCCCACTATGAACATGATTATTCAAGTATAGAGAAATTTTCATTATTTTCTTGGATGCTATCAAGAATCCACTGAGGATATCCCTCCTGGTTTGGTTTCTCTCGAAAGGGTAAGTCTAAAATAAAATATAATTTTATTTTTATAGTAAATAAATACCTAGATTTTGTAGTCTGATTGTTCTACCATAGTTTTTCAATAGAGTACAACTAAATTTCATATCATAATTCATCTTGTTACTAGACATATCTTCTCTCTCTCTCTCTCTCTCTCTCTCTATATATATATATATATATATTTTGGAATTTTCAAAATTATCTTTTACTTGAATGAACGGAAAAATACATAGTACTTCTTGTTTGTCCTAATAAAACAACAATCTCTTCTAAATTCAGGCATTGCTTTTGGTATATTAAGTAAAGAGGTCTACTCAATTTCTTCGGCTACAAATCCGATGTCCTCGATGATGCGCTGGATGACTAACTGAGATGCTGCAAAGTCACCATCCCACTCCTCGGGTGACGTATATATCAATGTGCTATCAGAACCAGTACCATTTGCGTAGTTAAAGTACCACTTTGATATATATATATAATAGAAAATTTCAGTATTCTCTTGGATGCTATCAAGAATCCACTGAGGATATCCCTCCTGGTTTGGTTTCTCTCGAAAGGGTAAGTCTAAAATAAAATTTATTTTATTTTTATAGTAAATAAATATCTAGATTTTATAGTCGGACTTCTACCATAGTTTTTTCAATACAGAATACAACTAAATTTCATATCACAATTCATCTTTTTACTAGACATCTCTCTCTCTCTCTCTCTCTCTCTCTCTCTCTCTATATATATATATATATATATATATTGGAATTTTCAAAATTATCTTTTACTTGAATGAATGGAAAAATACACAGTACTTCTTGTTTGTCCTAATAAAACAACAATCTCTTCTAAATTCAGGCATTGCTTTTGGTAGATTAAGTAAAGAGGTCTACTCAATTTCTTCGGCTACAAATCCTATGTCCTCGATGATGCACTGGATGACTAACTGAGATGCTGCAAAGTCACCATCCCACTCATCGGGTGACGTATATATCAGTGTGCTACCAAAACCAGTACCGTTTGCGTAATTAAAGTACCACTTTGAAATATATATATATATATAATAGAAAATTTCAGTATTCTCTTGGATGCTATCAAGAATCCACTGAGGATATCCCTCCTGGTTTGGTTTCTCTCGAAAGGGTAAGTCTAAAATAAAATTTATTTTATTTTTATAGTAAATAAATATCTAGATTTTATAGTCTGACTTCTACCATAGTTTTTTCAATACAGAGTACAACTAAATTTCATATCACAATTCATCTTGTTACTAGACATATCTTCTCTCTCTCTCTCTCTCTCTCTATATATATATATATATATATATATATATATTTGGAATTTTCAAAATTATCTTTTATTTGAATGAACGGAAAAATACACAGTACTTTTTGTTTGTCCTAATAAAACAACAATCTCTTCTAAATTCAGGCATTGCTTTTGGTAGATTAAGTAAAGAGGTTTTCTCAATTTCTTCGGCTGCAAATCCGATGTCCTCGATGATGCGCTGGATAACTAACTGAGATGCTGTAAAGTCACCATCCCACTCCTCGGGTGACGTATATATCAGTGTGCTACCAGAACCAGTACCGTTTGCGTAGTTAAAGTACCACTTTGAAATATATATATATAATAGAAAATTTCAGTATTCTCTTGGATGCTATCAAGAATCCACTGAGGATATCCCTCCTGGTTTGGTTTCTCTCGAAAGGGTAAGTCTAAAATAAAATTTATTTTATTTTTATAGTAAATAAATATCTAGATTTTATAGTCTGACTTCTACCATAGTTTTTTCAATATAGAGTACAACTAAATTTCATATCACAATTCATCTTTTTACTAGACATCTCTCTCTCTCTCTCTCTCTCTCTCTCTCTATATATATATATATATATATATATATAAAATAGAAAATAGGCAAGTAATTTTGTTATGAATACCTCCTAAAAAAAATTGTTTACGGATACACTTAAAAAACCATAATAAAGCAAGGAGATATATTTTTCTCTACCTCTAGATTTTTTTTCTTCGTAATTCAGATAAAAGTATAATCACTATTTAATGGTATTCGATGAAATAGTTTTGGAAGAGTTTAATAAAGCTTGTAACTGGTGTATCATTCATGGAATCATGGCATATATATTGACTTTGCTGGTTTTGGGTTGGTTTGGTTTGGTTTGATAGATTTGTGTCATTTCATGGCATTTTTTTTTAGCTGAAATGGAAACAATATCCTACAAAATAAGCTAATATATAGCTAGGGCCTAGGTGGATGTTGGTACTTGCCACTTGGTAGGGTGTTATTTAGGGCAATAAATCTTCTTTTCAAATATGATAACTTTTGTTATTATTATTCATCAAATTTAGGTTTCTAATTATTTCTTTATTTTATGGTTAATTTGCTCACCATGGTATTGTTTCTCCATAATCCCAAACCAAACATGATAAGATTTGATATATTATGATGACTTGTTAGGGTTATTAGGGCAAGAAACATTCTTTTCAAATATGATGACTTTTGTTATTATGAATCATCGGATTTAGGTTTCTAGTTATTTCTTTATTCTATGGTTAATTTTCTCACCATGGCTTTGTCCCTCCATAATCCCAAACCAAACAAAGAGGAGAGGGAGTAGAATTGTTGTCTTGTGGAAGAGTGGGAGTGGGAGTGGGAGTGGGAGTGGGAGAGGGAGAAATGAGGTTGGCTTTTGGAATGACAGCCTGAATAGTGTGATAAGGATTTGAAATGTAGTGAATTGAAAGATATGGGTTAAATTTGAGTGAGGTTTTAAGTGGTGAAAATAATGTTGGTCGGACTACGACCGGTTGGAGAATGGCCGGTCGGAGAATGGATGGCCTGAGGAAGATGGGTTGGTTAGAAAAAGACTGGGTGTGTGAGTGAGGAAGATGGGTTATCATACTTTGAATGAGTTTTCTGGGTTTGAGAAGCTTGAATTTTGAAATGAGTTAGGGTTTTGATGAGTAAAAACTAAAAACTGAAGGAAGAGCGATTGATTCGCCTTTCATTTTCTATATTTTGTTCTCTTTCCTATACATAACAGGCCGATTCCGTAACTGGTGTGTCATTCATGGAATCATGGCATATATATTGACTTTGCTGGTTTTGGGTTGGTTTGGTTTGATAGATTTGTGTCATTTCATGACATTTTTTTTTAGCTGAAATGAAAACCATATCCTACAAAATAAGCTAATATATAGCTAGGGCCTAGGTGGATGTTGGTACTTGCCATTTGGTAGGGTGTTATTTAGGGCAATAAATCTTCTTTTCAAATATGATAACTTTTGTTATTATTATTCATCAAATTTAGGTTTCTAATTATTTCTTTATTTTATGGTTAATTTGCTCACCATTGTATTGTTTCTCCATAATCCCAAACCAAGCATGATAAGATTTGATATATTATGATGACTTGTTAGGGTTATTAGGACAAGAAACCTTCTTTTCAAATATGATGACTTTTGTTATTATGAATCATCGGATTTAGGTTTCTAGTTATTTCTTTATTCTATGATTAATTTTCTCACCATGGCTTTGTCCCTCCATAATCCCAAACCAAACAAAGAGGAGAGGGAGCAGAATTGTTGTCTTGTGGAAGAGTGGGAGTGGGAGTGGGAGTGGGAGAGGGAGAAATAGGGTTTGCTTCTGGAATGGCAGCCTGAACAGTGTGATAAGGATTTGAAATGTAGTGAATTGAAAGATATGGGTTAAATTTGAGTGAGGTTTTAAGTGGTGGAAGTAATGTTGGTCGGACTACGACCGGTTGGAGAATGGCCGGTCGGAGAATGGATGGCCTGAGGAAGATGGGTTGGTTAGAAAAAGACTGGGTGTATGAGTGAGGAAGATGGGTTATCATACTTTGAATGTGTTTTCTGGGTTTGAGAAGCTTGAATTTTGAAATGAGTTAGGGTTTTGATGAGTAAAAACTAAAAACTGAAGGAAGAGCGATTGATTCGCCTTTCACTTTCTATATTTTGTTCTCTTTCCTATACATAACATGCCGATTCCGTAACTGGTGTGTCGTTCATGGAATCATGACATATATATTGACTTTGCTGGTTTTTGGTTGGTTTGGTTTGATAGATTTATGTCATTTCATGACATTTTGTTTAGCTGAAATGAAAACCACATCCTGCAAAATAAGCTAATATATAGTTGGGGCCTAGGTGGATGTTGGTACTTGCCACTTGGTAGGGTGTTATTTAGGGTAATAAATCTTCTTTTCAAATATGATAACTTTTGTTATTATTATGTATCGAATTTAGGTTTCTAATTATTTCTTTATTCTATGGTTAATTTGCTTACCATGGTATTGTTTCTCCATAATCCCAAACCAAGCATGATAAGATTTGATATATTATGATGACTTGTTAAGGTTATTAGGGTAAGAAACCTTCTTTTCAGATATGATGACTTTTGTTATTATGAATCATCAGATTTAGATTTCTAATTATTTCTTTATTCTATAGTTAATTTTCTCACCATGGCTTTGTCCCTTCATAATCCCAAACCAAACAAAGAGGAGAGGGAGCAAAATTGTTGTCTTGTGGAAGAGTGAGAGTGGGAGTGGGAGTGGGAGAGGGAGAAATGGGGTTGGCTTTTAGAATGGCAGCCTGAACAGTGTGATAAGAAATTGAAATGTAGTGAATTGAAAGATATAGGTTAAATTTGAGTGAGGTTTTAAGTGGTGGAAGTAATGTTGGTCGAACTACGTTCGGTTGGAGAATGGATGGCTTGAGGAAGATGGGTTAGAAAAAGACTGGGTGTGTGTTTTCTGGGTTTGAGAAGCTTGAGTTTTGAAATGAGTTAGCGTTTTGATGAGTAAAAACTAAAAACTGAAAGAAAAGCGATTGATTCGCCTTTCACTTTTTATATTTTGTTTTCTCTCCTATACACAACTGGCCAATTCCATACAACTTTTAAGGTTTTTTTTTTTTTTTTGAAAAAACTTTTAGGGTTTTCCCAAGTCAAATTTACATACAATACTACATAAATTCCACCACCAGCTTGGACAAAACTCAAGCTCATCTTTGCAGCTCAAATATGGATGGTCAATACTGTAACTCAAGTAATCAACCAACGAACTCCACATTTACCACATCACATTCAGGTTGTACTACAGTGCTAGCCTATCCAACAAAAGGAAACTAAGATGACATATCCTCACCACTGATCATGATCTTCATGATCATCATCAGAATAGAGTTTCACAGAATTGGCGGGAAATCCAAATTATAGTTATAACAGAATTGCCAGGTGGCAAAACAATTGGCTCTCCACATTTGTAGGAAGTTTGTTAAGAGTCATGCAACTTGGTTGATGTATAAATTAGGTTGTTTATTCATTTCTCTGTAATGAAAATCAATGAAAAACATAAGAGATATTTTCTCTCTTTTCACCATTAAACAGAGCATCTAAAGCTCTGGTTTCTTCTCCATCTTTGTTCTCTGTTCTTTGTCTAAACATCTTTACAAACTTTACATGTAGAAGAGACTAGAGAGTACAGGTGATGGTCATATATATGAAGATGTGTTAGCACAAGCGCTGCTTCCTAAGTATATAGTATGGTGCAATGCAACTTGCAAGTGTACTGTGTGTCTTTTCTGAGTTGAGAATGGAGACTGTATTTCTACTTTGTCAAGGAAATATCACAATCAGGTATCAGACTTAGATCTTTTGGGCAAACCAAACTAAACCAAAGAGCCTGCTCAATTTTCAACTTCCAACCTGAGCTTTGATACGTACTTTGAACTTGACCCTCAAGGATAAAACGATTATTTACTTTTAATTTAATTAAGCAAGCGGCAAAACTGCAAAGACGAAATAAGGGGTAAACACAAAATCAACACGGCATAAAGGCCACAACCACCCATAACAAAAACACAACACAAAGAGAAACGAACCAACAATCAACCTAATCGAAAACGAAAACTGAACCCCAACACAATGAACCAAGCCCCTCCACCAACAAGCACCACATCAACCTTTAGTCTAACCATTGTCAACATTTTTCCCACTAGCAATTCGGTCCACCAACTCTTCTTCTAAACCACTTAAATTGCAACCACGAGCCTCACTCCTAGCCTTCATCCTCTGGATTCTAGAAGGAAAATAAATCTTTTTTCCCTGCCTTCTAGCGGAAGGACATAGAGAAGCAATAATAGCCCCCACCTTCCCATTCCGATAAAAAGGTTTCAAACCTCCAAGATCAACATAAAGATCAATAGTTGGACCACCCAAATCACCCCCCACTGGGCACAAATCGGACTCTAACAAACCTTTGCCCTTTTCAAAATTAATATACACCACTTGGTCACATGAAACCGCCACTCCCCCACTTAAACCACCATCGGAACTAAAGACACTAATACTCTTACTTTTGGACTTTTTACTCTCAATACCTTCTAAAGAAGTCAACCTTTCATTAATCTTATTAACACTACTCCCCAAGTTTTCACTACCATGAAAATCCAACTTACTTACCCCACCTTTAACAATACACTCATCACCTTTCCCAACACAAGAATCAAGAGACCCACCATTTGACATACTAGCCTCCCCTTTATCATAGGACTCACCACCTATCCTAAGACAAGGACCAACAAAACCTCCAATCAATTCATTTGGCCCCAAAACCACCATACCATCTGAAACCTCACCCTTCTTCCTATCAGTTGATTCACCTTCACTAACATCACCATATTTAAGAATCATATTCTTTTCAATATCCAACTTGGCACATGCACTATCGCTCTTACCAAGGTTATCACTCTTTCATTTGTCCTTAATGACACATGCATTATCACACTTACCAAGGCTAGACGGACTTAGCTTGTTGTAGGTTTTTTTTTTTTTATAAAAGAAATCTCTACCCCATCTCTACCATAACCTATCATGAATTGGTCCCGACTCTCCATACTTCTTTTTGAAAAAATGTCTTTAGATTGTTGATTTACCGTGAACTTGCCACCCTCAATCTTATCACCTTGGTCACTGATCCAAAGAGGAGCTTCACCTACCCTTTTTTTATTTTGAAACCCATTGGAATTGTCCTTTCCATTCAGCAAACCCTCTTTATACATACCCATAATTTTTTTCATCCATAACACATCTACAGACAAACCTTCTTCCTCCAACTTTACCATAAAGGATTCATCATCCATAACTACCTTGATCTCACTAGAAAAGGGCTGATGATTCGGCAATAAGACTGAAACCCTACCTCTATCAAAAAGAAATCTCAACCTTGTATCCTCATTAACCAAGAGTGGTTCTCTTATCATCCATCCCAACTTGAAGAAAAAATTAAATCCCCAAAACACAAAAGAACCCCTTTGACAATAATCCAAGCATGCCTAGTTTGAGGAATTAAGTCTTTGGACCAATTCGCCATTGACAAAAAACAATCATCCCAAAAGAAATGACTCCTCATAAATTCATCTTTCTCATTTTTGGTTTCGAAACTCTACAAAATGTTCTTGTCACCAATGAAAGCTGAAGAGAAAAGAAAACCTCTACTAGATAACCGATTGTTGACACTAGAGATCTCGAAGAAACGCTTTAAAATCCCCACCACACTTCTATTAAGCCAGAGATCATCAATCCGCTAAGCACTCCATTTGAAGGTCAACATCTCTTCTTTGCTCCTCACTATCTCACTCCGACTCCCTTTCTGAAAGTCTAAAACAATTTTCACAAAAGACCTGCTACCAAGGAACAAGCTTTGCTTAGAAAAACCTCAACAAGAGCCCTCTACAAACGGTTGATTCTTCTGAGGATCTTTCTCATTTGAAATAGTCCCTATATTTCCATCTGAAGAGGACACAGATGGTTTGCTCCAAGCTTTCCAACCTGCTGAGAAAGACCTTCTGTTATTCCAACCATATGGGGCCACTTTCGAGCGAATAGGCCATCCATACACATGCATCCCATTCACCATTTTTGCCACCTTAGATGCCTCCTCCAAAGATTCGAAACGAACGAAAGCAAAGCATTTTTTTTTCCAAATTGATCTTAGGAGAAAGAAACACATCTCTCACCCTTCCAAAGGACTTAAATACTCCCCATAAACAAACCAAGTCCACTTTCAGGTTCAAGTTTTCCACGAAAATGAAAAATAACCTCCCCCTGAAGTCTACCCTTCCTGATTTGCCTAATCCACCCCTGAAATCCCTTCTCTTAACCCTGCCGTTAAATGAAGCCCGACTCCCTCCACGGCCAAGGGAGCCAGATTCTCTCTCTTTCTCTCTCATAAGCACTTTGTAATTACGCATCCTAATCTTAAAAGTCTAGTTCACTACTAAGTATGATCATATAATAATAATAATTATTAATCACTGTGTTAATTTTTAGAAAAAAAATATGTAAGAAATGCTTCAGTCTTGAAATACCACATAAAAAAAAAAAAACATGCTGGTTTTATTGTTGTGTAAATTTGTTGTGTATAATGTTTACACAACAATAAAATAATATTTGTGTTGTGATAACTTTTTTTTTTTAAAAAATTGAATTTGAATTTGAATGAAATATATATACTAGGGTTTGGCAACATTGTGAACGTATGTCACTGCTTGCAAATTGCAATGCATCCAAGTAAAAAATTTCTCTGAGGCCTTGTCTCATCATCATCATTTTTTTTTTTGGTAAATTGTTTTCCCAACCTAATGAGAACTTATTTTAAATCTTTGGATGAATTTTGGTCCGAAAAAATTATACACAACAATAGAAATCTTATCCGCAATACAATCACACAAAATCTAAAAAAGAGCTCACAATAAAATGAAATCTTATCCTCCATTTTATTGTGAGTTTAAAGATACAGTTATTATTATCCGGACAATTAGACATCCAATCAGTAATCGCAACGACCCAATTGTAAAAACGGAACTATACCAATTATTCTCAAATAAGGGATGACAGCTACCCATCTAAACATAAATTGTCAAGCCCCTCCGAACTTCAAAAATAAAGTGCAATTATCTGTATCGATAATTAATATAAAAATAGAATTGGATAAACTTTCAAACTTACAAAAAGTATAAAATTGTCTTTATATCGATTACGATCATAATTGAATTTGTAATGTTGTTTGTGTTTAAGCTTTAGTTACATGGAAAATCCATTGGTCTTGCAATTATGGGATTGGTCTTGCAATTATGGGATGTGCTAGAGAATTTAAATAATATTATTGTTGAACCATTTTCTCACCATCTTGAGTAATTGGGTTAAATGATAAAAACAAGAAACTCATGCTACTTAAATTTATTATAAGTTTTATTATTTTATTTTCAATTTGAAAGAAAGATTCCATCACATAATTCTTCCTGGTTTTAGTAAAAGTTAAAAGAGACAATTGACTTTAAATAATTCAAAATTAAAACATGTACGTGTGAAATGATCATAACAACCCTAATTCTGACTATTCAAAATTAAAACATATGTAAAATGATATTAACAACCCAATCCAATACGTTGAACTGAATTGATGAATATATATATATATATAGTCTTTCTATTATCAGTTCGAACTGACAAAAGTTATATAAGTTCTTTGTATGTGGGCCATTGGATTTAAATACTTTGACTGACAAGTGCATACAGCCAAGTCAAAGTATTTAAATCCAGTGGCCCACATGCAAGGAACTGATATAACTTTTGTCAGTTCGAACTGATAATAGAATTTATGTATATCAGTCTTTCTATTATCAGTTCGAACTGACAAAAGTTATATCAGTTTCTTGTATGTGGGCCATTGGATTTAAATACTTTGACTGACAAGTGCATACAGCCAAGTCAAAGTACTTAAATCCAGTGGCTCACATGCAAGAAACTGATATAACTTTTGTCAGTTCGAACTGATAATAGAATTTCTGTATATCAGTCTTTCTATTATCAGTTCGAACTGACAAAAGTTATATCAGTTCCTTGTATGTGAGCCATTGGATTTAAATACTTTGACTGACAAGTGCATATAGCCAAGTCAAAGTATTTAAATCCAGTGGTCCACATGCAAGGAACTGATATAACTTTTGTCAGTTCGAACTGATAATAGAATTTATGTATATCAGTCTTTCTATTATCAGTTCGAACTGACAAAAGTTATATCAGTTCCTTGTATGTGGGCCATTGGATTTAAATACTTTGACTGACAAGTGCATACAGCCAAGTCAAAGTATTTAAATCCAGTGGCCCACATGCAAGGAACTGATATAACTTTATAGAGAGTAATGCTAGAAGCCCTAATTTTTTTTTTCCCAAATTCTGTACTAAATGATATGGCATGTGTGGTGTTGCACATTAATTAAAGAATAAATATGAGTTTTTGTTGTTAATTTTTTCAGATTTTGAAAAGCAAATGTTTAAGAGGACCATCTATTCGGTGGTGTGAGATTCATGGACCTATGGTTGTATGAAATCAAAAGCACAAAGCACAGTTCACAGTTCACAGGGCCTTTGTTTTCTCAAGCGACATGACTTGGTTTGTGGTTGTATTTTATGAAATACCATAACCCAAATCATTACATTTGCATACATATATATATAAACACGGTTCTGTTCGATCTGGTCAGTGCGCACTGATGTAACTATATCAGTATCGATGCATAGGGACCACTGATTATGGAGAAACTTTGACAAGTGCATACACTTTGATTCAAAGTATGTAAATCTAATGATTCACATCCAACGCACTGATGAAGTTATATCAATGCGCATTCACTTGAACATTTATATATATAATATTAACAATAGCATTATATTAACAAAGCAATATATGTGGATGTATAAGATAACAAAGAAATTTAAAAGGCTAGCTTAGCTAAATTTACCCCGCAACATGTCCTTATAAAAGTCTCCTCCCTGCAACATCTCCGGCTTGGATGAATCAGCAGCAGATTGTGCTATTCGGTTAAAACAATTTTCAAAGCCCAGACTATCCATGTTCAATCCCACCTAATAAACAAAAACACAAAATTCATGTCAAGAAAAAAATCAAAATCAAAATCAAAATCATTCAAAGTAATTAAACCATGTATGCATATATATATATATATATATATATATATATATATATATATTTAATAAAACCAAAATCTAACTGTACCTGGAGCTTTATAACCCTCTTTTTGAACTCCATCGCATCCACATGTTAGGCAGCCAACTCAAGTATAAAGACTACCACGTAGACAAAAAAAATCTCTCCAATTTTTTTGTACGATAGTGTTTTTCTAGCAGAACAATCTTCTTCAACATCATGATTGAAGACGATGTTAACAGACTGCGCACAATTAATTCAGGCGTCTCCATAACAATATAAGTATTATTAGTTGTTGTTTTCTGATCACCCGAAGATTGTGACGTTGATGAAGACAAGGGATGTCCGCCACCCCCGGAAGAGCCCATGCCGTATTACGACAACGACAACTCGTTATCATCATCATCATCATCAAGAACAACGAGTCAACGACACTGCCGTAGGGATTTTGATCAACCAATTGATCATGAGGGTTTTTAGAATGCTACTTATATTATTTTCGTAAGAATTTTCAATGATCTGGGCTTCGTTGTTATTGCTCTTGTTGGAAGCTGGGACTTGGGTAATATTATCCCTAGAGTAATTAACAGATGAGCTTTTAGGTTTAATATTGGTTGTCATGAATTGAATTAGAGGGTTTGATGCAACATAGGCCGACGGCCGACCAAATGTCTCCTCTTTGTCATCAATAACGATTGATTTGCTCTAACTAATGATGAACTGCTTCTGCTTGCCATGCTCATTATCTCACGACTTGCGCACTTCTTTCTTTTTCTTTTTCTTTTGCTTTCTAAGAAATGTTTATAATAAATGACAAAGAAAGAAAGAAAAGGACATATTAAAGTAATTGAAATTGGGCCTTACTATTACCATCATATATATATTTCTAATTTTGCTTTCTTTTATATTACTATGGTTGAAATGAAAAAGAGTCTCATCATCAGATTTCTTATTTTCTTCCTCTAAAAGTTGGTCAAAGTGTGTCCATGCCTCTCTCTCTCTTCGTATTTTACTTCCTCCTGCAGCAAGATCCCAATGTATATGTGATTTGTTTAATTTAACCCAAATACAAACAAGAGTGTTAGAATTATATATGAACCAAACAAAAAGCCAATACAAGAGTGTTAGAATTATATATGAACCGACGAGATGTCTCTTCCAAAAAAACCTTGAATTTATATAATAGTATAATACTTCAAAAAAAAAAAAAAAAAAAAAAAACAGAAATAATTATATATGAACCAAATAAAAATGAAAATAAAAAGCTTGAATATGTGTAAACGTATCAAGAATGTAAACTTACAGAAAGATAGGCAGCCATGGAACATGACAAATTATCAAGCAACGCTAGGGTCGTCTCTATGTATATATAACCCCACCGAAAAAGAAGTTAAATATTGGTACTAAAAATAGCATGATATTAACAAAGAAATATAAAAAGGCTAGTTTATTAGCTAAATTTACCTCGTAACATGTCCTTATAAAAGGCTCCTCGATCCCCGCAACATCGCCTGCTTGGATGAATCAGCAGCAGACTGTGCTATCCTGTTAAAACAATTTTCAAAGCCCAGACTATCCATGTTCAATACCACCTAATAAATTCATGTCAAGAAAAAAACAAATCAAAATCATTCCATGCATATATATATATAGAGTAATTTTTCAATGAGGATTTTTTACTATGCACATTTTAAGCACCTTTGATGAAATTGTATGGAAAATCAAACTTTGATAACAATAAATATTAAAAAAAAAAATTGTATAGAATATATTGAATCTTGATTTGATTTTTTATATGGATAGTTATAATATTGAAATACATTTATGGAAAAAAAATTAAAAAAAATTCGGGTGCAAGAACTAATTTTTTCCGATTTTTTTGAAGATAAAACATTTAAAAACGAGGAAATATAAGAAAAAATAGTTCTCAAATTCAAAAAATTTCCAAATTTTTACAAAATGTGTATTTTAATTTTTTTAGGATGCATAAAAAAATCTCATTAAAACACATTTGATTACATACAATTTCATCAAAGGTGTTTAAAGTGTGCATCGTAAAAGTCCTTATTAGAAAATTAATATATATATATATTTAATCAAAATCAATCTGTACCTAGAGCTTGATAACTCTCTTTCGGAGCTTCATCACATCCTAATAAGGCAGCCATTTAATGCTAACCGCAAAAACTTGAGTTATTACCACTATTAACAAAATACGCACAATATCTTGGTACGATAGTGTTCTTCCAGCAGAACAATCTTCTTCAACATCATGGTCAGAAGACGATGTTAATAGATTGCGCACAAATTCAGGCGTCTTCACAACAACATAAGTATTATTAGTTGTTGTTTTCTGATCACCCGAAGATTGTGACGTTGATGAAGACAAGGGATGTCTGCCGCCCACCGGAAGAGCCCATGCCATATTACGACGACGACTTGTTATCATCATCAAGAACAACAACGACACTGCCGTAGGGATTTTGATCAACCAATTGATCATGAGGGTTTTTAGAATGCTACATCTATTATTTTCGTAAGAATTTTCGATGATCTGTGCTTCGTTGTTGTTGCTCTTGTTGGAAGCTGGGACTAGGGTAATATTATCCCTAGAGTAAATAACAGAGGAGCTTTTAGGTTTATTATTGGTTGTCATCATCAACTTGAAACTCGGAATGGAATTAGAGGGTTTGATGCAACACAGGCCGACCACATGTATGTCTCCTCTTTGTCATCAATAACAACTGATTTGCTCGAACTAATATGAACTGCTTCTGCTTGCCATTCTCATTCTCTTGCGACTTGCGCACTTCTTTCTTTTTCTTTTGCTTTCAATTAGGGTTTTATGCGATCTTGCAAGTTACAACGATTAGGCTGATAAATATATAGTAGGAGTATTATCAAAATTCCCCTGTAGTTGGACATATTCCCCGTTTTCCCCCTTCTAGTTTCATTGAAGTCCATTATCCCCGTTTTTCCTTAAATAGTTGAGGTTATTGAGAAGATACATTTATGACCTCAAAGTCTCAAACTCATAATCATGGGCCATATTGTTGTATTAAATTAAACCATTTTTGATGATTATCTTTAAATAATGTTGACATCTGGATTGGATTCACACACAATCACAAGAGGAATATTCCTACAAACACAAAACAAAAAAAAACGCCAGCATGACCTATTCGACATTCAAGTCACTAAAGTGTAGGAAGAAAATACACTTGTAGATTGAAGGCTAGTTGGCTAATTACCCCTCCCGTAAAATGTTTTTTTATATAATTTTTTTGCTAGAAAATCATAAATAACCCCTAAAAACCATTTTTGATGCATGATTATCTTAGTTATTGTGTGACACTTGGATTTGGATTCACACCGGACCAGGGACGGACCTTGGGCTGGGCTAGGCTAGGCTAGGGTGGGCTCAAGCCCACCCTAACTTTTTAAATTTTTTTTGAGAAGTTGAAAAAAAATAATTAATGATAAATATCAATGAAAACCGAGTAGACTAGGAACACTACAACAGATTGGGTCTTTTACGACTTGAGTTTTACGGCTGTTGACGGTGGTTTTTCGTTAACACTCAATCGATGATTGGAGATCACGTTTGCGAGTGATAATAGTTTGAATCTTAATACTGTAAAAATAATGAGCAAGAAATATGTGGTAAAACTCCGATGATCGGAGAAACATCCACGGGTTGTTGCCTAAGCAACGAAGCCAAAATCCACTATATAAAATTGATTACAGAATACGCTCGGGTCTCTCTTATGATAAAAAAGATCGATCCCTCTCTTATGCCTTACAAAGGGTATTTATACATGTTGTTTCTAGGGTTTGGGGATGCCGCTAGGGTTTGGTGTCATGGCGCCCAAGTCTTGAGCGGTTTCCCAGTCATAGTCGGATTCTGTTTCCTTCTTTGGCGTGATATGTTTCCTTCTTTGGCTGAGTCCGGGTTTGGTCTGGACTCTTTCTCCTTTTATTCGCAGGAGACCTGTTTGTTTCCTTGTCAAACTCTGAAAGGTCGCACTGCTACGTATCGTGGAGGTGCTCATTACCGATTCTTTCTATGTATTTGGGAAGTGAGTTTCTGTAACCATCTCTTCTTGTTGATCCCCGAGTATGTTCAGGTACACCCGAGTATTCCCGAGTATGCCCGAGTATGCCCGAGTAGGTGATGTTGCCCGAGTAGGCTCTCTTTGTTCATGATCGGGATGCTTTGGTTTCAACCGAGTGGGTCACTTGGGGGATTTCCCCCTTTCAAATTGACTTTTCCTGACTCCTGCTTTCGTAGCTTCTTCATGGGGATGACGTGTCCTTTATGACGATTTTTACCTATAACAATATCCCCTTAAATATTTGAGCCGAATACCACTTGCTCGGGATGAATATTTAACCCCTGTTTGCTTCGTTTCTCATAACTTATTTTTATTTGTCGCCTTCCATATTAATGTTGGTTTTTTGTATCCTTGTCTGACTCGAAGTATTACTGACGTGTCTCAATTATGTCCGCACATGTTTGATCCACCCACTATTCAGAAATCTTTTGATAGTGACACACTGACTTCCTGACGGCTCAAGGCTCTCTCTGCTTGTCACCTGTTTCCTTTCGCTTGGTTGTGGTAGGAGGTATTTATGGGACACGACCTTTCTGTTCATCCGTACGCAACCCACGTCACTCCCCTTGCCTCTTCGTTTTCCCACTTCTTCACCTACCCTCTCTAGGGTTTCGATTTTTTTTGAAACCGGTACCGCCTATATAATCAGCTTGACACTTCGTAGGGGAGAATCCTTTTTCTTTTCTCTGCAAGATTTTTATTTTCTTTGCAAGATTTTTCTTTTCTCTGCGAAAAACTTTTCTTGCCATCTTTCTTTTCTCTTCCTGAAAGAAGTTCACTCGCATCTGTTACTTTTCTTTAAGTTATTTGGGTTTAGCCGCTCATTTCTCAGTTTCGTCAAGATCCTCAACCTCAAAAACCCAGATCTTTTCTTGAAGACCATTCCTCCTTCTCTGAAGATTTCTTCTATAGTTTGCGTAGCTCCAGTTTTCTGATATATCAAGGTTAGTTCTTATGGATCCTGCTGCTAGGAATCATCTTTTTACTGTTGGTATGATTGCTATTGAACAAGGTGATGTTTTTCTTGTCACGGTTGTCCACAGGTTGCTAGGAGACCTTCTCTCGGATCAACCTCAATATTTAGACGCCGACGTTTCGGGGCTTTTTCGTGAAGGACCTGCTACTTCTGAAGTTCCTCCTACTTCTGAAGTTCCTCCTACTTCTGAAATTCCCTCCGTCTCTTCGAATTCATCGCTGCCTGACTCTTATCAGCCTGAGACTCAGTCAGATTCTTCTTTTTCCATTCGCGCTGATACTCGACCGTGGAGACGAGCGGGGAAAAGGATGAGTACTCGTAAAAAAGATTCTCCTTCCCTGGACAGTCGAGTCGGGACCCAGAGGGTAGTTGAGAACGACATCGAAACGGAGCATAGGGCTGCTCGCATTCCTTTTTCTCCCGAGCGGTTATGTGCCTATGATGTCGAGCCAAACGTGGTCGGCCCTGAAGAGATAGAAAAGTATATGCGACGGTTCGACTTGGACAGCGACATGGTTTCGCTGATTTCTACAGATGGTCGAGCTGCATGGAACCCCCCGCCGGGCCACGTGGCAATCTATGGGGCCATGCTTACCTGTGGCGTTACTCTTCCTCTTCAGCCTTTTATCACCTGGTTTTTGGCTGAGGCTCGACTTGCCCCGGCGCAGTTAACTCCGAACAGCTACCGGATTTTGATGTGCATGTGGCACATGTGGTATAGGATGAAGCGGCCACCTCCCACTCCACGCGAAATCTGGCACTTTTACGCGCTGAGGCCAGTGGGGAAAACTGGGGTTTACTTCCTTCAATCGAACCAGCCCGAGCTCTGGATCCTTAAAGACGTAGTGGTTAAGAGTGAAATCGAGCTGGCCACGGATGAGAAGATGAAGGGATTCGCTAGGGGCTTCCCCACCTCAAACAAAATTTGGAAGAACAGCTGGTTCTTCGTGGGTAAAGGTTGGGGTCAATCAATCAGTTTTGATCTCGATGTTACTCGGGTGACTTGCAAGGTTCCTCGGTACTTTTGTTCGCCCCAGTGGAATCATATGACTCCTGCCTTTACTGACGAGGAACTCAAAACTTTGGCTCGGGCGGCCGTTCGCCCTTTGGAGAAGAGGGGTAGACCTTATCTCTTCAATGAGGAGAAAATGATCAGAGCTTGCCTTTTTCCCCAGATTTCTGCACGCCGTAAACGCCGTAAGCTTTTTTATAAGTTTTCCCCGGTTATTCTTACATTCTTGTTCTTAAATTTGTACTGACTCGGAGAAACAACTTCCCTTTTTTCTTTTTAAGTGTTTGATGTAGACATAGTCTGCGATGCTCAGGCACGCCGGATGAAAGGCATTGCAGAGGCGAGCCGAAGAGCAGCTCTTCGCCAGCGAGATGCTGGGATAGCTCCTCCTAAAGGTGACTCTGACGAGAGTGCTCCCGATGACCCTCCCGAGGGGGATGATAAAGAGGGAGCACCCGATTATGTGCCTGAGGAGACCCACGGTCAAGAAATGACCGCATATTTAGCAGAGGTTGTGGGTGATCCGGAGGGCTTTGGAGCCAGTAGGACCCACTTTGGAGCTAGTAGGACCGCTGCTGGCCAGGACAATCAAGCGGGCCCTTCTTCTTCCAAGGGGAAAGACAAGGCCGGGCACTCCTCTAAGCCTGTCTATGAGCCCAAGCCAGCTGTTTTCTCCCTTGGGATCGACTCTCCCCACTCTGCTGCAGACGTGCCAAATGCTACATTCCAAGGTGCTGAAGCAGTTGGGGAACACTTGGGCATGATGGCTTCGGAGACTCCGACTCATGCCGAGCCAGTTCCTACTCCTCCCGGGGGAAGCGGTGTTGAAATGATACATCCCGATCCAGATTCTGAAGATCCTACTGCTGACTTAGATTCCCGCAGGAGGTAATCTGGAAAGAGAAAAGCCTCGTTTTCTCCTGGTCGCCCTACCCCCAAGATTCCCCGAGTAGTTGCATATGTTGACTCATCTTCGAGTGATGAGGGGGGAGCGGAGGTTAGGAGAAAAACAGGTATGACCCCTCCACGGGACCAGATCAAGGACAGTGTTAGCGGCTCCGCTAGCTCTCCTCGGGTAGCCTCGACTGCTGGGCTCCCTGAAACTTGCTTGGGCGGTTTGGGCCCCTCGACCAAGACAGATGATCCTACCCCCGAGACTATGCTGAGGGCCATGGCTTCAGGCCGAGCCTACATTGGGGAGGATCACTGGAGTCACCTTCAAGCTGGAACTGTATCCGACCGGCTCTGTAATTTCTTCAACAGTGCTTCCTATGTGAGTTACGCCTTGATTATATTCATAATTTTGTATTTTTCTTTTTTGTTACTTAACTCCTGTTTGCTGTGGATCTGATGTAGATGGTGGCTGAGATGTCCGGGGCTTGCCAAGCTGGTGAAGCCCAGGCAGACAGAAAAAGGCAGCTAGAAGCTCAATTAAAGGAGAGCGAAGATCGCCACACTCGGGTTGAGTTAACTCGTTAGGAAGCGGCTAAGTCAAATCAGGTGCTTCTGGATCAATGCTTGGCACGCTAGATGGAGGCTGAACAAAAAGCATCCTCCGCTGCTGAGGCGGCTCAAACTTTACAAGATCAATTGTCATCCACTCAGGACGCTTTGCTCCAGGCCGAGCAGAACGCTGAAGATGCCAAGTCATCTTATGAACGCCGAATCGAAGACTTGGAGCGTCAGGCTTTGACAATCAGGTCCCTATCGAAGGAAGCTAGGCTGGAACTAGAGATACAGGGTGTCGATCGTTTCAAAAGATCTCTAGCCTATGATGCTTTTCTTCTCCGGGAATTCCAGCGGGGAATGGTCTCTGCAGGAGAGTTTTTCAAGAAGAGAAACAGGGCGACTGATCGGGCCAGGGCCAACTGGAGCCTTTTAATTAAAAAGCATGTGGATACATCTCTGGAGTCCCTTCGGATCCAGATGAAAGAGTGGCGATCGTATTGTCGAAGTAAAGGTAAGGCGCCACATCCCATGCACCTGGAGGTTCCCACTGCCGATTCCTTCTCTACTTTTTATGCTTGTCAGAAAGCGGGAATCGATGGTGAGAACCTTGACTTGGGGCCCGTCCCTGGGATTGACTATAGCGGCTGGATGGATGATGAAGATGAGGATGTGATTGTATGGCCTACTGACGATAGCCTCTTGAGCGAATATGTGATGGAACTTGACCCGAGTGTTGGCGGGAGCAACTCTCAACCCCCAGCGCCACCTTCTTGATCTTTTGTTTATTTATTTTGTAATGATCCTTGTATTCACTTTACATATATGAATGAAAATTCTTACCGTTCTGCTTTCTTATTTTCGAGTGCTTTCTTAACTGGTCGCTTAGCCAGTCTAGCCAAGTATCTTATTTAACTGGCGTTTAATTTGACCAAGTATCTTATTTAACTGGCAACTAACTGATCTTAGCCGAGTGTCTTATTAAACTGGTAACTAATGTGGCTGAGTATCTTATTCAATTGGCGTTTTTCTTTTCAACCTATTTAGGTTTTACCTAAACGTTACGCTGAGGCTTACCCCGACCATACGTTGAGGTCCTTACACAAGTCACCTAGGATGTCTCCCGGTTTTGTCTGTGCAAGGTTTTACCGAATCGTTGGGGTACTCTGTACCGGTCAACACAGCTGCATATCTCACCAGTTTTTCTGGCGGCGCTCCGAGCAATTTTCCAGTTACCCAGGTGCCTCGGTTTTGCCTTTTCGCTAAGAAGCGCGTTTGCACTATTTTAACTAGGCGGGCGTGCTACTTTAGCTTCTTTGCCCTTCAAGCACTACTCGTCCGCTCTCTCGCGGCTTTGTAGAGCCCGAATTCTTTTTTGCGTTTGTTTGGCCAACTATTAAGTGGCTGTTGTTTGTTCACCGGCCATGGAATACCTTTGATCATGAGACTCATCGACTTCAATGAATAACCTCTTTATTGGCAGATGAACTTTAAATGAATCTGAAACAATTGATATAAAGCTAAAATGGGACAAGAAACAAATTAACATAAACATTGAGATGAGTTCCTTAGGGGTAGAAAGTCTTGAGGTACTGGGCATTGCATGGTCGGGGCACTAGGCTCCCCCCTGGTCGGGCTATCATGTATGCCCCGTGCCCCGCGACTCCCTTGACTATGTAAGGTCCCTCTCATTTGTCGGCGAGGGATCCTGCCGACCTGTCCTTGGTGTTCGGGGATACTCTTCTTAACACTAAATCTCCAAGCTGGAATCTACGCACGCGAACATGGGAATTATAGTACTTCGCAGCCCTTTGCTGGTATGCGGCGTTTCGCACTTGTGCTGCATCCCTGACTTCTTCAAGCTCGTCTAGGTTTTGCTGTAGCATGTTAACATTGTGCTCGGGGCTATATAGTTGTACCCTGGGCGATGTAAAACTTATTTCTGCTGAGATAACGGCCTCTGTCCCGAATGCTAAAGCAAAAGGAGTCTCCCCTGTGGATGACCTTACAGTTGTTTGATATGCCCATAGCACCTCTGGTAGCTTGTCCGCCCAGCTGCCTTTCTTGGCTTCTAACTTTGCCTTTAGCGTGTGCTTGATTACCTTGTTCACAGCTTCGGTCTGGCCATTAGTTTGAGGATGAGCAGGTGACGCATAGTAGTTTACGATCTTATACTCTTCGCACATTTTTCTGAACTTGCTATTGTTGAATTGGGTCCCATTGTCTATTATGATGATGCTCGGGATCCCAAATCTATATATTATGTTCTTTCTGACAAAGCTGGTGGTGTTTGCCTCAGTGATGTGCACGAGAGCTTCTGCTTCCACTTCCACCCATTTAGTAAAGTAGTCAACTGCCACAATAGCATGTTTCGCGCCCCCCTTTGTTCCAGTGGGCATTGGTCCTATCAGGTCGAGGCCCCACATGGCAAAGGGCCAAGGTGAAGTTAAGCTTCTGAGCAATTCCAGAGGTTGTCGAATATCGTTTGCTATTCTCTGGCATGTCTCACAGCTCTCCGCGAATCGCTGTGCCTCTGCGAACAAAGTTGGCCAATAGAATCCTTGCCTAAGTACTTTATGCGCCAGACTCTTACCCCCAGTATGGTTCCCGCATACTCCACTGTGAACATCCTCCAGGATCTTTTTTGTTTCTTCGCTGGTGGTACACCTTTGTAGCACCTTTGTAGCACCTTTGAGAACCCTTTTCTGTACAATTCGCCTATCAGAATTGTGTACCGGGTTGACCTATACTTGACACGTTTTGCTTCCATAGCATCCTCGGGTAGAATGTTTTCCTCCAAATACTTTCTGAGCTGTATGGTCCAATCGTCTTGAACTGGTCAAATCTCTGACACCATGCCTTCCTCAGATTCTACTGTACTCGGCCTAGTCAGGTGCGCCACCGGTATCGCTTTGGACCTGATACTCATGGTGGCTGAGGCTAATTTGGACAAAGCGTCTGCTTTCTCGTTTTCTTCCCGAGAAATCTGAAAAATCTTGTACATTTTGAATTTTCTGAGCAGTTTCTTTGCAATGTCCAGGTAAGCTATCATGTGTTCCTCCCTTGCCTGGTATTCATCCAATACCTGGTTAATCACAACTTGCGAATCACTGTAAATTTCCAACTCATCTGCCCTTAACGCTATACAGACCCTCAAGCCAGCCAACAAAGCTTCATATTCTGCTTGGTTGTTGGTTGCTTTGAAATCGAACCTCATGGCGCACTCTACAACGTCTCCCTCCGGGGTTGTTATGACTATCCCGGCTCCGCTGCCATGGGTGTTCGATGATCCATCTATATGCAACCTCCATCGGGAACTATTCTCCTGTTTTCCTTCCATCATTCTTCTTACTTCGGCATCTGACTCAGTGAATTCCACTATAAAATCTGACACTGCCTGCCCCTTGACTGCGGCTTTTGGGGTGTATTTGATGTCGAATTCGCTCAACTCTACCGCCCATTTAGTCAACCTACCTGACAGTTCGGGCTTCTGTAAGATGAGCTTTAGCGGACAGTCGGTGTACACCTCTATTGTATGCGCTTGGAAATACAGCCTTAGCTTCCTGGCTGCCGTAATCAAGGCTAGCGCTATCTTTTCTGCAGGTGAATACCTTGTCTCTGCGGGTAGCAACGCCTTGCTGGTGTAATACACCGGTCTCTGTATTCCTTCCTCCAGTCGGATCAAAACCGAGCTTGTTGCTACTTCTATGACCGAGAGATATAGGTATAGGTATAATGTCTCTCCAGCTACTAGCTTTGAGAGGATGGATGCTCGCCCTAAGTAATCTTTCAACTTCTGGAAGGCTGCTTCACATTCTTTGTTCCACTCGAGCCCTTTTCCTTTCTTTATTACTTTAAAGAACGGGATGTATCTGTCTGTTGATTTTGCTATAAATCGGTTAAGTGATGCGAGACATCCCGTCAGCCTCTGTACGTCCTTCAGCGTTTTTGGCGAAGCCATCTCTTCTAATGCTTTGATCTTCTCGGGGTTCACTTCGATTCCCCTCTGATGCACCTGGAAGCCGAGAAACCTACCCGAGGGTACCCCAAACACACATTTGTTCGGGTTAAGTTTTATCTCATACCTTCTTAGAACTTTAAAGGTTTCTTTTAGATCTTCCGCGTGCCTCTCTGCCGTAACACTCTTGGTCAGCATGTCATCTACATAGACCTCCATGTTCTTCCCAATCTGCTGGGCGAATATCCTATTCACTAACCTCTGGTACGTTGCCCCGACATTCTTCAATCCGAATGGCATCACCTTATAGCAATACAACCCCTGGTCTGTGGTGAATGCCGTTTTCTCTTCGTCGGCTTTACTCATTCGGATCTGATTGTACCCCGAGTAAGCATACATGAAGCTTAACAGTTCGTGCCTTGCTGTTACGTCCACTAGTTGGTCGATCCTTGGTAGTGGGAAGCTGTCATTCGGGCAGGCCTTGTTTAAATCCGTGAAATCCACACACATCCTCCACTGGTTGTTCTTTTTCTTTACCAGTACCACATTGGCCACCCATTCCGGGTACTTGACTTCTCTTATCGACCCTGCGGTAAGTAACTTTTTTACTTCATTTTTAATAGCTGTACTCCTTTCGGGGTTGAACAGCCGCCTTTTCTGCTTCACCGGGCGGAACTCTGGGTTGATGGAGAGACCATGTGATATCACCTTCGGGTCTATCCCCGGCATATCTTCGTGGCTCCAAGCAAAAACATCCTTGTACTCTCTCAGTAGCGTGACAAGTTGGGTTTTGACATGTACATTTAAACTTGCCCCTACCTTGACTGTTTTACTTGGGTCTTCTGGATTCAGTGCCACTTCTTCGGTCGGCTCATCTTTCTTTGCCTCAGGTTCCTCTCTAGGATCCAACTTAAATTCTTTCGGCGCTTATGCCTGCTCTTTCGGTTCACCAACTTCTTGCTCGGCTATTATCGCATATGCTTGGTGTACCTCCCTATCTTTATATACTGACAAATTTGCCCTTCGAGCCATTTCTTGTGACCCTTTGACCACTCCTATCCCATATTCTGTCGGGAACTTCATCATGAGGGCGTAGGTTGCTGTCACTGCCTTAGTTTTATTCAAGAATGGGCTGCCCAATAAGGCGTTGTACGGCCAATTTTCAGTATCCACTACCACAAAGTCGAGTAGCACTGTTTTCTGGCAAGGAGCCTTTCCGACCTTCATGGGCAATTTCACTGTGCCAAGCGACCTTACTTCGACTCCTCCAAATCCTCTAAGGGGTGTGGGAAATGGTTGTAGGCCTTTCCTATCTAGCCTCAGCTGGTCGTATACTTCTGCACTAAGAATATCTGCCGAGCTTCCATTGTCAATCAAAATTCGATGAACCTCTTTATGACCAATCCGCGTGCTAATCACTAGCGCGTCATTTGGCCTAACATCCACTCCATGTGAATCGGCCTCTGTGAATATGATCGGGTCCCAGCCTTCCTTGATTTTCTTCGGGTGAGGTTCAATAGAATTGACGTCCAGGTCTTTCCGTGCTTCCACGGCCTCTCGGATTTCCTGGGTCCTTTCCCTGTTACTCTTGCCAGTCGCTGGTCCTCCGAAGATTGTGTTGATTGCTCCTTCATCCTTAGCTTTCTTGGGACTAGGCTTTCTTGCCCGTCCGTCCTGTCGGCTATCCTTTTGTCCATCCGCCCTGTCAACCTTTTTTAGGACGATGTCTTTCAAATGTCCTTCCCTAATGAGGGTTTCGATGTGGTCCCTTAGCTGGAAACACTTAGATGTCTAGTGTCCATTCTCCTTGTGGAACCTACAATACTTGGTGGTGTCCCTCCGAGCATACGTTGACTGCTTAGGCGGTTCTTTAGTCATGTTCTTTTCTTCTAGGATTGCCAGAATTTCCTCTTGATTCTTTTTCAACGGGGTATAGTTTGTATATCTGCCCTGGAACCTTTGCCGCGGCTGATTGGTTTTTAGGTCATACGCTCGACGTCCATCCCGACCATCCCGCACCTTATTCTTCTGCTTGTCACTTTTGGTATCGGGCGCCTTTGCTTGGTCTTTGGTTTTAGATCCTTCTGGGCGACCGCCATGTACGAAGTAGCCTTCTGTGGCAACTTCTTCCTCCTCAGCCAGGGCGTAGCCCTCGGCCATGTCCATCATATTAGCATAACTGGTTAGTCGGGCTCTTCGGAGGTCAAATGACAATTGGCCGTTCTGTAGGTTATTGATGAATGCGGCAATTATGGCTTCATCATTTGCACTTCCGATTTTGGACACTTCCTGATCGAACCTTCCCAAATATTTCTTCAGCGACTCGTCTTTTCCCTGTTTTAGCTGGGACAAGTGGGCCACCGACTTCTTCCTATGTACATTGCCGAGGAATTGCCTTGAGAATGCCTTACTTAGCTCGCTAAAATTGCCTATACTCGCTGTTGGTAACCTACCGAACCACCTGGAGCCTAAATCCCCGAGAGTTTGGGGGAAATTTAAACAAAGTAAGGCGTTATTGTAGACATACTGGGCCATGACACTCTTATACCTTCTGACATGTTCCTTTGGATCAGTGTCCTTTTTGAAAAGCTCCACATGAGGCATCCTGAATCTCTCCGGGAAGGGTGTCCTCAGGACTTCATTGGTGAAAGGGCTTCCGGTCTCGTCGTCCGATAATTTATTACGCCCATATTGCCTGACCAATGCATCCATCTGTCGACGATTATTCTGAACTTCCCAGGTCAAACTTTGTATGAGTATGTCCCTGTCTCCTTTCGGTTCTCCCATCGTATTGAAATTCTGACTTACGATCAGCTTTTGGCCCCTTTCCTTTGGATTCGACTCTCTATGTTCTCGGTTTAGGCCATGTAGCTGAACTGTGCCCCTTTGGCGCTTGCGATGATAACTCTGCTCGCTCTCTCCTGAGGATGACGACCGAGCTCTCTGATGAGCACGTCTCTTGGGGCGATCTCTATCCCTGGCCATCCGGTCCTGATCATGCCTCTTGTCAGAATCATTCTCCTCTCTATGCTCCCTGCTATCCATGGCTAACCTTTCAGACATAATTGTTGGCCTATCTGTAGGACCTCGGCTAACCTTTATGGCTGCATCCGGCATTGGGACCACCACCGTGGAACGCAATCTTGCTGCCTGCTGATTTGGGGTTGGGGCAGAAAGATTGTGAGGTGACGTCAAGCCCTCCGTGGTGGAAAGGTCAACTCCCTGCCTCGCAGCGTCCGACACGAGTTGCTGTAGAGAAGCACGGAATCTTTGCACGATTTCTTCGTTGGTTGGGGGGAAGCGCTGGATGCCTGCTAAGGCAGTTGATTGATCTGCAGTTGCTAAGGCCGCATCCGCAGTGTTGGGAGCAGCGTCTTCCTCCAACTCATTAGTGGGTTGTCCGTGACTGTACCTGGAATCGCTGCCATCTTTCTCGCCGGCCATTGCTTCACAAGTGCTTCGATCCCCCTTATTGACGGTGGTTTTTCGTCAACACTCAATCGATGATTGGAGATCACGTTTGCGAGTGATAATAGTTTGAATCTTAATACTGTAAAAATAATGAGCAAGAAATACGTGGTAAAACTCCGATGATCGGAGAAACATCCACGGGTTGTTGCCTAAGCAACGAAGCCAAAATCCACTATATAAAATTGATTACAGAATACGCTCGGGTCTCTCTTATGATAAAAAAGATTGATCCCTCTCTTATGCCTTACAAATGGTATTTATACATGTTGTTTCTAGGGTTTGGGGATGTCGCTAGGGTTTGGTGTCGTGGCGCCCAAGTCTTGAACGGTTTCCCATTCCTAGTCGGATTCTGTTTCCTTCTTTGGCGTGATATGTTTCCTGTTTTGGCTGAGTCCGGGTTTGGTCTGGACTCTTTCTCCTTTTATTCGCAGGAGACCTGTTTGTTTCCTTGTCAAACTCTGAAAGGTCGCACTGCTACGTATCGTGGAGGTGCTCACTGCCGATTCTTTCCATGTATTTGGGAAGTGAGTTTCCGCAACCATCTCTTCTTGTTGATCCCCGAGTATGTTCAGGTACGCCCGAGTATTCCCGAGTATGCCCGAGTAGGCTCTCTTTGTTCATGATCGGGATGCTTTGGTTTCAGCCGAGTGGGTCACTTGGGGGATTTCCCCCTTTCAAGTTGACTTTTCCTGACTCCTGCTTTCGTAGCTTCTTCATGGGGATGACGTGTCCTTTATGACGATTTTTACCTATAACAATGACGCACATAAAAAACACGTCGTAAATGTTATCTTTTATGGCGCAAATAAAAAGCGCGTCGTAAATGCTATCATTCACGACGTGCACACAAATGCACGTCGTAATTGTGATTCATAATTTCTTAAAGACGGCGCGCATTTGAAGAACGCCGTAAAAAAGAGATTATTTACGGCGCGAATATGAGGAACGCCGTAAAAAAGAGATTATTTATGGCGCGCATATGAAGAACGCCGTAAAAAAGAGATTATTTACGGCGTGCATTTGAGGAACGCCGTAAAATAGGATTATTTACGGCGCATATATGAGGAACGCTGTAAAAAAGAGATTATTTACGGCGCGCATTTGGGGAACACTGTAAAAAAGAGATTATTTACGGCGCGCATATGAGGAACGCCGTAAAAAAGAGATTATTTACGGCACGCATTTGAGGAACGCCGTAAAAAAGAGATTATTTACAGCGTGCATTTGAGGAACGCCGTAAAATAGGATTATATACAGCGCACATATAAGAAATGCCTTAAAAAAGAGATTATTTACGGCATGCATTTGAGGAACGCCGTAAAAAAGAGATTATTTACGACGTGCATTTAAAGAACGCCGTAAAAAAGGACTATTTATGAATCGAAAATCAAAAATCGAAACCGTTGGTTCTGAATCAAGAACCGGAACCACCGGTTCCGAATCGAGAATCGAGAATCGAAACTAGGGTCATGTCTAATTCCGAGTACGATTAACGATTAACGATTGACCCTTTGATCTGACAATATATGATTTTAACAAAATATTTTAATTAAATGTTATAATAAATGTTTTTTAGTATCAATTTGTTTATCATATAAAAATAAAATTTAAATTAGTGGAATCAATCTACAAGTAAAATTTTGATTGAAAAATAATAAATAAAATTTAATAACAAGTAGAGGTTATATATAAATATTATGCTTTTAGTAGCACAATCAAAGCAGTAGCAAGGTGGATAAGGCTTGGCTAGGTTCACTTATGAGTGCTGGGTTCAACACTCCATGAGAACACCATTTAATTGTGTATTGTGTGTGGGTGTGGGTGTTGGTGGGTTGTGGGTCATGCATGGCGAGTGGGCGTGGGTGGGTGGTTGCAGGGTTGTAAATACTTTTTTTTTTTTTTGGCAACAGTTATATATACCTGTTAGAAGACTTATCACACTTCAGTATTCACGTCTCACGAGGCAACATGTAATTAATATCAAATTTTTTATTATTTTTCTTTAATAATATTATCTCTATCTTCTTTTTCTAACGGCGCTTTTTGTACGCCGTATTTGAGGGATATCATTCACGACATCATCTAAAACGGCTTGCAGATGAACGCCGTAAATAGTCATTTACGGTGTTTTTTGTGTGCCGTAAAAGACTTAATCTGGTGTAGTGGAAGTAGGAATGTAGGCAACAGCTATATATACCTGTTAGAAGACTTATCACACTTCAGTATTCACGTCTCACGAGGCAACATGTAATTAATATCAAAATTTTTTATTATTTTTCTTTAATAATATTATCTCTATCTTCTTTTTCTAAATTTCAGTTCAACCTTTTTATCAAGTACATCAATAATTTTTCTTCCAATTAGGTATGTTTTTATGAATATTATGAATTTAAATATTTTGTTTCGTAATAAAATTTTATGATTAATTTAATTATTAGTTATTCTAATTTTAATTTACAAACTAACACTATTATTTAATGAATTTCTTTTTGTTTTGGATGAAATTTAGATACATGTTTGTAATTTGTTTTTTTTTTTTTTGGTTTTTAATTATTCTTTTGTTTTTAGATTTGTTAGTAAATAGTAAATAGTATTAGTATTCAATTGTATTTGCATTTCATATTTATTTTATAATTTGATTTGACTTTATTTTTTTTTATTAATTTTTAAAATGTATTTATTTAGAATATACATTTACAGAGTAATTCCCGCTATGTCTTCTTAACAGACTTAACTAGGTGTATCTTTCTTTTTTAATTAATACAATTTTATCAAAATGTTAATGATCGGAAAAAAATATATTCTAGCCAACCCTAGTGTTTAATTCTGGTTACGTCCCTGCACCGGACACAATCGAAAAAGGATTTATGCAAACACATCAAAAACACTAATTAATTAGGGTGTCGGCATGAACTCTTTGACATTCAAGTCAGGAAAGTGTAGAAAGAATATAGACTTTTAGCTCAAAGACTTGTTACCCTCCTTTTTTTTCTACAGTAACCTGCTTATTTATACTTTTCCGGAAAAAGGGAAAATTTAAATCGTCCCTATAGTTTGACCTATTACCCGTTTTGATGCCTCTAGTTCCATGTTATCTTGTTTGGTCCAAATGTTTACTATTAATTGCTCATTTGGTCCCTACCGTCAAACTCCGTTAGATATTTAATGGTGATTGAAGGGTATAATGGTAAATGAGGAATACAATTAATAAATATATTTAATTTAAAGAATAAAAAAATTAATACAATTAAAATAAATAAATAATAAATAAAAATCTTCAACACCACACAAACTCAAACTCAAACTCAGACCGTAGCCTGAATCCCTAACTCTCACCCTCTCTTTTCTGAATCGACCTCTCTCTCTCTCTCTCTCTCTCTCTCTCCCACTCATCTCACTCTGTATCGATCTCTCATCACCGATTAGGGTGGGTTTTTGGGTGGTTTGGAGTCATTTTATGGCTATTTGGAGTTGTGGTATGGTGGCTGAGAACGAGGCCACGAATGGTTCGTCGCTCCATTCGCCGTGTAGATGGGTGGGTGTTTGGAGGAGGGGTGGTTTGATTGATAGTTGGGAGTTTGGTGTGTGTGAGTGAGAGAGAGAGAAGAGAGAAAGATATGGATAGATCGGTGGTGGCGGTTAGGATTGATTTTGTGTTTGGAGATTTCTAGGTTTGTGATGGAGATTTTGGGTTTAATTTTTGGGTTTGGGGGTGGTGTGGTGTAGTGGTGTCGAATTCTGTGTTTATGTTGCTATTGATGGTGGTGTGGTGTTGTGGTGGTGGTGACAGATTCTAGGTTTGGGGGTGTGGTGGTGATGGATTCTTGGTTTGGGATTGGTGTAGTGGTTTGGGGTGGTGATGGGTTGATGTTTCTGGTTTTTCTTTTCTTTGGATTTGGCACCGTTCATCTCATGAGGGGAATGTTGGAGATTTAATCTAGATCTCCAATTTTCTTTAAATTGTTTTTGTTCTTTTACAAAAATAATTAAAAAATAAGATGGATTTCCACCGATGGAGATTCATCTCTTTTTAAAAATAATTTAAATATTTATTATAATGGTAAAAAAATTAAGGGTGGGCATGGATTTGTTTGGGTTGGGTTTGACGATATCCAAACCAAACCATTATTTAATCAGGTTATTTTTTTACAACCCAAACCAAACCAATTATCCCATGTGTTATTCCGAAGAAGAGCATCAAATTCTTCAGACATGGCGCGTCTTCATTCTGGAAATTTAAGAGCCTGAGACACACAAAAGGGCTCAGTTTGAGTGGGGGAGAGAACACTGGTGAGAGAGAGCTTTGTGAGAGGCTTGTGTATATTGTTTTTGGACCTTGTGACCATATGATGGGTGGCGGTGGCGGTGGCTGCAGGAGGAAAAGCTGCTGGTCCCGGTTCAGAGGCTGCTGCTGGGCTGTCGGGCGCAATATGAGAGGCATTAAGTGCACTGTCCGGTGCGGTAGGGGAGGCCCGGCTGACAGCAGGCGGAACGGGAGGTTCACGGTAAGCTGCAGTGACTGTGTCGACAGCAAAAAATGTGACAGTAGCAGGCGACAGCTGTGAAGGAGAGGGAGACGCAGCCCGTGCTCGGGAATTCAGAAGAGAGGTCTGACTAGCCACTTCATGCACGGTAGCGGTTACTGTGGGAGAGGGAAGAGACAACCAGAGCTCACAAGTGTTTGGATCAGACCTAGGAAGACTCTGTTGAAGTGTATGGTATGGGAAAACTGACTCAACAAAGTTGACATGGCGGGACACGAACATACGATCGGCCTCAAGGTCAAGACAATGGTACGCACTTTGCGTTAACGAGTATCCTATGAATATGCAAGATTTCGACCTAGACTCTAGTTTATGGGTATTATATGGCTTGACCTAAGGATAACATAGACACCCAAAGACACGAAGCTTGGCGTAGGAAGGACACACACTGAAAATCTTTTCAAAAGGCGATATCATGTTCAGAAGAGGTGTGGGCATCCTATTGATTAAATATACTGCAGTGGTGAATGCATGAGACCAGAATATAAGTGGCAGGGATGCATGGGTGAGAAGTGATAATCCTGTCTCTACTATATGTCTGTGACGCCGCTCAGAGACACCATTGTGTTCTGGCGTGTGAGGTGGAGTAGTAAATTGAGAGATGCCATGGTAAGCAAGAGTGTGCTTAAGAGCAATATATTCGCCACCATTATCACTATACAGTGAAATAATTGAGTTTTTAAAAAATTTCTCAACCAGTGATTTAAAATGAATAAACACAGCATGGACATCAGATTTATTCTTTAAAGGGTACATCCACATATATTTGGTAAAATGGTCTACAAAAAGCACATAGTACTTGAAGCCATCTCTAGAGATAATCGGAGAGCTCCAAACATCAGAAAAGATGACCTCAAGTGGTTTGGAACTGAGAACAGAAGATGATGAAAAAGGTAATTTATGAGTTTTATTAATAAGACAAGCATTGCATGGATTGCTAGGTTTGTTGGATGACATGACAGACAAAACTTGAGAAGATACTAACTTTGAGATGATTCTGGACGATGGATGGCCGATGCGGTGATGCCAGTCGGGAATTGTGGCTTTGACACTGGAGAAAGCAATGATGGGTGAAGTTTCTGACCGAGCATGAGATGGCCATTCATAGACTCCATTCCTAGTCCGTCCTTGCAGGAGCCGCGCCCCCGTACGAAGATCCTTCACAACAAAAGAAAATGGTAAAAATTCAACAGCCACTTGATTAGAGACACATAATTTCAAGACCGAAATCAAATTTTGAGATATGCTTGGCACACATAGAACATCAGATAGTAAAAAAGATGAGGATTTAGAGGGTAGTTGGAGAGATCCTGTGTGTGTGATTTGCAAACCTGAGCCGTCACCAATCATGATATCATCGGAACCAGTATACGGAGAATGCATGGAGAGATTTTAGAGGTCAGCGGTGACATGGTGAGAGGCACCGGTGTCGAGCAGCCATTCAGGAGTTGAGGACGTCGACGCGGCGAAGTGAGCACGAGGCGACGGCACCCACTGTTTCTGCGGCTGTTGCTGGTGCGGCTGCCACTGTTTTGGCTGCTGTTGCTGGTTTGGCAAGGCTGGAGTGAAATTGTATATGGGGCACCTTTTAGCAATGTGTCCTTGATCTCCACAGAGTTGACAGAAGCCCCTATAGGGTCATTGCCCGTTTGATGGATTTCGATTGAAATTTCTAGAGTTGGTGGAAGATGGATCAGCTAGCCTGTTTGAATTGAAATTCCTGATGTTGTTGTTGTTTTGGCGGTTGTAGGCAGATTGAGGACCACTTGAGTAGGGTTTAGCAGCATAGTTTGCAGTGATAGGAAGTTTCTGACTTCTTGTGAGTTCTTGTTTCAGGATAGCCTCTGAATTGATAAGTTTCTCATGGAGTTCTTCAAAAGTAATTGGCGAGTCACGAGCACGAACCGCCGATGATATATCTCTGAATTCATCACCTAAGCCATTCAGAATTTTTACTGTCAGGTCTTCAGAGTTCTCCTGTGCATCAAGCATGGCTAGTTCATCTGCGATGCTCTTGGCATGTTGCATGTAGTCAGTGTAAAAAAATAGTTACTTATCCTCAATAAATTTGTTTAGTGCCAACAACTTTGGATGAGATGAAATAACTTTAAGAATAAATAGAGACCGGTAAACTTGGAAATAAGCATAATATAAAATTAGGTTAACTTTAATTTTTTTATATGATAATTTAATATATATATTTAAGTATGTAATGGTTTGGGTTGGGTTATGCGGGTTGATAAAACACAACCCTCAAACCAACCCAAACCAATCAGGTTACTAAAAAATTACCCAATCGGTTTTCTTTCTTTAATAAAATCAAACCAACCCGCTTAAATTGGTTTGGTTTAGACGGGTTGATCGGTTTGACGTTTTGGGTGCCCACCCCTAGTAAAAATGGTATTTTCGTCAAAAACGTTAATTGAAGTTAACAAAAGGACCAAAAAGGGTAATATGTCACCCCTTAAATTATTAATACGCCCAATTTATTAAAAAAAAAACATATTGTTTTTAGATTCAAATCCTCTTATTATGATGGTCAAATTTACTTTTGAAAATGTCTCAAATGTAGGACTTAGGAGCCTTATGAACTCGATGGAAGCAATTGCACGACAAAATTAATGACTTTTAATGCCCTTTTCCTCTCAATATCCCAATCAAGAAATAACTAGCATTATAAGTATATCTATGTTTAAAATTAAAAAAATAAATATTACTATAAACACTTATACTAATACAAAAAAAGAAAGATATGGCCCAAGTTAAAACCCTTTGAACTTCTCGGCGTCATGGGCCCAGTATCATATATCGAGTCAAGGGATTGACTCGGCCGAACGGATCCAACTTCACTTATTGGGCTTTTATCCCATTACCTTTTCTTTTTCTTTTTTTTTCTTAAAAGGACGGCGGCTCGTTTGTATTTTTTATTTTTATTTTTATTTTTTATAAAGAACCTATACCAATGTTGAGAGTTAAGACTTAATGGAAAGTAATGTTTAGAATTTGGAAGAACTACTGAGGAAGTCAGTAAACATGTAGAACAATTCCGTGCTAAATTTATATATTGCAAGAAAACAATTCCGTGCCAATATATCAAACCAATCAAGAAAACAATAAGTCACTAAATTGACCATTTTTTTTTTCAATTAACTCAATATAGGAACGATACACAATATGCAAGTGGAACATATACATAGAGTAACCAAAGAAATGCAAAACTAGTTTATTATAAGTCGAAGCAACCAAACACACAACACACGATATAAATAATCAACGATGAAAAGTTTATAGCGATTAATTTTGTAGCTTCGACAGAACCCGATTCGATCTATGCCTGATTTCAGTAATGGACAAGGCAGGTTTTGTATACAGAGTCGCTTTCCCTTTCCCTTGGGGCTTTCGCAGATGTCGTTCCCTAGGGTGGGTAGCGACCCTGGTCGATCCTCGATGTCGTTGGATCAGTAGATTCGTTTTGTGATTCTCCCTTGTTCGTTCCTGGTTGTTTAGCGCACCCGCTTCTTCCTAGAACTGGGTGAGCTTAGGCAGTGGAGGTTCCTCCCATACTACACTCTACGGATTCCTTGACTTGATACTTCTTATATATTCTCTTATATATTCTATTATATAAGAGAAACGATCGTCCCAGAATATGGATATTGAATGAGGTGGGATTTGCATGGCAGGTCTACGAACCTGGGCTTTGGCAAGACTTGGGATAGGCATTCCGCTTTCTTTTCCTTTCCAGTATGGGGTGAGGGCCTTAGCTTCACAGTCTCTCTCGAATCTTGGGGCGAATCAGAAGGTCGAGTCGAGAGAAGGGTCAAGAACAGAAACTATGGTAAGCGCTAATCCTGATACATAGGGTTTTTTAGTTCTGCCTCTTCCCTTTCACACGGAGCTGGTTAAGCCAAACGAAATGACCCCTCAATTAATGAAAGTAGACAGAGATCCCATAGTAGATGAATTATATATACAACTCTGCCCCTATATTTATATATTGTACTGGTGCTTGCAATTCGAAATTGAATTCACATCGAGACGTGGATAAGGAAGGGGCGAAAGCGCAGTCATGAATAGGAAGTGATCGCATTTGTCGAAGCGAATTTAAAAAGAAAGCTAACCCTGATCGATGAGCAACAAGTAAAAAAGGTTATCCTTCGATAAGAACAGGGGGATCTAGTAACCGCTAATCCCTATTGGTAGGTCTCGGTAAAACCATCAGTAGACACTACCGATGGGAAGGGGAGGCCCGCCCTACTTGCTCCAGCGTCCAGCTTTGAAGTTTGATAATCGATTGCTATGAGGTGCTTCGTGATCTGTTGTGTTGTTGGGCCATCGTGTAATGAAACAAGAAAGAAGACTATAGAGAAGCTGAGCGGATAAGTCGATTCAGCTACTGGGATACGGCTCTTGGTTTAAGATCTATGCGCGAGAGACACTTTTGTTTTATGTTGACTAAGGGCCGACCGCGGTAGAGATGTGTTCGAACTGTTGCAAGAAATATTTATTTATTTATTTTTAGTGTTGGCTTTGACCGATTCATCCTCTGTCCCCAGGGTGGATGGAGGGCATCAAGGAATGCCTTCTAGTTGGTAGTTGGCGGCCGCCTGGAATCTCTTGAAGATATCTATGAAGAAGTCTCGCCTGAGCATGGATATGAAAATGGGTCAATGAACTGCTTTATGAACCTGTCTTTCTTGCTCCAACGCTTGCGCCAGTTGCAACTTTTCCGTTCTCTCAGATTATCTTATGTAAGATGACTTGGTTCTCTAGGAATTCGGGATCATTCACTTTAGAGGCCCTAACTATAGTTCTTTTCCTGCCGCCAGAATCTTAGAATTATTGGAGTGGCAGGATTCACAACCATTGCAGTGACAGGTCGAGCTCTTACGTTTGCCTGACTTATCGGGCCGGGGTCTCGCATTTGTGTTAGAGTTTCGCATTTGTCCTAGTTACCATTCCGATGTGGGTAGAGCGATGCTTTCCTAGCTGATTCAGTAAAGGCTCTCTTCTGGCTTCAAACTATCATCCTTTAGAGGTTCGCCGCGTGAGGTTTCTTTTTACTGGTCGACCGATGGCCTGTCTCCTACGAGAAAACCGTCCTTTGTGTGTCCGCCCCGGGAAGTCAAAAACGGAAGGAAGTATAACGTGCAGAGTCGTGGGTTTCTAATTGGTAGCTTGTAACTGATAAGACTTGATTATTGAGCAGTGCCCGGTCTAAGTAAGGTGATGTCGATCTGTCCAATTGAAAAGGTTGGAAGTCTCGCTAGGGTGTCTCAGATGGAAGGTTGCCCATGTTTATGGATTGGACGAAGACGAAAGCCACTGGCGAAGATCCGTGAAATGATTGTGCAGCAGTTCAGCTCTTAGCTTCATCTCTGTTTAGGCTGGGTGGGCAGCTCCATTGAAATACCGCCTAAAGTTCTCGGTTTTGCCTTTGCTTCGCCTCCCCCGGTCCCTATTCCCTTTTGGCTGGATTCGTCCCATTTTCATCTGGGAGTCATCACCGTATTTATTCGACATCGATTGCCCACTCATCAGATGGAAACTTTCATCAGGAGGCATCGTCCTATTGAAGAAAGGGGAATGCCCACTTTGTTTAAGTAGGCTACACTGGAGTAGCAAAGTAAGGGGTTGCTCAAGCTACAACGAAGAAAGCCGGTGTTGGTAGTTAAGAATTCTAGGCCAGAGCGGGTTCAGGCAGCTTAATACTTAGTAGTTTGCTCACCCCGAAATGAATAGAGTTCAAGTACTCACCCTACAAGTATGGAAAGTGGAAGGATTTCATATTCATATCTGGAAGTGTGATAGCGGATTGGCAGGTCATGGGCTCAATCTCAGCCTCAGCCGATTCATTAGTTCTTTGGTTGCTGACTCTGATAGTGTGAAAGGGGCGAGATAGCTTATTAGTCAGGGTCAGGGCGGTCATCGGCTCAATCGAAGCCTCTTCTCATGCGCGGTGGTTCTATTGATGAAATCTCAAAGTGGTCATTCCTATTGATTGAATCCCAACGGATATTGTATGGCAGTTCGATTCCTCTGCTCTTGAAGCATGCAAGCAAGGAAAGAGATAGGAGAAGGATGGGTTTCAGGTAAGTGAACTTGCTTACTTGTTAAGGAAATTAGGTAAGGCGGATTCTATCACCGTCTTTGTCCCCACTGCGGATTCTGGTCCATCGGCAGCCTATTCTTTTGCTACAGAAGAAGGCATTCTTGCCAAGACATTCCGACTACACCTTCTTTGCTCCACTACTGCTATTGCTGCGGGAAGTGGCACTAATCTAATTTCGTTCTCATGGCCGGAACAATCCCTTAGGTCTCTGTCTCTGCCTTTGCAAGCGCAGGGTTTTCATTAAATGAATAGATGTTATTAGCTTATTCAATAGATAAGAGGTCTATCAATGTAGGAAGAGTGGCTACGACCTATGCCCTTCGCTTTCGAGGTTTGAGTCCTGTAGTTAACGAAGATAGCCTCAACAGCGCATACTGGTCTACGAGTACTAGGCATGCCTCCAGGAGTTCAGTTTCTATTGAGTCAGATCTGGGATTAGTTGAAAAAATGAATCTCATCTGGACATTCAATCGGAATTCCTCTTTCCCTTATTCTATGTCATTTGGTCCAAAAGCCTAAACAAGAACAGGATCCGTAATCAATGATTCAATATAAGCTTGCATCTCTTTCCCAACACGTGTTAACAAAAGTTTTTGGGTAAAAATTAAATTAAATTTCGTTATATATTTAAAAAAAATATAAAAAATTGGTGCCATATATTAACCAACCCATGTTACATGTGAAAAATCGTTCTACCTAGACAAAATGTTAACCGAAAAGAAGCCAACAAGCTAGCTCTGCAATCCAACTAATTTTTCATACCAGCTTTCTTCTCTACTAAATTTATATAGTAACATGACGACCATATCTTATTGACTATATGTCTTGACTGAGAGACTTTGTGTATTGCAAGAAATTTTGATGGCTTGCAACTCTTTAGCTGGTTGAACCAACTTAACCAATCTCTTTATATGAAATATATTAAGTCTTGTACTCTCATTTAATTTGCACATTAAATTCTTGATCGTAAATGAACTCAATCAAGTGATATTTAATTTCATTTTATCACAACTTAAAGAAGAATATATACCATATTATAAAAGGAGATTAGCAGAGGCAAAAAGTAATTGAAATTGAGCCTTAATTACCATCGTATATGTATTTCTAATTTTTCTTTCTTATATATTATTATAGTTGAAATCAAAAAGAGTCTTGTCATCAGATTTCTTCTTTATTTCTTCCTCTAAAAGTTGGTCAAAGTGTGTCCATGCCTCTCTCTCTCTCTTCGTATTTTACTTCCTCCGGCAGCAAGATCCCAATGCATATGTGATTTGTTTAATTTTACCCAAATACACACACGAGTGTTAGAATTATATATGAACCCAAGAAAAAAGCCAATACAAGAAAGCTATAGCTATAATTATATGAGAACCCAACCCAACAAAAAACCGAATGATAACCCTTTTTAATATTGGTTTGTGTTGTAAAATCCTAACCCTATTAAATAATGGTTAGGTTTCGGTATAGTCAAAACCAACCCGAATCAACCCACGGTCACCCCAACAAGAGTGTTATAATTATATTATATATGAACCCAACATTATTGGATGCAATTTGTCTTACGTTATTTGGTTACTTTGAATGGAAACTTGATGTTAGAGAGAATCGATTGAAGCCGGTTATGTTCCTACAAATTCTGGAAAATATCCTTTTGAGGGCAGTACTATCACTACCATCCAACATGCAACCCCCAAGCTGGTCTGCTTGAAAACTGTTTGTGGGGGAACTTCATTTATGCTTTTAGGGCACGTTTGGCAGCCTGTATTGTACTGTACTATCCAATTAAAATGTATTAAAACAATACAATGCTATGTTTGGGTTCAGTTGGAGTTCAATTGTATTGTATTAATTTAATACAAAATTTTACACCTAATACATCGTTCTTTGTACTAGCTAATACAGAATATTAGATGGTATTATGATGTATTGTATTAGAACCCAACCTTCATCTTCATCTTCCCAAACCCAGAAACATCCATTCTTTGTATGGTATAACCATTCTTTCTTCACAACCCAACCTTCACCTTCATCTTCCCAAACCCAGAAACATCCACACCAAACCACCCAAATCCAAACATCAAACCATTTCTTCTCTTCTTGCAACAACCAAATCCACCCAAACCACCACCAAATCGCCACCGTTTCTTGAAAATTCTAACAACACAATTGATCTCATCTCTCTCTCTTTCTTGATCTCATCTCTTCCAATCGATCTCATCGATCTCTCTCTCCTTCCGCCGGCTTCAGATGGGGTCGCTACTCCTTCCGCCGGCGTCAGATAGAACAGCGAATATGAGATGGAGTTGAGGGGCGGTTGGGTTTGGGTCTGAGATCTGCGAATCCGCGAATCTGAGATCTCGATCTCGTCTAGCTTCAGGAAAACTGATGGAGATGGGGGTTTGGGTCTGGACTTTGGACGATGGCGGTGGTAGCTGTGGATTTCTATTGAAACAATTTTTATTTTAAAAAGATAAAATTTGTTTGAGAAGTATCACGAGCTCTGGACATTGGAGATTGGAGAAGTATGAAGTATCACTGATATATATATATATATATATTAGAAAATGTTTTTTTAATTTAAAAATCTATTAATAATTTAATACAGGAAATCACATCCAAACATTGTATAACCTAATACGGTCTAATACGAAAAATCACCAAACACAGGATTGTATAATAATAATACAGTCCAATACAATACTATCCAATCCAACCTAATCCAATACAATCCAATACAATCCAATACAACGTACCAAATGAGGCCTTATAAGTATTTCCCAGTTAGCTAGTATTCACCTTATATGCATTAGCCTATTTGTGTTCTATATAGGCTCTGCCTCTAAACTAAATTTCAATTGGTCTGGGGAAGAGAGAATATATGGATTTATTATTGTTCATAATTATAAATTATAAGTACCAAAAAAATATATAATATGAAAACAAATCAAGCACATCAGCACATGCAAGGCTTGTGACACAAAACCTAGTTATAATATATATATATATATATATATATATATATATATATATACAGTCCCCGATCTGGTCAGTGCATCCTGATATAATTTTATCAGGATATTAAATGTGAGCCATGTTGGAGATAATAATTCTTTCTTATTTTACTCTTCTCCACATATGAGGGTTTATATAGAGGAAATACAATTAGGAAAGAAATCAATCAAGGAAATCAATCTACAATCCCTACAATTAGGCTAATTGTCAACTACACTAATCAAGCAATCAATTAGTCAACTATACAATAATTAATTGATTATATTCTAATAGAAACTAATCCCTAAACTTTAGGAAATTACATGAGTGATTGAGTAGGATTTGTATCCTTAATACTCCATCGCAAGATGGTGGGCATTTCAGAAACACCAATTTTAGACCGTAAGAGTGCAAACCTTGTCCTGGATAGAGGTTTGGTGAGTGAGTCAGCTAGCTGGTCCGCGGAAGCCACATGAGACACCCGAAGTTGACCCCGTTGAACTCTATCACGAACAAAGTGGAAGTCAATTTCGATATGCTTCATATGGGAGTGAAAGACTGGATTAGAGTAGAGGTAAGTGGCGCCAATATTATCACAAAAGATTGTAGGCGGGGATGGAGAGGAAATGAGCAGCTCACGCAGGAGAGAGGATAGTCAGAGGACTTCAGACGTGGCAAGCACGACAGCCCTGTACTCTGCCTCAGTGGACGAGCGGGCTACAGACTTCTGTTTACGAGAGCTCCATGAGATAGCGTTGGACCCAAGGAAGAGAACATAGGCGTTGGTTGAAGTACGATCATCCAGATTACCTGCCCAGTCTGCATCAAAGAACGCATGGAGGGTGATCGACGAGTCACGGCGCAAAAGAAGGCCATGGCCGATTGTTCCTTTTAGATACCGGAGGAGACGCTTGGCGAGAGACCAGTGTTCAGTTGTGGGTCGGTGCATGAATTGAGCCAGTTTGTTGACAGCAAACGCAATGTCAGGACGAGTGAAGGACATATATTGAAGGGCTCCGATTACCTGACGATATTCCGTGGCATCTGTGAGAGAGGTGCCATCAAGTAAGGTAATGGTGTGATCAGTGGGGAGAGGAGTGGCCACCGGTTTGGAGTTAGTCATTTTAGTGCGAGCGAGAAGATCAACCACATACTTATGCTGAGAGAGAAACAGGCCAACCGGGGATGGAATCACTTCAACCCCAAGAAAGTATGATAGAGCACCAAGATCTTTAATGGAGAAGCGTCGAGCAAGTGTTGTTGTATGCATAAATTCGCCAACCTGACACGTCATCAAAAAGAGTCAATAAAGATTGCCACAACCGGGTCAATGAAGGAAATGTGACAAGTCAATGTCAAAGTACCTCGAAACCAAAAAGGTCAAAAACATGCTCGCCGAAACTGGATATGTACTCGCCAAATCTAGATATATGGTCGCCGAATAAACGAAACCCAGAAATAAATGTACTCGCTGCACCAGCATACTGGGCCTGAACCGACTCGGCAGAAACACGGAAATAAACCCTACACTTTAGAAAACCCATAACGGCAAGGAATCAAGGGGGGAAAAGGAGGAGACCTATCTGCATCCGCAGCAACGTGGGATTCCGAGGACAAATCTGAAAGGAAATCCTACAATGAACAGGACTAAAATCAAGGGAAAACCCTAAATATCATGTATAAATAGAACCACCTATCCCAGGAAGAAGGGGTTCAGAAATTGAGGGAGAAGAGAGCAATTGTAAGAGAGATCTAAGCGTGTAACAAGGCAACGAAAACCTAGTATTATTTTTCTGCCCTCAGGGGCGCCGTGGTTTTTTCCCATTCAAGGGTTTTCCACGTAAAATCCGTCTTTTGCATGCGTTCTTAATTTTCTTGTTTTATATTAAATTGATATAATTGTTGAGTGTGTGGTAATCCAAATTTCACCGTCAACAATTGGCGCTAGAAGGAGGGGGCGGTCTTTGAACAAAAACTTCGAGGGACCCTTGCGAATCAAACAACATGAACAATGACAGCGACAGAGATGGTAACTCCAGCGGAGATCTAGTTGTTGAACCAACCACGCAGACGGGAGACAGGGCAGCGACAATCGGGGAACAATCAGCGGTAACACCCGGAACTAGGGCAGCTGATCCCGGGATTCTGCAGCACTTCCAAGTTGCATTGGTAAACTTAATCAGCGAAGCCAGTAAAATAGGACTTTCGCTCCCCATAGGGTTGGGGGTTTCATCTCCTTATGAGTTAACCACTCCTGGAATCCATCCACCCGGAAGGCTACGGTCAGAAGTTCACATTGCAATTCCCAATACTCAAGCAAGATAATCCACTGAGGAGACTCCCCAGGACCACACTGAGGACTTCGAGGGGAGAAAACAAAGGAAGGGAAAAGGTGTGATGAACGAAGAATCCAGGGAGGAACGAGACCAGATGCGAACACATGGGGTCAATTCCAGCGATGCGTACCAACGGAACCGGCGGAGACATCGTTCCATCTCATCTGAAGATAAAAATCCTCGTCCACTAAGGGAATTACGATCCAAAAGAGCAAAGCGAAGAAGATCCGAGAGCACTGAAGATCGAAGAAGCCCGGGCGAGAGAGGCAATCATGGTAGAATGACAATCAAAAGTAGACTCGATCCAGCAGGAGAACCAACTGGTCAGCGAGATGTCACTCTGCAAGAGCTATCAAGAAAAGTTTCAGCAATGGCGCGAAGGTACGGTCACAATGTATCTTCGGATGATGAGTCAGATAGCCCATTCATCGAAACCATTGCTCGGACCCAATTTCCAGACAGATTTAGGATGCCAACTATCGAGCAGTACAAGGAGAATAGGGATCCGAAGGAGCCCGTTCACCGATTCCGTAACATTATGGCCCAGTACTCATCCAACGATGGGCTGTTATGCCTCACCTTCCCTTAAACATTCGGTGACCTTGCATCTAGATGGTTTGGAAGACTTCCTCCCGGAAGTGTAAGCAGCTTCTCAAATCTCAGCAAAGCGTTCATAAGGCAATTTATGGGGAGTGTCCAGAGAAGAAAGTCACTCGCTCATCTATCCAATTTGAAACAGGAACATAACGAGTCAATCAAGAAGTATCTAGTGAGATTTGGGAAGGAGGTGGCTCAAATTGAAGACGCCAGTGATGTAGCTGTAATCGCCGCATTCACCAATGGGTTACAAAGTGGGCGATTATCCTTTGACCTACGAAGGGAGAGACCAAAAACTTATGAGGAGATGATGGAAATAGCTGGCGACTACGCACTGGCAGAAGAAGAAGAAGTAGCGCAAGGGGGTAGCTATGTGCATGGACACAAGCCTGGCTCAAAACCGGACCATAAGGATGACAAAAAGACGCAGTCACGTGATCGCCAAAGAGATGAGAAGGGCCAAAAGGGACATTCGAGAGAAAGCAAAGGAAATCCTCGAGCCAGTAGGTTTTGAGGAAGGTACAACCATTACACCTCTTTGACCGGCGATCAAGAGGAGATACTTTCTGTGGTGGAAGACAAAGAGCTCGCTAAATACCCTCGGCAGCAATCAGCAAATGCTAGGAGAGATACAACAAAGTACTGCCGATTCCATAAAGACCATGGGCATGAAACCTCAAAGTGTTTTCAGCTGCGCGATCACATCGAAAGTTTGATCAGAGATGGGCACCTAAAGGACTTTGCTCTGAAGGGAGACAAATATAGTGGTTGCCAGGATAGCCGCCAAGGAAACGTGCAGGAAAGAAAGAGTCCAAGGAGAAACAGCCCTAGCGCTGCCATAAACACCATCTTTGGCGGACCTCATACTGGGAGAAGCAATCGAGAAAGGATGTCGGAAGTCCGGGAAGTAATGTATGAAAGCAGAAGCATGGAGGTCAATTCTGTGCAAAGAAACCCCAAGAAGGGAAGAGAGGGACACGATCCTATAGTATTTACAGCAGAAGACTCAGATGGAATTGATGCAAAACCTAACGATGCAATCGTCGTGGGGGTTCAAATAGCTCATAGGGATGTCCTTCGGGTGATGATTGACAACGAAAGTTCAGCTGATATTTTAAGTGCCAGAGTATACGATGAGTTGCGACTGGATAGGAAAGATTTTGAGCCTTTCCATGTACTGTTGAAAGGTTTCGGTGGTGCAGAAGTAAGATCGTTAGGGTCTGTGAAACTGCCAGTAAGGTTTGGTACAGCACCATGCCGGCGAACAATCCTGCTGGACTATGTTGTAGTCGATATCCATAATTGGCCGTATAATGCTTTACTTGGCCGACCATTCCTTAACAAAGCACGAGCTGTAACTTCAACCTATGCGCTGAAAATAAAGTTCCCTACAGAATTTGGTGTCGGAGAATTGAGAGGGTCACAGGAGATGGCTCGTCGCGCCAACCTATCAATCTTCAAAGATAAAACAGGGGTGGAAACCATGAACATATTCGAGATAAACAGTGAAGTACAGGAGGAATCTCCGAAAAACTTTGAACTAGACCCAAGGGACAAAACGAGCAGAGAAAAAGAAGAGCCGACTGAGTCAGTTGTTCTAGATGAAGCGGAGCCAGATAAAACAGTAAAGATCGGGGTAAGACTGACTGAACGAATCAAGAAAGATGTGACAAGTTTATTGAAAGAATATAAAGAGATTTTCGCTTGGTGCCACGAAGACATGCCAGGGATTGACAGAAGCGTAATTTCACACAATTTGGCTGTGAATGAAACCTACAAACCAGTTGTACAGAAAAGGAGAAGTTTTAACCCAGAAAGAAGTGCAGCCATAAAAGAGGAGGTATCAAAGCTACTCGCCGCAAGGTCAATTAGAGAAGTTAAGTACCCGGAATGGGTGGCGAATGTGGTCCTGGTGAAAAAGAAGAACAATCAATGGAGGATGTGCGTTGACTTCACCGATCTGAACAAAGCCTGCCCCAAGGATAGCTTCCCGCTACCAAGGATTGACCAGTTAGTCGATGCAACTGCCGGACATGAGACATTGAGCTTCATGGATGCATATTCAGGATACAACCAGATAAAGATGCACAAACCAGACGAGGAGAAGACAACATTCACCACAGACCAGGGGTTGTATTGTTACACAGTCATGCCATTCGGCCTGAAGAACGCTGGAGCAACTTACCAGCGCTTAGTCAACAAAATGTTCGCCAGGCAAATAGGGAGAAATATAGAGGTTTACGTTGATGATATGCTGACAAAAAACATCACAGTAGATAGACATGCAGATGACCTGAGGGAAACATTCGATGTGCTGGTCAAGTATGGAATGAAGTTGAACCCAGCAAAATGTGTATTCGGCGTACCATCTGGGAGGTTCCTCGGGTATCAAGTACACCAAAGAGGAATAGAAGTGAACCCTGAAAAAATCCAAGCATTAGCAAGAATGGTCTCGCCGAGAACTTTGAAGGACGTCCAAAAACTTACAGGGTGCCTAGCGTCACTGAACACAGACCTGGCACGGTTCCGGTTGGAACCGCCGGAACCGGCCGGAACCGGAACCGGAACCTGAACCGGCGGAGACCGGTTCCGGTTCCGGTTCAAGAGTTTGGTCGAACCGCCGGTTCGAACCGGATTGGAACCGGCGGTCCCGGTTCCGGTTCGAACCGGCGGTTCGACGAATTTTTTTTTTTTTTTTTTTTTTTTTTGGGCTGCCGTTGGAGCCCAACGGTCGGCTGAGTTAGGCCCAACGGTCTGCTGACGTCAGCAGGCCGTTGGGCTCCAACGGCTACCCCTTTTTTTTTTTTTCTTTTTTTTTTCTTTTCTATAAATACCCCCCCCCCCCCCCCCCCCCCCCCCCCCCCCCCTTTCATTTTTCCTCACACCAATTTCTTCTCAATTCTCTCTAATTTCTCTCCAACACTCTCTCAACTCTCAACTCTCAAGTGATAAGTCTCTCAATCTCCAAGTTTCCAAGGTTTTTAATATTTATTTCATTTTTTAATTATTTTGTTTGAAATTAATTTTATTTCCAATTTATTTTATTTGCAATTTATTTTATTCCCAATATATTTTATTTTCAATTAATTTTATATCCAATTTATTTTATTTGCAATTTATTTTATTTCCAAATTCCAATATATTTTATTTTCAATTAATTTTATATCCAATTTATTTTATTTGTAATTTATTTTATTTTCAATTAATTTTATTTCCAATTAATTTTATTTGCAATTTATTTTATTTCCAATTTATTTAATTTCCAATTAGCAATTATTCTTCTAAGTTCTAAGTTTCCTATTCTCTCCCAAATTTATTTTTAAATGGCAAGTGGAAGTGGTGGAAATGGAAGGGGTCACGGCTGTGACGGTCCTAGGCGTTCGATTTCAATGAAAGGTAAGGGTCCTATGATCAATAATCTCGATCATAACAACCCCACCTATCATGAATATCTGCAACGTCGGACCTATGCTGAAGACCTAGGCCTAAATATTTCTGATCCCCCTTTTACAATTTATGAACCCGATCCCAATGAAACCACCCCCAACAATTTGACAAGCCAGTCAGAAAATATGCCTGATATTGATACACCTCCGGATTTTGGTTTTGATACACCGGAAGTGGATTTAGAAACGGAGGAAGATCTGATACAGAAGCAGAACAAATCTGATCTCTTCGTCAAACATATGAAGAAAATTAGGAATGAAGATGGAAGCTTTACAGCAGCTTGCAATTACTGCAACAAAGTATATAAATGGAGCAAATCCGGAGGATATGGCACTTATTGGAAGCATATTGAAGTCAAACATCCAGACGCAGTGGTCAGAATGAGGTCACAAACACAAATTCCCAGGTACGCTACTCCTAACCAACAATTATTTCGTTATAGTGATGAACAAAATAGAGAAGAATTAGCTAGGATGGTAGCAGTAGAACATTTATCATTCAGTTTTGGTGAGAGGGTTGGCTTTATTAACTATTGTCGACGAGCATTAAACCCTGCTGCATGCCGTGTCCCTAGATCCACGCTCACACAAACACTTGAAAAGATTTATGTGAGAGACAAAAAAAAGTTAGAAAATTTTTTTGAAAAATATAATGGTCGTGTTACCGTATGTGCCGACATATGGACTGACCATTGGCAAACGCATTCATACTTGGGTGTCACTTGCCATTTTATGGATAATGCATGGACAATCCAAAAAAGAATTCTTGCTTTTAGAGTTTTTGATGATTCACACAATGCTCAAAATATTTTTAGACAGCTTAGAATTATTTTTTCAGAGTATAGTATTGAAAACAAAATTTTTGCAATTGGTTTTGATAATGCTTCTGCCAATACCGCTGCTATTCCACTTTTAATTGATTTATGCAAACCCTTTCTTGGTGGTACATTTTTTCATCAAAGATGTGCATGCCATGTTTTAAATATATGTGTTCAAAAAGGATTAGAAACTCTTCAATGTTTTATTGAACCTATTAAAAAAGCCCTAATGTTTTTATGGAGAAATCCTTCTACAATGAAAGCATGGGCAAGATATTGTAAACAAAATGGTAGACGTGCCATTAAATTTGCTCGTGATGTTCCAACACGTTGGAATTCTACTTATAAATTGCTTGCTCAAAGTTATAAGTATAGGGATTTATTAGTTTCTTTTATTCAATTTCATGTTCCTAACATTCAACTTTTTGAATCTCATTGGGATGCTTGTTACAATGTTTTCAATTTGTTAAGAGTTTTTTATAATGCTACACAAAATTTTTCTAAAATTTATTTTCCTACAACACATTTATTTGTTATTGAGAGTATTAATATTGCTGGTGCATTTTTTTATTGTGAATCTGACCAAGCAATAAAGGAAGCCGTTAGTTCTATGAAGCAAAAATGGTTAAATTATTATACGGAATTTCCAAATATTTATTTGATTGGTATGGTTTTTGATCCACGACACAAATTACAATCTTTGTCTTATTATCTAGATGGTTATTATGGCAAAGAAGGTTTAAATATTGAATATGATATTGAAGCATGTTGTGGTAGAGTTAAAAAATTATTGTATGACTTATATGATGAATATGTTACATTTTATGGATCCGGTACTCCGAACGTAGATGTTGCACGAACAAAAACTGCATCTCAGCCTCTATCCTCCTCCTCTGGATTTATGAATTTAGGGTATAGTATGTTCTCAAAAAAAAATAAAAAACCAAGATGTTCTTCATCAAGCTCCGATTCGCATGCCGAGCTTGAATCTTATCTAGCTTCTTCTTGTGATTTTCCTGAAGAATTTGACCTCTTAAAATATTGGAATGATGCTACGAAGTACTATCCAATTTTGGCTATGATAGCCAAAAATATTTTTTCAACACCGGTTTCTACTGTGGCGGTGGAACAAGAGTTCAGCGCCGGGGGCAATATTTTGGATGAAAAACGTTCGTGTTTGACTCCAAAAGCACTACAGATACAGGTTTGTGTTGACGACTGGACGAAAGCGGAATACAGACAACAAGAAATCCAACAAGAACCGACATATGATTTCTTTAACAGCGACGAATCCGAAGCGGGTGAAGGCTCTGGAGTAAGCTGAGCACCGAAACCGTAAATCTGTAAATCTGTAATAAAAGGTATGAGAACTACGTGGCCTTTGATTCCTCTAAACCCCCCTAAGAGGATACGTAGGCAACTTAATTGTGGTAAAAATTAAGTGCAAGGCTAATAACTTTACATTTTTTTTAGTTTTATTTTATTTTAATTTAATTTTGTAATTTGTCATTTATTTATTTTATGTTATTTTTGAAATTCGGGTGACTCAATTTCCAAATACCCAATGAAATGTAAATTGTAATTTTGTTTACTTTTATTTTAATTTAATTTTGTAATTTGTCATTTTTTTATTTTATTTTCGGTTGGATACTCGGATGACGATGATCTAACTTCCAACATCCAATGAACTTATGAACCCAATGAATTTTATTTTGTAATTTGTCATTTATATATTTTATTTTATTCAATTACAATCTACAACTTATAAGTTACAAGTTAGAACTTAGAAAAAAAAATTTTTGTTTGTTTAAAAAAAAAAAAAAAAAAAAAAAAAAAATTAAAAAATCCGGTTCGGAACCGCCGGTTCCTGTAGAACCGGAACCGGAACCGGTTCAAACCGGTTCCGGTTCCGGTTCCACTAAACCTTGGAACCGGAACCGGAACCGGAACCGGACCGGAACCGGACCGGAACCGTGCCACCACTAACTGAACAGGTTCATAGCCAAGTCAACAGACCGATGCCTACCATTTTTCAAAGCTCTAAAGAAAGGAAAGGGAGTCGAATGGAATGAGGATTGTGAGAAAGCTTTCCAGGCCTTGAAAGACTCCCTTGGACAGGCACCGCTGCTATCAAAACCAGAAACAGGAGAAACATTATACATATACTTGTCCATCTCTAAAGCAGCCACAAGTTCTGTGCTAGTAAGACAGGAAGATGGGATCCAGAAACCAGTATACTACACCAGCAAAGCACTGTTACCAGCCGAAACAAGGTATTCGCCGGCTGAAAAAATGGCACTCGCTCTAATAACAGCAGCAAGGAAGCTAAGGCCATATTTCCAGGCTCACAAAATCGGAGTGTACACCAACTGCCCATTGAAATTAATCCTGTAAAAACCAGAAGTATCCGGGCGATTAACAAAGTGGGCGATCAAATTGAGTGAATTTGATGTAGAGTATCTCCCAAGAACAGCAATTAAAGCCCAGGCAGTAGCAGACTTTGTAGCAGAATTCACCGAGCCAAGTATAGAGGTGGCGAGAATGATGGTGGAGCAAAATAAGAAAACATTCAAATGGCAACTTCGTGTTGATGGCTCGTCAAACACGCACGGCAGCGGGGCATGGGTAGTGGTGTCAACCCCAGAAGGAGATTCAGTCGAATGTGCCTTGCGTTTTGACTTTAAAGCTACTAACAATCAAGCTGAATACGAGGCACTCATAGCAGGATTGAAAGTTTGCACAATCCTAGGAGCAGATGAGGTAGAAATATTCAGCGACTCTCAAGTCGTGGTCAATCAGGTGTTAGACGGGTACCAGGCGAGAGATGAAAGCATGATCACCTACCTGGAATTAGCAAAGGAACTTTTCGAAAGATTTAAAGAATACATGATTGTTCACATCCCCCGAGAAGAAAATGAAAAGGCTGATGCCTTAGCCAAGTTGGCATCTGCCACAATCAACACCTGGCCCAAAAATATCTCTATGATCCACCTATCACAGCCGAGTATAGTTAAAACAAAGGAAGTTGGGGCAGTCTTTGGCGAAAGGGACAGCTGGATCACACCAATCAAAGAATATCTCGTTAATGATATACTTCCAAGTGACCCATTAGAAGCAAAGCGGCTGAAGTAAAAAGCTACAAGATACTCAGTACTCAATGGAGAACTGTACAAAAGGGGGTACTCGAGGGCGCTGCAGAGATGTGTTGGACCTGAAGTAGCAGAAGGTATCCTGAGAAACATACACAGCGGAAATTTTGGGAACCACGCAGGGGGTGCCAGCCTAGCCCACAAAACATTAAGGCAGGGTTTTTACTGGCCAACATTGTTCGTCGACTCCAAAAGGGTGGCAGCGAGATGTGAGGCGTGTCAGAAGATTTCCAATAACATCCGACAGCCACCTGAACTGTTGCAAAGTATTACCTCGCCTTGGCCATTCGCCATGTGGGGAATTGACTTGATCGGCCCAATGCCAACAGCAACTGGAGGAGCGAAACATGCCATAGTAGCAGTGGATTATTTTACAAAATGGGTAGAGGCTGAGCCGTTGGTACACATAACAGAAGCAAACACCATAAGCTTTGTGAAGAAAAATATCCTGTACAGATTCGGGATACCAAATACCATCATCACAGACAATGGGACCCAATTTGATGGCCAGAAATTCAGGGAGCTATGTGATAAGTATGGCATCAACAACTACTACGCCTCTCCAGCACATCCACAGACAAATGGCCAGACTGAGGCAGTGAACAAAATCATAAAACATAACTTAAAGGCTAAATTGGCAGCAAAAAAGGGTAGCTGGGGAGATGAATTACCACAGGTACTTTGGGCATACCGAACCACGGAAAGGAGTTCGACAGGCGAGACCCCATATTCCATGGCGTATGGAGCTGAGGCTGTCATCCCCGTGGAAACATCTTTTTCTTCACCTAGGGTATAACTTTTTCAGCCAGAAATCAACATTGATATGCTAAAGTGCGGCCTAGATGAGTTAGAAGAAATAAGAGAGCGCGCGCAAATAAGGAATGCTGCGTACCAACAGAGGGTAGCTAGATATTACAACTCACATGTGCGTGAAAGAAGGTTCTCGCTGGGCGACTTAGTGCTGAAAAGGGTGAACCCAGGAACAAAAGACAAAGCTGCAGGGTCACTCGCGGACAAATGGGAAGGGCCTTATCAGATTACAGGCATAGCTGGCCACAGGGCATATCGCATCACTCGAGAAGGTTTCGGCGAACTACCCCGTCCATGCAATGCGCAGTACTTGAAGACATATTATCCTTAACTTGGGGGTTAAGTTAAGGATTTTCTGTGAGCCTTTTATTTTTTACTTAGAATAGTTTTCGTTTTAGCATTTTCTTTATGACAGTATTAACAAAGTTGCAGGAAGTATTCAATAAAGAGTAATTTATTACTGAAGAAATTATCGATTTTACTCGCCAAATACAAAAGGGCATTCGCCATCACACATTGCTATCATCACGTAAAGATGAGTTTTATGCTCGTTGCAGCAAGAGCTAGTGAAGAATGACATCTAAAGTTATAGAAATTGGCAATCGCCATCACGGGAAAATAGAATCCCTATGAATGAGTGAGCCAACTAAAAACAACAAGGGGAGACGTCCCAATAAAAAGCCAAAACTCAGCAATGGCAGCTGAACAAACAAAAAGTATATTAAAAACTCGGTGCATGGTCGGATAAATCCTGACAAACACTGAGTACACCAAAATACAGCAATGGCAGCTGAATAAAAAATATAAGATATGCTAAAAAACTTGGTGCATGGTCGGATACGTCCTGACAAGCACTGAGTATGCCAAAAATACAGCAAAGGCAGCTGAATAGAGATATAAATTATGCTAAAAAACTTGGTGCATGGTCGGATACGTCCTGACAAGCACTGAGTATTCCAAAAATACAGCAAAGGCAGCTGAATAGAGATATAAAATATGCTGAAAAAACTTGGCGAAAAACTAAAAGCAAAGGCAGCTGAACAAAAAATAAAAGAATTTTATAACTTCTGTCATTTACAGTTGGAGGAACAAGAGAAATAAAAACCTACAGTCCTAGACAGTAAAGAAAGACCTAAAGCTCAACTAGCTGCAGGAGGACCCTCGCTGTCTTCCTCATCCTCCATCTCTTCTTTTGAAGGCCAGGTGACTTCCTCATCCCCTTCTGGCATAAACGGTTCGTAGTTCCTTCCGGCAATAGGACCCAAGTCAGGTTCAGCGCCAGAACCAGAAAAACTGCCTTTCCGACCCTAGTAGTAAGTATTGAAGGCACGCTTACTGGGGATCTCCAAATGCATGGGATGAGGTTCAGTCATATTATAACGGTAGTGGGCTCTCCATCGTGTTATCTGCTCTTTAATCGAGTCCACACCGGTGGCCATGTGCTGCTGAAGAGACCTGTCGAAGCGCTTCAAAGCTTTTTCGTTCGAATGATCCTTCATGGCGAAGAACTTTTTCGCCTGCCTCATGCCTTTCTCAAACTCACGCAATAAAAGCGCATCATAGGCAGGGGATCTCTTGAAACGGTCAACCGCTTCAACCTCCAACACAGCCTTGAGGTCATTCAAAATAATTTCGTGTGAGGCTAACTGGTTGCGCAAGTCCAAAGCTTCACGCTCTGCTTTTTCCTTCGCCTCCTCAACTAGTCGCTCAGTCTCAAAACGTGCTGCGAGTGATTCTTGATTAGCAGAGAGTTGCTCTCGCAGTAAACGGATTTCCTCCTCAGCAGCACCTAGTTTCTCTTCAGCAGCCAGTTGAGCCGAAAGGTGCCCATCTGCCGATTCTCTTAGCTGTGCAAGCTGCTGAACGTGGTTTTCCTCAGCCGAAAGCTTCTCAGCTTCCAAAAGAGAGGCTTGTTCTCGCAGGCGCCTTAAATCCCTCGACAAATAATTTCCTCGCCTGTAGTTATCAGCCAACTCAGACAGCATCTGAAAAGAAGAGAAAAACAGAAGTCAGGAAACGCGCAAAACAAAAATACACAAGTACAGCGAGAGGCTCACCAGAGAATGGCAGTTGAAAAAGAACTCCATTTTCCTGTTGCAGGATCCCTTCTTCATCTGCTCCCAACTCTCACCAACATAAACATCGTTGTTCATTATATGAGAACAAATCTCAGCAACAGTGAAATCCGAGAGGGAGACAGACTCAACTCCCTCACCAGCTTCAGTTGGATCAGTGGGAGGATCTCCGTGAGCAACACCAGAACCGGATGCAAAAGCCCCATCCTGTCTGGACGGCGCCGGTCTATCAGCTGGCCCTTGTCGACTAGATGACCCAGGCTGACCAACAAAAGAAGTATTCGGCTCATTCACGGCCGCCGGAAGAGGAGTCGCACCAGTTGGGGAAATGGTAGGAGCGCCAAAATTGTTTACCCCCTCCGGAAGAGGAGACTCAGCTAAGACTGGTTCCTCGGTAGAAGCCCCGGGGGCAGCAGTTTCAGTGGGAGTCTCAGCGATCATAGGCTCTTCAGCGACCTCCTCATCTGAAGAAACGACGTATTGCACGACCCTTGACGCCCGCTTTAAGGGTCGTGCAGCATGTTCAGGTGTACTCCCTACTGGGCGTTTTCCTCTGCCAGTTCTAGGGGCAAGATTGTTTGTTGGATCGAGAGGAACCTCAGGGACATCAGCGTCAAAAGTAGGAATATCACTGACTCCCCCTGAAGCACCAACCTTTTCTTTACCCTTACGATTGGGGGTAGCTGCGGCAGGAGTAGTCGCAGCAGCAGGTGCAGTGGGAGTATTCGCAGCAGCTTCTGCGCGCATTGATGGCCGCCCTGACTCGACGCCTCCCACTAAAATCTCCTCCGCATCCTTGGCTTCGGAGGGATCATCACCATCCGGGCTGGCAATCCCTTCCTTGGCCAAACCAGCAGCATGCCTTTTGCTGGCGGCCTTGGAATTCTTCACCGCCCTGGCTTTCAAGTCGCAAACGGTGTCAAAATCGCACACTGTAAGAAAAATAAACAAAGTGTCAACTAACAAAATAAAATGAAACAGTAAAACAGAGAAGGAATGGACAAAGACTTACAGCGAGGAAGCCTTGCATGTAGGCGTGTGAAAATCCCCTCGGAAATCATTTTTTCCTCATCCAAGAGGAAGGACCTATCCCTTTCTCTCAAATGGAGGACAGTTGCTGCGGCGAGGTGAGAAATCTCTCTATCTAGTAAAACAGGGGTCGCCTTCAACCAAGTTTCAGGCGATGCGAAGTGCCTGGGAACCTTCTTCGCCGAGAAATTATGGCGACTACTGGCAGGCACATCACGACCCCACTCGCCACCAACGAAAAACCTGCTGTTCTTCCACCTCTTGTTCGAAGTGGGAAAGCCCCAGATGAACCCATTTTTCTTCTCATCGCTGGAGATTTCTACTTGGCCGGGGTTCGCCACACCCTCAGGGATCCAGCTCTCCACGGGCGAAGAGATAAGGAAATACGTACCACCATGGCCCGCCTGCCTTAGCGTATAAAAATGGCGGATCTCACGAGGAGTAGGGGGCCCGTAACCCTTCAACTTCCACATGAGGCACAGGCACATCAATATTCTATAGCTATTTGGAGCGAGCTGTGCCGGTGCAATTTGAGCCTCCGCAAGAAATCTGGCGATGAAAGGCTGAAGAGAGAGAGTTACCCCACAGCTAAGCATGGCCTCGTAAATAGCAACTACATTTTCAGGAGGATTCCACACAGCCCGGTCGCCAGGTAACATAAGATTCACTGAGTCTGGTAGGTCAAAACGACTCTTGTATTTGCGAAGCTCAACCTCGCCGACCACATTTACCTCCGTATCAAAAGAACACGGACGGTTTAGCGAGAAGCGTAGCCTATCCCTCTGATGGTCTTCAACATCAGAGTCAACAATCGTCTGCGCATCCAGTAGAGATTCACGTGGAACCCTAGAAGCGCGTTGTCTACTGCTTGTTGGTCTAGAAGATTTCAGCATTGTTGGAGAACCGCTGTTAGAAGATGAAGGAGAGATGTTAGGGATAAAAACATCTTCAGAAGACGGAACATAAACAGAAATTGGGACCTGATCTTCACTTTTTCCGTCGTTAAGAAATTGCAAGGATCAAAAGATTATTTCATTTAAAAATGGGGTTTCCTACGCAATGTGCTCTAAACTAGCAAAAGACTAGTAAAGCGGCAAGCGAGGGTATCGTTCCGCAGGGAGGTGTGATTCGTCAACCATATCAAGTTCTAGAGTTTATTGTAAGCATGTAAATAGAATGCGGAAAGGTAAGAATGATGTGTGTGAAATGTATGTACAATGCCGTGTGTGTGTGTGTGTGTGTAGAGAATAAAAATAAAAATAAATAAAAACAAAGAGAATATGGAAGGGTGAGAACGGTGTTTAAAGCGATAAATAAAATGGTGGATAAGAGAGATGCAAGAAAATGGTCACACAAGGTTCAACAAGTTCACCATACATAAGTGCACAAATAGTTGGTTGTTAGACATTAAGGACATCCAATTTTAGTTAAGGGTTCGTTCTTGCCTCAATTCGATTTATACCCATTCATAGAGCTAACGGTTGAAGAGTGTGCCGAGAACCTCTCAAACACGAAACCGCAACCAACATATGTGAACCGATTCTACAAACAAAACTACATTGAGCCCCAATAATAGATTCGTAATGTAAAATGGCAACGTGAAAGTCTAATGAATGTGGAAAGAGTGATTGTATCTCCAACCATAACTCACCTAGAGCCCCTAGAGTGAGAAATAGCCAAAGACCAATAATTGTAACTCTAGCCATGACTCATCTAGAGCCCCTAGAGTGAGAAATAGCTAAAGTCCAATTGTTTACAAGAACAATGAACCAAACCCTTCTAATATGACAATTTATAGGTTCACCCACTCTTCCTAGCTAATTAGCCAAAACTATGCCCGGAGAGCCCCTCCTAAAGCACAATCCTAACTCTAATTCACTCAAACCAATTCATGACATGCAATTTTGACCTTCCAAAGAAATACATACACAAATGGGATATTTGATTACAACTACTCCTACAATTAAGTTAATCTACTCCTAATCCCATCCATGAACACATATCAATTTCCAATCATCCATAAACATGCATTTCAAGATAAGAGATATATTCAATAACAATCAAGAATGAATCAAAACACAAATTGGATATAAAGACAACCATATATATATTGAGCACAAAATAGGTCTACAAATATTCCCAAGTGGGGATTACACATTCAAGAAAACAAGAAATACATAGAGAGTGAGAAATAGATACAACCCTTGAAGAAAACCTCCTCCAAGAGCTCCTTCCTTTGCTAGCTCGAAATTGACCAAAGCCCACTCCTATCTCTATGCAATCTACTCCTAAATGTGGTGGAAGATGTGTAGAAGGTGAGATGGGGAGCATCCATGGAGGAAAAACCTCCATGGATGCTCTTGGAAGCTTCTCTCTCTCTTATTTGGTGAAGAAAATGAAGAAGAAGAAGAAGAGGAAGTTTGTGGGGAGTGTGTTCTCAAAGAATGAGGCAAAAAGGGTGTTTATATAGTGTTGGGAGTTTTAGGGCTGAAATGGGGATGAATTGACGAGTTTGCCCCTCTCATTTCGCCCAAAATCGACCTCTCGCTGGGCGATCGGCGGTTTAAACGGCGGCCTGGCCGCAGATCCCAAACCGCCGAATGGAAAATTGACATTCTGGAATTGATCGACGGTTGGATCGGCGGTTGAATCGTGGCCGCCGAATTTGCTTCTGGACTCACTGATGTTGATCGGCGGTTTCAATTCTGCGGCCTGGCCGCAGATTGTGACCGCCGAATTTGGATTTTCTACACTTCATCCGTAAGCTGCTGGAATGCCGAGGGGATTCTGCCGCAGTCTCGTTGTCGCATTCTATCTCGACGACGGATCAACCGTGGGTACGGCTAGGCTTAGATCACGTCGTTGTCTGTGTCGACGGAGAGGCGCGACACTCAACATATACTCCATTTGATCCGTTTTTGGCTCATTTTGCTTCCCAAACGTTCCTTTATGCTCAAACACCTATTGTAGGGAATATGTACCTACACATAGCTCAAACAAAACATTATATACAAAATTACGCTCGAAAACGAGACAAATGATCGGAAATGGGGGACCTCAAATAGGTATAAAATAGTCCGATCAGGACCGGAGAATCCAGACTAAAATTACGAATCAGAGATTCGATTTTGTCCGCAGTACTTTTATCACCAAGCTCCATGGCTTGCATCATCCGATTAAAAAGAGAAGAGCGTAAAGAAGGGTCCATAAGAACTCACCAGAAAACCCTAGATTCACGAAATGTTCGTAGAGAGGCAGGAATAATCGATTCCTATGAACCGTCTGATAATAGAAAGCACAGGGAAAGGACTGTAGCAAGTACTTGAAGGAATAAGGCAGATAAAAACGAAGAATCAAACTGCTCTTTTATGCTCTGAGAAAACCAGTGGAGAAATAAATGGAAAGAATGAAATGGAGAAAAGGAAACGATCAGGCTTTAAAAAGAGGGAGTTTCAAAATTCAAAAAAGAAAATCAAGTAAAAGGATATGCAATTAATGAGAATGATAGCCACAGTGACCAGCCGCAATAGTCACCATCAGAAAACAGACATGTGGCATCTCGGGGAAAGCCAAGCGATCAAAATGTCTCTTCATCTGTCAGGTAAGTGGAAGCGTCAGCAATTATGTGGACCAAGTTGAAAGCTTACACCGGAAGAATCAATTAATCAATAAAGCGCGTGACGAAAAGGAAAGAGGGGGTTATTACAAAATGCGTCGAAATCTTGTAAGTATAAATATAAATACTACTCGCAGAGACAAACGAAGCAAGAAGAACAAATCATTCGCCCAGCTCGGAATATTTATGGGGGTATTGTTGTATGCATAAATTCGCCAACCTGACACGTCATCAAAAAGAGTCAATAAAGATTGCCACGACCGGGTCAATGAAGGAAATGTGATAAGACAATGTCAAAGTACCTCGAAACCAAAAAGGTCAAAAACATGCTCGCCGAAACTGGATATGTACTCGCCAAATCTAGATATATGGTCGCCGAAGAAACGAAACCCAGAAATAAATGTACTCGCTGCACCAGCATACTGGGCCTGAACCGACTCGGCAGAAACACGGAAATAAACCCTACACTTTAGAAAACCCATAACGGCAAGGAATCAAGGGGGGAAAAGGAGAAGACCTATCTGCATCCGCAGCAACGTGGGATTCCGAGGACAAATCTGAAAGGAAATCCTACCATGAGCAGGACTAAAATCAAGGGAAAACCCTAAATATCATGTATAAATAGAACCACCTATCCCAGAAGGAAGGGGTTCAGAAATTGAGGGAGAAGAGAGCAATTGTAAGAGAGATCTAAGCGTGTAACAAGGCAACGAAAACCTAGTATTATTTTTCTGCCCTCAGGGGCGCCGTGGTTTTTTCCCATTCAAGGGTTTTCCACGTAAAATCCGTCTTTTGCATGCGTTCTTAATTTTCTTGTTTTATATTAAATTGATATAATTGTTGAGTGCGTGGTAATCCAAATTTCACCGTCAACATGTGTCAACAAATGCGTCAATGTGGGTGGTATCATTACTAGTGACTATGATATCATCAACATAAACTAATAAAAAAATCACACAACCGTTAGTATTGAAGATGAACAGAGAAGTGTCAGAGTGCGAGTTAACAAACCCAGTGTGTATGAGGAACTGGCGAAGCTCATTGTACCATGCCCGGGGGGCTTGTTTGAGACCATAGATAGCTTTCTTAAGACGACATATATGAAGGGGAGCAGTAGGATCCATGAACCCAGGTGGTTGTGTCATAAATACGTCCTCATCTAAGTGACCCTGAAGGAAAGCATTGTTCACATCTAACTGACGAAGAGACCACCCTCTCGAGACCGCAATGCTCAGTAAGACACGGACAGTAGTGGTCTTGACTACGGGACTGAAAGTGTTAGTGTAGTCCACACCCGGCCGTTGGTGAAAACCCTTGGCTACCAGGCGAGCCTTGTACTTGGAGATAGAGCCATCTGGAGACCGTTTTATGTGAAAAACCCATTTGCATCCCACTGCATTTTGTGACTGGTGTGAGGGAACCAGGTCCCATGTGTTATTCCGAAGAAGAGCATCAAATTCTTCAGACATGGCGCGTCTTCATTCTGGAAATTTAAGAGCCTAAGACACACAAAAGGGCTCAGTTTGAGTGGGGGAGAGAACACTGGTGAGAGAGAGCTTTGTGAGAGGCTTGTGAGAGGCTTGTGTATATTGTTTTTGGACCTTGTGACCATATGATGGGTGGGGGTGGCGGTGGCGGTGGCGGTGGCGGTGGCTGTAGGAGGAAAAGCTGCTGGTCCCGGTTCAGAGGCTGCTGGTGGGCTGTCGGGCGCAATATGAGAGGCATTAGGTGCACTGTCCGGCGCGGTAGGGGAGGCCCGGCTGATAGCAGGCGGAATGGGAGGTTCACGGTAAGCTGCAGTGACTGTGTCGACAGCAAAAAATGTGACAGTAGCAGGCGACAGCTGTGAAGGAGAGGGAGACGCAGCCCGTGCTCGGGAATTCAGAAGAGAGGTCTGACTAGCCACTTCATGCACGGTAGCAGTTACTGTGGGAGAGGGAAGAGACAACCAGAGCTCACAAGTGTTTGGATCAGACCTAGGAAGACTCTGTTGAAGTGTATGGTATGGGAAAACTGACTCAACAAAGTTGACATGGCGGGACACGAACATACGATCGGCCTCAAGGTCAAGACAATGGTACGCACTTTGCGTTAACGAGTATCCTACGAATATGCAAGATTTCGACCTAGACTCTAGTTTATGGGTATTATATGGCTTGACCTAAGGATAACATAGACACCCAAAGACACGAAGCTTGGCGTAGGAAGGACACACACTGAAAATCTTTTCAAAAGGCGATATCATGTTCAGAAGAGGTGTGGGCATCCTATTGATTAAATATACTGCAGTGGTGAATGCATGAGACCAGAATGTAAGTGGTAGGGATGCATGGGTGAGAAGTGATAATCCTGTCTCTACTATATGTCTGTGACGCCGCTCAGAGACACCATTGTGTTCTGGCGTGTGAGGTGGAGTAGTAAATTGAGAGATGCCATGGTAAGCAAGAGTGTGCCTAAGAGCAATATATTCGCCACCATTATCACTATACAGTGAAATAATGGAGTTTTTAAAAAATTTCTCAACCAGTGATTTAAAACGAATAAACACAGCATGGACATCAGATTTATTCTTTAAAGGGTACATCCACATATATTTGGTAAAATGGTCTACAAAAAGCACATAGTACTTGAAGCCATCTCTAGAGATAATCGGAGAGCTCCAAACATCAGAAAAGATGACCTCAAGTGGTTTGGAACTGAGAACAGAAGATGATGAAAAAGGTAATTTATGAGTTTTATTAATAAGACAAGCATTGCATGGATTGCTAGGTTTGTTGGATGACATGACAGACAAAACTTGAGAAGATACTAACTTTGAGATGATTCTGGACGATGGATGGCCGAGGCGGTGATGCCAGTCGGGAATTGTGGCTTTGACACTGGAGAAAGCAATGATGGGTGAAGTTTCCGACCGAGCATGAGATGGCCATTCATAGACTCCATTCCTAGTCCGTCCTTGCAGGAGCCGCGCCCCCGTACGAAGATCCTTCACAACAAAAGAAAATGGTAAAAATTCAACAGCCACTTGATTAGAGACACATAATTTCGAGACCGAAATCAAATTTTGAGATATGCTTGGCACACATAGAACATCAGATAGTAAAAAAGATGAGGATTTAGAGGGTAGTTGGAGAGATCCTGTGTGTGTGATTTGCAAACCTGAGCCGTCACCAATCATGATATCATCGGAACCAGTATACGGAGAATGCATGGAGAGATTTTGGAGGTCAGCGGTGACATGGTGAGAGGCACCGGTGTCGAGCAGCCATTCAGGAGTTAAGGACGTCGACGCGGCGAAGTGAGCACGAGGCGACGGCACCCACTGTTTCTGCGGCTGTTGCTGGTGCGGCTGCCACTGTTTTGGCTGCTGTTGCTGGTTTGGCAAGGCTGGAGTGAAATTGTATGTGGGGCACCTTTTAGCAGTGTGTCCTTGATCTCCACAGAGTTGACAGAAGCCCCTATAGGGTCGTTGCCCGTTTGATGGATTTCGATTGAAATTTCTAGAGTTGATGGAAGATGGATCAGCTGGCCTGTTTGAATTGAAATTCCTGATGTTGTTGTTGTTGTTGTTGTTGTTGTTGTTTTGGCGGTTGTAGGCAGATTGAGGACCACTTGAGTAGGGTTTAGCAGCATAGTTTGCAGTGATAGGAAGTTTCTGACTTCTTGTGAGTTCTTGTTTCAGGATAGCCTCTGAATTGATAAGTTTCTCATGGAGTTCTTCAAAAGTAATTGGCGAGTCACGAGCACGAACCGCCGATGATATATCTCTGAATTCATCACCTAAGCCATTCAGAATTTTTACTGTCAGGTCTTCAGAGTTCTCCGGTGCATCAAGCATGGCTAGTTCATCTGCGATGCTCTTGGCATGTTGCATGTAGTCAGTGATGGATTGTGTACCTTTGGTGATATTAGTTAGCACACTTTTGAGATGCATAATATGTCCTCTGGAGGGTTTGGCATAGGTATTGGCGAGTGCAGTTGATCGGATGATAATTGTACCTAATTGATGTCCCCATTTCCTAGCTTTTGTTATCGTTTTCGAGCATATTTTTGTATATAATGTGTTTTGTGAGCAACGTGTAGGTACATGTTCCCTACAATTGGTGTTTGAGCATAAAGTCAAGTTTGGGAAGTCAAAATGAGCAAAAAGAAGTCAAGAATGGAAGCCATACAGAGTTGTCGCGGCCTCGCCGTTGACCCAAACCGTGGCGTGATTCATGGTCAACCGTGGCAAGCAAAATCAAATGTTCCACGGTGGATCCGCCGTTGAGCTAGAACGCGACATTGAGACCGCGGCACTGGTCAACTCTGTTTTTCAAAGGTTGATGGGCTGAAATTGTAACATGTCCATGCAGAACACCCAAATTTCGGGGTCCATAACTCCCTCCTCATATTGAACTGGGCTTCCTACCATATATTTTCGGAAAGCCCCGGAAGTCTACTTTCTAGCGGTTTTTACGGATTGCGATTCCGGGCTTTCTAGAGGGAGTTATGGCCGTTTCCGTAACGGTGCGCGAGGCTGGAAACATGACCGCGGCAGAGAACATTGTGCAGATCACCTAACTTTCGGGGGGCATATCTCCCTCCTCAGATCGAACCATTCTGAGCTCTACATATATTCGGAAAGCCCCAGAAGTCTACTTTCCAGTGGTTTTTACGGATTGTAATTCCGGGCTTTCTAGAGGGAGATATGAGCATTTCCGTAACAGTGCGTGAGAAGTTCGCCGTCATGGTCGCCCTCGCCAACAGCCAATGTGGCAGCGACCTATTTTTGGCACCAGTGGCAGTGAAGTTCTCCCCCAAAGTGGTCGCCCCACCCACGGCCAACTTGGCAGCGACCTTCCGTCACCAGCACAGCGAAGGGTCAGTTTTCAAGCTATTTCAGAAGGGCATTTTGGTCCTTTCATGCCTAGATCGTGCCCTAAGTTTCCCAACCTATTTATACACCATTTTGAGCCCTCTCTTCACAGAAGAAACCAGCCACCAACACCAAGAACACACAGCTGCTGCACTTCATCTTCTTCCCCAAATCAAGAGAGAGAGAAGCTTCCAAAGCTCCCATGGAGGTTCTCCTCCATGGGAAGCTCACCACCACCACTTTCCACACATCCTCCACCACATTTGGGAGTAGATTGCAAGGAGATAGGAGTGGTCTATGACCAATTTCGAGCTAGGGATTCATGGAGCTCTTGGAGGGATTTCTTCAAGGGTTGTCTCCTTAAAACTCATTCTCTTTGTATTTCTTGTTTTCTTGATTGTGTAATCCCCACTTGGGAAATATTGTAAACCTTATTTGTGCTCATTTATGTGATGATTGTTCTTAAATCCATTTGGGTTTTGATTTGTTCTTGTTATTATTGCAAAATCTCTTGTCTTGATATGCATGTGTGTAGAGATTGGAAATTGATGTGTGCTCATGGATGGGATTAGGAGTAGATTAACTTAAATGTAGGAGTAGTTGTAATCAAATATCTTATTTGTGTGTGTATGTTGATGGAAGGTCGAAATGCCTTGTTTTGATGGGTTTGAGTGTATGTGGGTTGGGATTGTACTTTCATGGATGACCTTCCGGGTATAGTCTTGACTACTTAGCTCTAAAAGAATGGATAAAACTTGTTTTATGCATGACCGTGCTAGAATAGGTTTTGGCTACATGTTCATATGCTTAATGGTAGGGACTTGAGGCATAATTGCTCTAGCCATGACCTTTGGGGAGTGATTCGTGTCTCGAATCCCTTAGTTGAGATTACAAGCTCAATTGCTCTAGCCATGACCCTTGGGGAGTGATTTGTGTTTGTGAATCTCTTAATTGAGAGAATAAGCCCATAACTTGAATTGGATGTCCTTAAAGCCTAACAACCACTATTTGTGCACTTATGTATGGTAAACCTATTGAACCTTGTGTGATCATTATCCTACATCTCTCCTAGCCACAATTTTATTATTTGTCTCTTTAAACACCATTCTCACCATTTCATATTCTCTTTAATTTTATTTGCATTCTTTTCTTTACATTTCCACACACACCACACCGCAATATGCATACACCTCACACACGCCATTCTCACCACATCCGCATTCTATTTACATGCTTTCAATAAACTCTAAAACTCGAAACGGTTGACGGATGACACCTCCCTGTGGACGAAACCCTTGCTTGTTGCTATACTAGTCTCTAGTCACTTGCACTAACAAGGTGAACTTTAAATATAAATATTTTGACATGCACAAAACGACACCCTGTCAGCAGTCCATGCATCATAGGAAGTTTTGGCGGAAGCGATAAACGGGATGATGGACTGAGAGATTGAGCCAAGGATTGCGTTTAGCAATAGTTGATCCTGCCTAGTCCACACGTGATAAGCAGGATTTGGTGAGGCACTGTCGCCGGTTGTGATGGTGGCTGGAGGGCATGGTCGTTGGCCGTCAACGAAGCCCATGAGGTCAAACCCAATAAGAAGGGTATGAAATTGAAGTTTCCAGGAGCGGTAGTTTGTCGTTGTGAGTTTGAGTGGTGCTTGTGCAACAATGTTGATGGAGATGATAGTGGTTGCGGAAGGGGCCATGTCGTGAGATGAGGAGGAAGAAGAGATGACGGTGACCGAGGTTGAGGAGGAGGAAGCGGAAGTGGCCATGTGGGTTGGATTGGTTGGACTCGTTTTGAGTTAGGTTGGATCGGTTGGACTCTTTTGAGTTATGAACGCTTTGATACCATGTTGGAGATAATAATTCTTTCTTATTTTACTCTTCTCCACATAGGAGGGTTTATATAGAGGAAATACAATTAGGAAAGAAATCAATCAAGGAAATCAATCTACAATCCCTACAATTAGGCTAATTGTCAACTACACTAATCAAGCAATCAATTAGTCAACTATACAATAATTAATTGATTATATTCTAATAGAAACTAATCCCTAAACTTTAGGAAATTACATGAGTGATTGAGTAGGATTTGTATCCTTAATAAGCCATTAGTTTTGACAAGTGCATACACACTTAAGTCAAAGTATGTAAAATGAATGACTTACATTCAATATCCTCACGAAATTATATCAGGATGCACTGACTTGAAATTTTATATATATATATAAATCTCAAAGATTGTTTTAGAAAAACAGAAACATGTTATATTGGCAAGAAAAGCTGTCTATTGGGCCTCTTATGCATAATTGGGCCACTACATCATATCCATTTCAATTTTCTAATGGAATTCATTATTATTACTTTAATTTTAGAAGCATATTTGTCCTCAAAACACAAATTGAAGCTTTTTTTGTGTATATTGGTGTGAGTAGAATTTAATAAGCAAATTGAGTTTGAATGAGTTCCAGCTAGCAGTACTGTTTCTTTCTTATGTTATGGAATATGAGTTTGACATTATTGCTGAGTTGATTTCATCTGCAGGAAATTTAAGCAAGTCTATTGGTGCTCAAGTGATCATCGATCAATTGGGGATTTGCTTGCAAGATGACGTTGGTGAATATATAGTCTCATATGAGTTTTTGGGTCTTTCCATTTAGGTTCATTAATTTAGATTTTTTCTTATTTTGTGGAAATTTCTATATATATATTTTATTTGCCTTATCGTTTTTTGTTTTCGATACATCAAATTACATAAGGGATCGATAAGGGATTCTAATTTTGATCGATGCTAGTGATGGTGAATTCGGTGGTTGCATTAATATAATTAGTGAAGATGCATGCATGATGTATCAACTCTATTCAATTCATCAATTCATCAATTCAATTCAACGTATGGGGTTGGATTGTTAATATCATTTTACATATGTTTTAATTTTTATTAGCCAGAAATTAGGGTTGTTAATGTCATTTTACATATGTTTTAATTTTGAATAGTCAGATTTAGGGTTGTTATTATCATTTCACACATTTTTTAATTTTGAATTATTTAAAGTCAATTGTCTCTTTTAACTTTTTACTAAAACTAGGAAGAATTATGTGATGGAATCTTTATTTCAAATTGAAAATAAAATAACAAAAACAAAAATAAAAAATTATAAAACTAATGACAAATTTAAGTAGCATGAGTTTCTTGTTTTTTAATCGTTTAACCCAATTAGTCAAGATATTGAGAAAATAATAATAATAATAATAACATGATATATTATGGATAATAATAATAATAATAATAATAATAATAATAATAATAATAATAATAATAAAAAGTATAAAAGTATATATAATAATAATAATAATATTCATAAAACTAATGATAAATGTGTTCAGGTACCAATTCAAATGAATTCATCATCATCATCATTATCATTATTATTATATTATTATTATTAATATATATACTTTTATACTTTATTATAATTATTATCCATAATATATCATGTTATTATAAATGTTTTGTAATTAGGGGTATTTTGGTCAAAATACGGTTAATTTCATTCTATTCAGTTGTTAACCAAACAAAATAGTACTGATTATATAAAGTCCCAACCAAACAAAAAAATCAGTTTTTCTTTCCTTTCTATTTCAATTCTTATTCTCATTACCATTACCATTCCAAGTATCATTCTACCATGGTAACCAAACATCATCTTAGATTAATTAATTTAGATTTTTTTTTTCTTATTCTGTATCAATAGAAAATTCTATATATATATATATATTTTTTGCCTTTTTTTTTTTTTTTTTTTTTTCGATACATCAAAAGATGCTTTAATAAGTGTATGCAACCAAGTCAAAGTATTTAAATCCAATGGCCCACATGCAATGACCTGATATATTTTATATCAGTTCGAACTGGCAATAGAAAAACTATATATATATGGGGAATTGTTTGTTTATTTTGCTTCAAAACATAAACACATTCATTCAATAAGTAATTTCAACTATCCTATGCATATGTCCTATGTAATACCATCATATATTGACCTGGGATTGAAATAATTTACTGGTTTCAGAGTTTGGTTATTTAATGGCAGGCTTTTTTTGTTTAAGTTTTTCGTTTCTAAAATTCCTTAACATACGACGAGATGAAGTTGGTTCAGTGTTAAACCTTTCACATAAACACACTTAGGGCTGAGATCCAACCAAATACGCTCCCTCATAGAGGAGAAGACTTTCACACAAACACAAAAGCTGAAAAGATATAGCTTCAGAAGTAGGGAAGGTAGGCAAAAATAGAACCGAGAAATAGAGACAAACAAAACCGAAATAGACCATGTCAAAGCAAGAACAACAAACAACCAGGAAGATAAACCAAATCTGGGTATTTATTATTTAAAAAGGCATAATTTTAAAACTTACCTTTTTGTGAGAAACCAAACCAGGAGGGATATCCTCAGTGGATTCTTGATAGCATTCAAGAGAATACTCAATTCTTTTTTGTACTTGAAATTGTAACTACTGTTAGCCCATTTAAAGAGAGAATGCACGCGTAACAAGAACCGATAGCAAGTATAATAAAGAAATTGCTTTAAAAGGTTTTGAAATATTAAGATTTTGAAAAAAAAAAAAGAATCAAACTTTTGAATCAAAGAATTACCATGATTATGGAAAAAATGACCGGACTCTTAAAACCAATTAGTAGGCTCTTTACTGCTCAGACAAAGAGGAGAGGGAGCAGAATTGTTGTCTTGTGGAAGAGTGGGAGTGGGAGAGAGAGAAATAAGGTTGGCTTCTAGAATGGTAACCTAAACAATATGATCAGGATTTGAAATGTTGTGAATTGAAAAATATGGGTTAAATCTGGGTAAGGTTTTGAGTGGTGGGAGTAATGTTGGTCAGACTACGACCGGTCGGAGAATGGCCGGTCAAAGAATGGATGGCCGGAGGAAGATGGGTTGGTTAGAAAAAAAAAGTGGGTGTGTGAATGAGGAAGATGGGTTGCCATACTTTGAAATGAGTTTTCTGGGTTTGAGAAGCTTGAGTTTTGAAATGAGTTAGGGTTTTGATGAATAAAAACTAAAAACTGAAGGAATAACGATTGATTTGCCTTTCACTTTCTAAATTTTGTTCACTCTCCTATACACAGCTGGCCAATTCCGTACAACTTTTAGGGTTTTTTTTATTTTATTTTATTTTTTATCTTTTGAAAAAACTTTTAGGATTTTCCTGAGTCAAATTTACATACAACACTATATATATCTTCTTAGTTCTCAGTCTATTGTCAACTATGGTATGCTATAATCATGCAAAAGCTAGATGATTAGAAGTTTTTTATTTATTTATTTTATTTATTTTTTTATTTTTTTATGCAACAGAGAAACAACACTTAGGGTTGAGATCCAGCCAAAGACGCTCCCTCATAGAAGAGAAGACTTTCACACAAACATAAAAGCTGAAAAGATACAGCTTCAGAAGTAGGGAAGGCATGTAAAAACAGAACTGAGAAATAGAGACAAACAAAATTGAAACAGAGCATGTCAAAGCAAGAACAACAAACAACCACGAAGATAAACCAAATCTGGGTATTTATTATTTAAAAAAGGCATAATTTTAAGACTTACCCTTTTGTGAGAAACCAAACCAGGAGGGATATCCTCAGTGGATTCTTGATAGCATTCAAGAGAATACTCAATTCTTTTTTGTACTTGAAATTGTAACTATGGTTAGCCCATTTAAAGAGAGAATGCACGCGTAACAGGAACCGATAGCAAGTATAATAAAGAAATTGCTTTAAAAGGTTTTGAAATATTAAGATTTTGAAAAAAAAGAATCAAACTTTTGAATCAAAGAATTACCAAGATTATGAAAAAAATGACCGGACTCTTAAAACCAATTAGTAGGCTCTTTACTGCTCAGACAAAGAGGAAAGGGAGCAGAATTATTGTCTTGTGGAAGAGTGGGAGTGGGAGAGAGAGAAATAGGGATGGCTTCTAGAATGGTAAACTAAACAATATGATCAGGATTTGAAATGTTGTGAATTGAAAAATATGGGTTAAATCTGGGTAAGGTTTTGAGTTGTAGGAGTAATGTTGGCAGACTACGACCGGTTGGAGAATGGCCGGTCAAAGAATGGATGGCCGGAGGAAGATGGGTTGGTTAGAAAAAAAAAATGGGTGTGTGAGTGAGGAAGATGGGTTGCCATACTTTGAAATGAGTTTTCTGGGTTTGAGAAGCTTGAGTTTTGAAATGAGTTAGGGTTTTGATGAATAAAAACTAAAAACTGAAGGAATAACGATTGATTTGCCTTTCACTTTCTAAATTGTATTCACTCTCCTATACACCGCTGGCCAATTCCGTACAACTTTTAGGGTTTTTTATTTTATTTTATTTTTTATCTTTTGAAAAAACTTTTAGGATTTTCCTAAGTCAAATTTACATACAACATTATATAAATCTTCTTAATTCTTAGTTTATTGTCAACTATGGTATGCTATAACCATGCAAAAGCTAGATGATTAGAAGGTTTTTTTGTTTTTTTTTTTTGTTTTTTTTTGCAATAGAGAAACAGCACTTTGGGTTGAGATCCAGCCAAAAACGCTCCCTCACAGAGGAAAGACTTTCACACAAACATAAAAGCTGAAAAGATACAGCTTCAGAAGTAGGGAAGGCATGTAAAAACAGAACCGAGAAATAGAGACAAACAAAACTGAAACAGAGCATGTCAAAGCAAGAACAACAAACAACCAGGAAGATAAACCAAATCTGGGTATTTATTGTTTAAAAATGCCTAATTTTAAAACTTACCCTTTTGTGAGAAACCGAACCAGGAGGGATATCCTCAGTGGATTCTTGATAGCATTCAAGAGAATACTCAATTCTTCTTTGTACTTGAAATTGTAACTACGGTTAACCCATTTAAAGAGATAATGCACGCGTGACAAGAACCAATAGCAAGTATAATATAGAAATTGCTTGAAAAGGTTTTGAAATATTAAGATTTTGAAAAGAAAAAAAAAATCAAACTTTTAAATCAAAGAATGACCAAGATTATGGAAAAAATGACTAGACTCTTAAAACCAATTAGTTGGCTACCGAAACAGAGCATGTCAAAGCAAGAACAACAAACAACCAGGAAGGTAAACCAAATCTGGGTATTTACTATTTAAAAAGACCTAATTTTAAGACTTACCCTTTTGTGAGAAACCAAACCAAGAGGGATATCCTCAGTGGATTCTTGATTGCATTCAAGAGAATACTCAATTCTTCTTTGTACTTGAAATTGTAACTATGGTTAGCCCATTGAAAGAGATAATGCATGCGTGACAATAACCAATAGCAAGTATAATATATAAATTGCTTGAAAAGGTTTTGAAATATTAAGATTTTGAAAAAAAAAAAAAGAATCAAACTTTTGAATCAAAGAATGACCAAGATTATGGAAAAAATGACCGGACTCTTATAACCAATTAGTTGGCTTTTTACTGCTCAGACAAAGAGGAGAGGGAGCAGAATTGTTGTCTTGTGGAAGAGTGGGAGTGGGAGAGAGAGAAATAGGGCTGGCTTCTCGAATGGTAACCTAAACAATATGATCAAGATTTGAAATGTTGTGAATTGAAAAATATGGGTTAAATTTGGGTAAGGTTTTGAGTGGTGGGAGTAATGTTGGTCGCACTACGACCGGTCGGAGAATGGTCGATCAAAGAATGGATGGCTGGAGGAAGATGGGTTGGTTAGAAAAAAAAGTGGGTGTGTGAATGAGGAAGATGGGTTGCCATACTTTGAAATGAGTTTTCTGGGTTTGAGAAGCTTCAGTTTTGAAATGAGTTAGGGTTTTGATGAGTAAAAACTAAAAACGGAAGGAATAACAATTGATTTACCTTTCACTTTCTAAATTTTGTTCACTCTTCTATACACAGCTGGTCAATTCCGTACAACTTTTAGGGTTTTTTTAATTTTATTTTATTTTTTATTTTTTGAAAAAACTTTTAGGATTTTGCTGAGTCAAATTTACATACAACACTATATATATCTTATTAATTCTCAATCTATTGTCAATTATGGTATGCTATAACCATGCAAAAGCTAGATGATTAGAAGTTTTTATTTCTATTTTTTTGCAACAGAGAAACAACACTTAGGGCTGAGATCCAGCCAAAGACGCTCCCTTACAGAGGAGAAGACTTTCACATAAACACAAAAGCTGAAAAGATACAGCTTCAGAAGTAGGGAAGGCAGGCAAAAACAGAACCGAGAAATAGAGACAAACAAAACCAAAACAGAGCATGTCAAAGCAAGAACAACAAACAACCAGGAAGATAAACCAAATCTGGGTATTTATTATTTTAAAAGGCCTAATTTTAAGACTTACCCTTTTTTGAGAAACCAAACCAGGAGGGATATCCTCAGTGGATTCTTGATAGCATTCAAGAGAATACTCAATTCTTCTTTGTACTTGAAATTGTAACTACAGTTAGCCCATTTAAAGAGAGAATGCACGCATGACAGGAACCAATAGCAAATATAATAAAGAAATTGTTTTAAAAGGTTTTGAAATATTAAGATTTTGAAAAAAAAGAATCAAACTTTTGAATTAATCAAAGAATTACCAAGATTATGGAAAAAATGACCGGACTCTTAAAACCAATTAGTGGGCTCTTTACTGCTCAGACAAAGAGGGTAGGGAGCAATAGGGCTGGCTTCTAGAATGATAACCTAAACAATATGATCAGGATTTGAAATGTTATGAATTGAAAAATATGGGTTAAATCTGGGTAAGGTTTTGAAAGTGGGAGTAATGTTGGTCAAACTACGACCGGTCGGAGAATGGCCGGTCAAAGAATGGTTGGCCGGAGGAAGATGGGTTGGTTAGGAAAAAAAGTGGGTGTGTGAATGAAGAAGATGGGTTGCCATACTTTGAAATGGGTTTTCTAGGTTTGAGAAGCTTGAGTTTTGAAATAAGTTAGGGTTTTGATCAGTAAAAACGAAAAACTGAAGGAATAATGATAGATTTGCCTTTCACTTTCTAAATTTTGTTCACTCTCCTATACACAGCTGGCCAATTCCGTACAACTTTTAGGGTTTTTTATTTTATTTTGTTTTTTGTTTTTTGAAAAAACTTTTAGGATTTTCCTGAGTCAAATTTACATACAACACTATATATATCTTCTTAATGCTCAGTCTATTGTCAACTATGGTATGCTATAATCATGCAAAAGCTAGAAAATTATAAGTTTTTTTTTTTTTGCAACAGAGAAACAACACTTAGGGTTGAGATCCAGCCAAAGACGCTCCCTCACAGAGGAGAAGACTTTCGAAGCTAGGTTAAGTGCCAAAACGTTTCCCGACTTGGGAACATTAAGACACTTAACAAATACCTACTTCAGTGAGTAAAACCTGAATATCATTGACAATGAATTTAACATCTCCTAGCAAAAGCTCTGGAGAATTCAAAACAGAACAAACACTAGAGGAACTGACCCCATCTATCCTAACAGGAATGATGTAAAAATATAGAAAGTGAATGGCAAATCAATCGCTCTTCCTTCAGTTTTTAGTTTTACTCATCAAAACCTTAACTCATTTCAAAACTCAAGCTTCTCAAACCCAGAAAACTCATTTCAAAGTATGGCAACCCATCTTCCTCACTCACACATCCACTTTTTTTCTAACCAACCCATCTTCCTCCGGCTATCCATTCTCTGACATGTCGTAGTTCAACCAACATTACTCCCATCATTCAAAACCTCACCCAGATTTAACCCATATCTTTCAATTCACTACATTTCAAATCTTGATCATATTGTTCAGGCTGTCATTCCATAAGCCAGCCCTATTTCTCCCTCTCCCACTCCTACTCCCACTCTTCCATAAGACAACTATTCTGCTCCCTCTCCTCTTTGTCTGGGCAGTAAAGAGCCTACTAATTGGTTCCAAGAGTCCGATCATTTTTTCCATAATCTTGGTCATTCTTTGATTCAAAAGTTTGATTCTTTTTTCAAAATCTTAATATTTCAAAACCTTTTCAAGCAATTTTCTTTATTATACTTGCTATTGGTTCCTGTCACGCGTGCATTCTCTCTTTAAATGGGCTAAACGTAGTTACAATTTCAAGTACAAAGAAGAATTGAGTATTCTCTTGAATGCTATCAAGAATCCACTAAGGATATCCCTCCTGGTTTGGTTTCTCTTAAAAGGTTAAGTCTTAAAACTAGGTCCTTTTATATTTAAATAAATACCTAGATTTGGTTTATCTTCCTGGTTGTTTGTTGTTCTTGCTTTGGCATGCTCTGTTTTGGTTTTGTTTGTCTCTGTCTCTCAGTTCTGTTTTTGGTCTTCCTTCCCTACTTTTGGAGCTATAGCTTTTCAACTTTTGTGTTTGTGTAGCTCTTGGCTTGATTTCCGAATCAAATACCTTCAAAAAAAAAATGTTACGGATACACTTAAAAAACAATAATAAAGCAAGGAGATGTACTTTTCTCTACATCTAGATCTTTTTTTTCTTTTCGTAATTCAGATAGCAGCATAATCTGATAACCTTTCAAAGCTCTAAGCTTTACTTTTCTCTCTGTACTTTTATCATACATTTTGTAACTTCTTTATAATCACTCTTTGATGTTATTTGATGAAAGAATTTTTGGGAGAGTGATACGGTTCAATTTGGTCGGCCAAGTAGAATTTGTAGAATGGGGTTGAGAAGAGGAGCAGAAGAAGATATTAGAAGAAGGAGAGATATTGGGTTGTAATATTCGATACCCATTATTGAATTCAAATTGACCTCTATATAGGTCTTACAACTAACTTAATCAAATAACAATTCTAAAAAATAGACGTTAGCTGCAAGTGATGCTGAAGTCGTGGAGTGCTTCCAGCAACCACTACTTCCCATAACTAACTTATTGACTAAATCAATTAACAAACAAAAATCAGATAACATAACATAACAATTGAGCAATAACACTAAGCAACCTCAACTACACAAACTTGGTCTTCTTTGGCATTCCACACGTGCGACTCATGCATGTCATGCAATATTCGTATCATTCCCCCACCCTTAGAGATTCCTTGTTCTCAAGGTAAAAATTAGGATACGCTTTCAAAAATCGCCACAAATTCTCCCATGTAGCATCTTCTCCCATGGGATCAAATTGAAATTGTTGAATTCATTTGATTATTAATAGATTTTGTTAAAATGTGTTTTAACTTTTAAGGATTGAAAAGTTAAATGAACAAATTATATATATATATATTAAAACATTGCACATTGATGAAAGAATAACTATGAGTTTTTGTTGTTAATTTTTTCAGATTTTGAAAATCAAATGTTTAAGAGGACCATCTATTCGGTGGTGAGAGATTTATGGACATATGGTTTTATGAAATCAAAAGCACAAAGCACACTTCACAGTTCACAGGGCCTTTAGTTTCTCAAGCGACATGCTTTATATTTGGAGTCATAATGATATTTTGGAGTTATAATGCGTTGTTGTATTTTGTTTACGACAATCACAAGGGAAAAGAGCGGGTTCGGGCCATTCATCAATTCATTCTAATTAGCATGACTCACATAATACAATTATCTAGAGCCACCCCTGGGAAGAAGGTGGAGAAGAAGAAAGAGGACAAGGAGGAGGATTAATCCATCCTTAGTTGCATCATGCATGATAGTTGGGGTACTCATTATAGCTTTAATTTTTATGGGTAGTCATAAATGGAGAATATACTTAATTTTTTGGGTTCGAAAATTTCATAGCATTCTTTACTTTCTTACTTTTAAGACTATCACCAAATTAATAAATTAAGTTTTAATAACACCTAAAGTGTTGTTCGAATAAAAAAAAAACCCCCTTAAAACACACTCAATGAAATAAGTCTTGCATTTTTTTTCCCGAGACTTATTTTTCATGTTTCCGAGACTTATATGGTGCTTCTGAGACTTATTTTGGTGTTTCTGAGACTTATTTGGATATTTCCGAGACTTATTTCATATGTTGGAGACTTATTGGGCATTTTTACAATTTTAGAGACTTACTAGACATTTTTGCTATTTCCGAGACTTATTAGATAAATAAGAAATTTTCCAATAAGTCTCGGAAATACCGAAATAAGTCTTGGAAATACAAATTTAGTCTTGGAAATACAAAATAAGTCATGGAAAAACCAAAATAAGTCATGGAAAAACCAAAATAAGTCTCGAAAATACCCAAATAAATATTAGAAACCCCCAAATAAGTTTTGGAAACCCAAAATAAGTATCAAAAATACCAAAAATGTCTCGTAAAAACTAAAATAAGTCTCGGAAGCACCAAAATAAGTCTTGGAAACATAAAATTTCCAAGTTTTATTGGACAATTAAGAAATTTTCCAGAATTTTTTTTTGTTCGTCTTCTTCATTGATTAGTTCACCATTGAGGTCTTTTATTATTTTTTATTTTTTATTTATTTATATATATATATATATATATATAAAAGCTTTTGTAGCTAGATATTTTTTAAGCTTATATGGATCCGTAATTTTTTATTTATTTTAAAAAAAAGCTTATTTGTACCCAGAATTACTAAAATAAATGGAATTCATTGAGTTGTGAGATAGAGGTTGAAGAAGACGAGGAAGATACACTGGAGAGGATAGAGAAAAGAAAAAGTAATACAGAGAATAAAACAAAAGGGGCATTTTTGTCACTCACTTTGGTGCTATATAAACTTAACTTATTAACTTAGTGATATATATATATATGAGACAGTCTATAGAACACCGGTGTACTTATATACCGTGTAGAAAATATTGTGATCGAATGTTGGATCACAATATTTCTTACACGGTGTATGGATATATTGCTGTTCTATAGATTGTCCTATATATATATATATATATCAGTTCGAACTGACAAAAGTTATATCAGTTCCTTGTATGTGGGCCACTGGATTTAAATACTTTGACTGACAAGTGCATACAGCCAAGTCAAAATATTTAAATCCAGTGGCCCACATGCAAGGAACTGATATAACTTTTGTCAGTTCGAACTGATAATAGAATTTCTGTATATATATATATATGTGACAACTATATATATATATATATATATAGGAATTATCACCGATCTTTTCTACTTTGACAATTAATAATGGAATGCAAAATAAAAAATTCCCCGCAGTAATCTACGACTGAGATGATCACAGATATTTTACAAATAAAACTTTCCCCAGATATTTAAGTAATTACAAATCCACCTCAAACCCAACTACAACTTCTTCCTCCTCCTCCGAGGATGCCATGAAACTGGCTGGTTGGAGGAGGCTTGCGGCCTGCTCCACAAGAAGGTGAAGGTGAAGGTGTGATGCCTTTGGCAGGAGGTGTGCGACGCCTCCCTATCATATGTATTAAATTAATGATAATATATTTCACGTACGTCATATAAATTAAATTGATAACTCACAAGTTCGAATATGAGTTAGGATATCTAGTATTAAACTATTAAGGGGAGTATGAGATATCTCAAATGTGGAGCTAGAGAATACGAAATTGAATCCCACATTGAAAACATATAAACCAATGAATGTCACAACACAGTATACACATAAAAATATCATATGGAAGATTTAACAGTTGAAAGGCTTACAATAACCCAAAAACTATAATAAAAAGAAATTAATTAATGACCCGAAAACTATAATAATAACAAGAAAATAAAAATCAGTTGAATTGATAGACTATCCTAAGCTCCATGTCTGATCAACCCTAAGCTTCAAGTCATTGCAAAGCTCCAAGCCTCCAAGTCCATGTACCTAGCTGAAATGTTATGATGTGCTGAGACTTACCAAATTATGGTGTGCCGCCAGCTTCGGACTTTGGGTTCTCTTCTCTTATCTGAATCAAAATAAAATAAAAGTTAGAATCAGAGTATTATGTTAATATAATTACTAAAAAGCAAAGATACAAGTGTATGCAAGAATTTTCCGTTTAAAAAAAAAAAAAAAAAAAAAAAAGTGTATATGCAAGAATTTTAATGAGGATCAATTGCAAGGCACATAAATTTAAGAATATGCAAGAATATTGATCTACAGGCAAAATTTCAACAAGCATAATTCAAATAAAACTGGAAGGATATATATTTACATACATTAACAACAAAATCCACTTGGTTTGCTGTGGCTGATTTGTTTTCCAAATTTTCGCTTTTATTTGGTAATTCACAATTGGGAGATTTGTCACAATCGCAGTCTCTAGAACAAGAAGTATTGTAGACATCGGATTCATCATCATCTCCATGGTTGAAATCCTCTAAACATACAACACAACCGTCGCTCTTTGAATCTGTTTCTGCACGGGTTTTTGATTTCATGGATAGACAAATCATCGACACCATCAAAGTTGGCAAAAAAATAATAACACAAGAACAAATAAGAACCGGTGGTGTTGTCGGTTGTGGTGCTGTTAACAGAAAATAAATTAATAATATATCTCCCAAAAGAGTCATAGCATAAAAAGAAATAAGACACGCTATCGAGTCTTTGTCCATGACAAAGAGGATACAGTGATCAAGTAGAATTGAGAAAAATTTAAGGGACGATAAAAATTTGAGGAAGAGGATGTTGTGTTGTTTGAGGGACGACACAAATTTGAAGTTTAATAGAATTGAGAAAATATGGTGTTTATTTAATTGAATTTAAAACTTCATCACGGATAGTTGGAAGAAAAGTAAACCTAGGACTCCTAAGTCCTAATAAATAAGGATTCAGAATTTATGTTGTGCTATCCTACCCAAACACTTCAAATAATACACTACATTTTTATTTTATTTCAAAATAAAAATCCGGAATAAGAAGTTAAGAACCCAGATACCTTTAAAAGGTGTTAAGCCCTAAAAATATATAGGCCAACTTGATAATGAAATGGTGCCTAACGGATTATTAAAGATCTTGCATATGACCGGGTAAATCAAGAACTCAAGAACTCTTATCGGATAATAATTATATATGGATACATCGCTGAACGGATCCCAACTTCACTTATTGGGCTTTTATCCCATTACCTTTTTTTTTTTTTTCTTTTTTCTCTTAAAGGGACGGTGATTCGAACCTCAACCAATGTTTTGTTTTTTTTTTTTTTATAAAGAATCTCAACCAATGTTGAGAGTTCATATCTCATTTTTTTTTTCTTTAATGGAAAGTAATGTTTAGAATTTGGAGGAACTACTGAGGAAGTCAGTAAACATTTAGAACAATTCCATGCCAAATTTATGTATTGCAACAAAATATATCAAACCAATCAAGAAAACAATAAGTCACGAAATTGACCATTTTTTTTCAATTAACTTAATATAGGAACAATACACCATATGCAAGTGGAACATATACATAGAGTAACCAAAGAAATGCAAAACTAGTTTATTATAAGTCGAAGCAACCAAACACACAACACACCGGCAGGGCCGGCCCATAGGGCCAGCAAACCCAGCAAAATGCTGGGCCCCCAACTGATCCAATTTTCTTCTTCTTCTTCTTTGGGGTCTCATGATCCAATACATTTAAGTTTAAACCTGGCCCAATTCTAAACATTTTCTGCTTTTATTTATTTAGTTTCCTTTTAGGTCCAATAAACTAATTCAATTAATAAAAAAAAAAAACTTTAAAAGCCCAATATTTGTGATTATGATTTTGAGACCATTAGACGAATCAAAACCTTCACGGCTTCACTCTGGCTCTCTCTTTTCTTCTCTCTGCCTCTCTCTTTTCTTGAAAATTTGAAACTCTATCTTTGATTTTTTGTCAATATTGAAGCCGTTTCCGTTTGAAGAATCGAAGGTATGGTTTTTGTTTTCAATTAATTTCTACATGTTGATTTTGACTCATCTTTTAATTATTTATTTTATTTACAATAGTATTAGTATCCACTAATTTTAAGCTTTAGTGGCTTTAGTGATCTTAGTTATCTTGGGTTCTTTCACTTCTTTTATAACAGATTATATAATTATATAATTATAAATAATTATAATCAAATTGACTACAAATCTACATTCTACAATTTACGCAAATACATTGATACACAAACAAATTTCGATTGGCCATGGGTTCTTTTATGGCCAATCGGATTTAAACTGAAAAAACAATACAAGTTAAAATATATTTTTAGGCAATATAATATAATTATATATAATACAATATGACGGGTGTTAATGTGTTACATAATAATATAACTAAAAATACAAGTTAAAAATTACAAGTTACGAGAGTCATTAGACAATATATAATCTGTTAATTATATATGTGTGTCAGTACGTGAATGTGTTATTGTGTTAATGTATGTCAGTATGTGTTATTAATTGTGTATTTGTGTCAACAATGTCACAAGATAGGTTGAGTAGATTAGTTATGTTATCTATCGAGAAAAAAATGTTAGCTAATCTTGATGGTAGTAGTATAATTAGTAAATTTGCACTTCAGAAAGTAAGAAGAATAGAAATGTAAATAATGTTTTGTTTTTATGTTTTTAGATACGATAAATCTTTTTTGTTTTAATTTATGTGGATTATATTGTATTTGGTAAATGAAGAATTATTTATTTAATTTTTTTTTTATGTTAATGATAATAATTTTATATAAGGCCCCGATTTTTGTTAATATCATAAAATTGCTCAAGCCCCCAAATGTCTGGAGACGGCCCTGAACACACGATATATAACTAATCAATGATGAACAACTTATAGCAATTAATCTTGTAGATTCGACATAACCCTGATTCGATCTATGCCTGATTTCAGCAATGGACAAGGCAGATTTTGTATACATATTAAATATTTGCTTATATAAGAACAGGATCTGTAAGCAATGATTCAATATAAGCTTGCATCTCTTTCCCAACACGTGTTAACAAAAGTTTTTGGGTAAAAATTAAATTAAGTTTCGTTATATATATATATATTTAAAAAAATTGGTGCCATATATTAACCAACCCATGTTACATGTGAAAAATCGTTCTACCTAGACAAAATGTTAACCGAAGAGAAGTCAACAAGCTAGCTCTCCAATCCAACTAATTTTTCATACCAGCTTTCTTCTCTACTAAATTTATATAGTAACATGACGACCATATCTTATTGACTATATGTCTTGACTGAGAGACTTTGTGTATTGCAAGAAATTTTGATGGCTTGCAACTCTTTAGCTGGTTGAACCAACTTAACCAATCTCTTTATATGAAATATATTAAGGGGGTCATTTGTTTTTTCCACTTAAAACTTAATGGGTCTTAATTATAATTATTGTGCCAAATTATTGTACCAAAGCAAAAACCATCATCCAATGCAGTGCCAAATTTGACACAAAATTTGACAATGCAATGTGTCAAATTTGGCATGTGCTATATTGTGTGCCAAATTTTAGCACACAATAGCATATACCAAATTTGACACAGTAATAAATGCTCATTTTTAAATCACAAAAATACCATTACATATATATTTTAAATGAAATAATGAATGCATTAATGGAACTTTGCATGGGAGCATTACAAGAAATAATGAATGCATTAATTAATGGTAAGTGTTTACATTTATAATTTTTGTTGACGGTGATTTTTCGTCAACACTCAATCGATGATTGGAGATCACGTTTGCGAGTGATAATAGTTTGAATCTTAATACTGTAAAAATAATGAGCAAGAAATACGTGGTAAAACTCCGATGATCAGAGAAACGTCTACGGGTTGTTGCCTAAGCAACGAAGCCAAAATCCACTATATAAAATTGATTACAAAATACGCTCGGGTCTCTCTTATGATAAAAAAGATCGATCCCTCTCTTATGCCTTACAAAAGGGTATTTATACATGTTGTTTCTAGGGTTTGGGGATGCCGCTAGGGTTTGGTGTCGTGGCGCCCAAGTCTTGAGCGGATTCCCAGTCCTAGTCGGATTCTGTTTTCTTCTTGGGCATGATATGTTTCCTATCTTGGCTGAATCCGAATTTGGGAAGGATTCATTCTCCTTTATTCGCGGGAGGCCTGTTTGTTTCCTTGTTAAACTCTGAAGGGTTACACTGCTGTGTATCGTGGAGGTGCTTACTGCTGATTCCTTCCATGTATTTGGGAAGTGAGTTTCCGCTGCCATCTATTCCTATTGATTCCCGAGTATGCCCGAGTATGCCCGAGTATGTGGTGTTGCCCGAGCCGGTTCTCTTTGTTTGTAATCGGGTTGCTTTGGTTTCAGCCGAGTGGGTTACTCGGGGGATTTTTCCCCTTTCGAGTTGACCTTTCCTGGCTCCTGCTTACGTGGCTTCTTCATGGGGGTGACGTGTCCTTTATGACGATTTTTACTTATAACAATTTTAATTAATAAAATAATAAAAATAGCATTTTAAATAGAATTGTGCATTAGAACACAATGCTAAATTGATGTGCCAAATATAGCATTTTACTCTTTTTTGTGCCAAATTTAGCATTGGCATTGGTCTTAAGTTGTTTTATTTGTTTGTTTTTTTTAAGTGGTAAAACAACTTAATTGTAAGAGTCAAACAACAACTTAAATAGTAAATGCAATTGATTAGAATTGACAAATATAATTAAGAATGACCAAAACAGATCAAAACAACCAATCATTTGAACACCTTGAGAATCCAAATGCTAAAGGAAGAAAAAGAAATATTACCAAGTTTTGGAGTTGAAACAAGTCTTTTAAATAGTAAATGGTTCCTGTGTTAATTAGACTCTCTTCGCTCTGCATTTTCTTACAACTTTCTTGGGGCTTATGCTCAGCATTTTAACTAAATGTGGAATTACTCAACAAAGACCAAGACAAATTAAATTATCATTAGCCACCTAACATGGAATTAATTATTTAATATAAAATTCATTGATAAAAAAATGGACTTCACCTAAAATGAGCTAGCTCAGTTGGCCTTGTCCATGTCTGACCCCATTTTTGGATAGAGAAGGTCCTCCTCCTGCTACTGTTGAACCCAGTTGTTGCTTCTGCCTCTTGAAGTTTTGATGTTTTTGTGTTTTGTTTTTCCAATTAAAATAAAATAAAATAAAATAAAATAAAAATAAATAAATAAATAAATAAAAACTAGAGGACTTGTGGTTCATCCAAATTATAAGAACTCATTATTGTCAAGTCAGCCCATCTGGACACCAATCCTCCTGTAATCAAGCCCATTGTAAAAAACAGCTCATCAAAGCAGTAATTGGAACGACGACGTTTCCGATTGCTATATAATTCAAAATCCAATCGTCTTCCATAAGTAGATAGAAAAAATTTACGTGTTCAGTTGCTAATCAATGTATTGGTTACAACCCACCAGATAGAACTCATCTTTAAAAATCGGCTTGTAAAGAGAGGGTGTCCAATGACTTATATACCATTGACTAATCCTATACTTAATTAATGTGTGATCATAACATTCTATCACGCTTTCGCAGCCGTTGTCCACGGCGGCCCATCTTTCCCAGCTGGATGACTTTGCGGATCCCGCTGTCTCGAGTAGCAGCCCTCCCCAGGTCGCCCCGTCCGCGACGAACCCACTGCTCGGCATGGTGCCGACTCTGATACCACTTGATACAAACCCACTGAGTAGAACTCATCTTTAAAAACCAGCTTGTAAAGAGAGGGTGCCCAATGAGTTATATACTATTGACTAATCCCATACTTAATCAATGTGGAATCATAACAGACTACTCTGTTAATTGAGTTTGATTATCAAATGAAATCATTTAACTATTTTGTATGGGGAATGCAAATTAAGCTCTCCAGATTCTAGTTGAAGCAAATTTATTGATTGAAAGCTAGCTACTGATTCTAGTTTAACCAATGCAACTATGCAAGCAATATCAGTACTAATAGTAACCAATTAGCATACAAGATACTTTTATTATGATCTCAATATCAATATTCAATACAAATCCAATTACATCATGAATAAATTCATGGTTTACAGATTTTAATATTTCTCCTAGATCTGGTAGGAGGATTATGAAAGGCATATTTAGTCAGATACAAAAGGCGAAGAGTGAGGTTCCATCAGTGGCAAGACCAGCTCCCAGAGTTTTCATGTGGTCTTGTTTGATGGTTTGAGAGTAAAATTCTTGCCTTCTAAGTTTGCAATATTTGTATATATCCTCTTTCATCAGTGGCTGCTCCCCAATTTCCCCCTCCAAGGCCACCAGGTCCAGCCTCCTACGATTACAATTTCTATCGTTAGTTATCTTTGTTTCAACATCTAGCTAGAATCCTAGATAGGTTAGTTTTATAATTGTTTTGCTTGAGATAAAATACTAATTGTAAGCAAAAGATCACATAAACAAACAACAATTCTTTTATCAATTCTTTTATTTTTTATTTTTTATTATGGATACCTGCAACTTATGAGGCTGCCCATGCCCTCTTCTGATAGTCTCAGTGAGCTCCAAAAGCCGGTCAGCCAGCATAGATTTTCCGTGATCGATGTGTGCAATTATCGAAAAGTTTCTGATTCTCTCAGGTGGGTACTGGCTCAAGTTTCTGATTGAATTTGTGGAACAAAATGAACGAATCGGATTCAACAAAAGTATGTGGTGTTGGGTTTGGTTGAATCTGGGCCTCTGGGGTTTAGTGTGTTGATTCTGAGGATTTAATAAGAGTGTGTGTTTGTGTTGTTTTAGGGTTTTTGAGGCTCTGTGCGTAGAGAATGAAAAAATCGAAGGGGAAAGAAGATGAAAGGATGACCGGTCATGACACGTAAGCTAAATGGTGTGACGTGTCTGAGCATGTCACCACATTTGGTCGATGTGCACTGTTACATCAGCGAGAGTGGTCACGTGTTCTTTCATGTCAGCTGAATGGGGTGACACGTCATCTGAATGGGGGCATGAATGACATGTCCGTGAAATGGGGGTGACATGCTAGGCCACGTCGGCCAAAGTGGATGACGTGCTCGGACTTCGATAGTTGTTTTTTTTGTTGTCTGGAAACGGAAGAAAAAAAAAATGGCAGAGATGGAGAGTGTAGAAATGGAGAATGTAAATCCAGAAACAAGAGAACGTCAGGCTTCAAGTTTGTATGGAAACAGAAGAAGAAAGAAAGAAAATCGGAGAAACGGCACTCGACAATCCTCTCCAACATTAATGGTTGTTAGGGTCAGTACATTTTGAATTACCAACTGATAATATAGAAAATTAGGGCATTGTTTACAACCATTCTTTACATTCACTTCACTTCGTGTTTCTCATCTTAGACGGAAACTGTTGAACAAAAGAATCGATTTTTATTTTTTATTTTTGTTCCTGTTATATATTAATGGGTTCCAGAGGCATTTCCGGTTGGTGAAGAACACTGCAAGGATGATGATCACCGCTACATAAATTCTAGGTAAATTTTTTAATTAATTATAATTAATGTATGTCCAATTTAATTTGAACGAATATCATTTACCACCAAATCATTTTTATGATGTTTTTTTTTTTTTTTTTTTTTTTTTTGAAAGGCAAAAGAACTTTATTGGGCAAAAGCCAACACAGCAAAACAACCAGGCAGAAGCCAACACAACACCAGAAATGGGCACACAACACCACGCCCAGTGCACAGCAAAAACACAACCAAACAGACAAAAACACCAAGAACTTGAAACACAAGGCAAAAGACAAGAAAACAGAGGACGAAGGACCACAAAAACCAGCCAAAAAAGAAAGCAGACAGCTGCCCAAAAACAAATCAAAGGACCACGACAGAGGCACAACACCGGAAGTCCGGAATCTCTGTCGCCACACTTTGACAGGGCAGCCAACAAAAGAGAAAAAAAACACCCAAACCCACCGCACACAAGGCCCCATCAGAACAGGCTCCAATTCAACAAAACGTCCCCTCCCCTCGCACCTTTTTTAGCCAAATCATCCGCAAAAGAATTCGTTTCTCTAGAATTGAACTCAACAGAAATCTGCCCCAAACTGCTTTAAAAACCCCTTATTTCCAGAATCAGCTGCAAGAACCTCCAATCCCCCACTCCACTGCTATTGATCCAAGCCACTGCTTGCTTACAGTCACTCACCACCATAATCTTCTTCATTTTCAGCTCCAGTCTAGTCGCACAGAGAAAACACGCTCTAGCAATAGCCATCAACTCCGACGAAACACTGTCAAGAATCCCTACAAACTCAGAAAAAACACACAGAACATTTCCACTATTGTCCCGCAACACCTCTCCTATACCATCAACAGCACATTTTTATGATGTTTATATATGTTTTTTTTTTTTTTTTAATGAATATCAATATACCATTAACCTATTGTAGTTTGTTTTACAAGCACGAAAGGTGAGGGAAAAAGTTATTGTTTATTTGTGTAAGATAAATAAAATAGTGTGAACTGAATGGTAAAAGAAGAAGAAAGTGAAGAGTAGCTAAAAGGCAAAAGCTACCTAATCATTAGTTATTTGATACAAATTGATTTATATAAGAAGACTACAATTGACAATATATATTTAAGAATGACCAGTACAGTTAAAACAATTAATATCACAATAGGCCTGTAGATTCATTTCAGGTGAGCTTCAAATTGTAGAAGAGAGGGAGCAACTTGTAGATATGTCACAACCGATGAAATTGTCGGATCATCAACCCAAAACAACAAAGGTCTGCACCATCCACCCAACCAAAGTACCAAACCGACCACGTAGACGGTTTAAGTGCAACAAATGTAGAGAAGAAGACACAACGTAGAAAATTGACCATGTTATTGTGTTGTATTTTGAGACTAATAACGTTTGAATTACAAGTTACCATTTCACAACTAATAACGTTTAAATTTAAGTCTATTTGTTTATTTAAATGTTGTGAAAAGTGTTTAAATTTAAGTCTATTTGTTTATTTGAATTGAAAGTTATTGAAATATTCCAAATTATATGCATTTGTATAAATTTACATGTCAATTAGATTCCAAGTCACATGCCAGTTTTCAAGTTATATGCTAGTTGAATTGGACGTAACATACTAGTTGTATTCCAAGTTACATGTCAATTGATTTCCGATTTTCATCTCAGTTGGATTGCAATTTACATGCTAATCGATGCCACGTGAATTTCAAGTTATATGCCAATTGATTTTCAAGTAACATGTCAATTGCATTGCAATTTACATGCAAATTGATTTCCAATTACATGTTATGCTAATTGATTTCCAAGTTAATTTACATGCAAATTAATTTCCAATTTACATGCCTCTTGTAAGGAAATTTACATGCCAGTTAGATTCAAACTTATATGCTAGAGAAGATATAGCGAGAAAAGATTTTATTCGAGCAAATGATACGTACAGAGCATCATTTGCTAGTTATAAAAAGTATCATTAGTATAATTTGCTAGTTATATATCTGTACTTGAACATGGTGTGTGCCGAGAAAAGTTAGTGTTATTTGCCAATGACTTTTCTTGCTCTTCCACTAAACAAAAACAAAAGAAAATTAGCATTTACTTTTAGAGTGGTGCTATTGGCACATCCCCTACTGATCTATTTATTCCCCACTTTTTTAATTATTTAGTATTATTTTTGTTCCTTTATCAAAATTACTAAAAGAGATATACAATTTAAGGAAAAAAAATATTCTATAAAGTAAATCTAATAAAACCCCACATTCCTTTTTAAAAAAAAAATTAATGTTCTTTTAATCCTTTTCTTAATTTTTTTTTTTCATAACTCTTAAACCCTAAAAATACTTGTACTGGATCTTATGTAAACAATAAATCAAACACTTGGGGTGCATTAGATAGATGAAATATTGATTATTATTTAATCTTATTACCCTTTTAGAATCTAAAAGTGAAATGATGATAACCAAAATAAATACTTGCTCTTTGCTTCTTATTTCATTTTGTCTGTGGGTTGTTTCGGTTTTTTTTTTTCCTCTGTGTATGTTTTGTCTTGGGTTACTATGTTTTTTGCTCTTTTCTTGGGGCTCTTTTCCGGTAGACAAGGTTTTTTTTTGAAACAGCAGTATCATTAGAAAGGCCAAATCAACCGAGAGGCACACCAAAACAAAACAATAACCAGTAAACAAGTATGACTTTAAGTTGCGACTTTCCCCAATCCATCAGGTCATGAAGCCATTTGAAGTCGAATACATTTTTCACCATTGTCCTGGAATCAACATGCTCCATAAAAAACAGTGGGAAAAGTTTGCCAAACACAGCAGGGAGGATCTCCAGTATGCGGATACAAGTCATCTGACAAAGACTATAATCAAGAAATGTCTTCCCTTCTAGCAAACACCTCTTTAAAGAAGGCCAAGTGATTTCCTTGCCCTATTTGAACAATAAAATGTGCAGTTAACCTCTTAAATGTCTTTATTAAAGGAAGACACATTTGTTGACACATCCATTGAATTTTTTGACTCCTTCCCACCTCCACCATCATCACAACCAGTTGGAACCTTCCACCCAAATGTAGACGATGCAAGCCAAGTTCTAACATTAAGTGCCATTTCAGCGGTAATTTCAGGTTCTACAATAGAAAACCGAGATCTAGCCCAGAACACAGCCTTGGAAAATGATACAGGCAGGATCGATGGATCGATATCAACTAGAACATCAACTCACAACATTGGAATGCACATCCACCCTCTATAGATAGAGATATTAGAGATAAGTTTATTAAGTCTGAAAAAAATATGTAAAAGGGTAGTTTTGGAAATAAATAAAATAAATTAGTAAAAACATTTAACTTTATTTAATTAAATCAAAATTTAAACAAATGGGGCATAAATAGATCGGTAGGGGGTGTGCCAATAGCACCGCTCTTACTTTTATTCACAACACAAAACACGCACAAATTAAAGGCAGCACTTGCAAGTTAATACCACTCATTATCAGGGAGAAATGACGTATTGATTATAAATACTTACATTAAGCAATATGAATCTTTATTTTTCTTTTCTTTTTGACTTAATTTTTATTTTAAAATGGTGTGTTAATAGAAATCAATGAGGATATGTTAGTAATTATCAGGTCAGGTATTATTAAAAAAAATTCATGAATACCCTTATGGCAGCTGGATCAAGACTGTTAAAAATAATAATAATAATAATAAAAAATAATAATAAATAAAAAAATACTTGAAGTATATAAAAACTTGAACTTGACAGACATAGAATATAATGAACTTGCAAAGATTTATAAGCACATGCATGCATACTTTATATTTCATCTAATAATGGTCAAGAGTTAAGTCTATGTGGTACTTAAAAAAAAAAAAAAAAAAAAAATGTGTTACTTACTTACTTATATCATTTACCATAAGAGATTCACGCTTCATATTATTTAGAATAAGTTTTCAGATTAGATTAAGCATTAGGCCACTTGCCAATGTGGTGTAGCTCTCCAAATGGAGACCTCTCCACCAAGGTTCAAGTGGCCATGCATGCATAGATATATGCCAATTTTCCCACCATGTGTGTGGGTGTTGTCCCACTTGTATGTGGGTGGCCTCTCCCCGTCTGTGGGAGCTGCTCGTCCGGGCTGCACTAGTAGAGCTCCATCTTGCCGGTCCCGGCAGTTGTTGTACATTCAAAAAAAAAAAAAAAAAAAAAAAAAAATTTAAATTAAGTGGTATTACTCTTTGTGATTAATCCATTTTTTTTTTAGGGGGAGGAGGGCAGGGGGACAATGGGGATGATTTTCATCCCCAAATTGAAATGGGGATGGGGAGGGTATATTAGTGGGGGAAATGGGGATGGGGATGGGGATGGGGGGAGGTACCCACATCCCCATTTCCCCATTTCTCCCAAAATATTATAAAAATAATTATATATATATATATATATTATTTGAAAACCTAACTATAAATACCTCATTTACTCTTTGAAAACCCTAGATCTAAAGTTTATCTACTGAGCATGAATTGGCATTTGGTTGTTATATGAAGTGGTTTTTGTTTTGTTTTTTTTTATTTTTTAAAGTTTGTGTTGCTTCATATGTGAAGTTGCATTGGTTTCAAACTTTGAATTATTTAAATACTTTATTTTGTAATGTATTTTCTTTTGCATTTGTAATGGAATGGTTTTTTTTTTTTTTTTTTTTTTTAGTTTAATTTATAATTTTTAGTCAAATTGGGAAATGGGAAAACGGAAAAAAACGGGAAAAATGGGGAAATGAGGATGAGGATGAGGATGAGGATGAGGATGGTGATGGGGGGACCTCCTCCCAAAACTCCCCCATCCCCATTTTCCCCAAATGGGGAAATGGGGAGGGGATGGGGAAGGGTTTGAGAAGTGGGGATGGGGATGGGAGGGTACCTATTTCCATCCCCATTTCCCCAATGTAGAACCCTATCCATTGTTCATATATGTCTTAGAGAAGTTCAAAATAAATTCAATCAGTTTTAAATAATTATTTTTCTTTATTCTGAGAAGAATTAAACAGAATTTAAAATGGACAAAAAAAAAAAAAAAGAAAAAAAAAAAATATTAAGTCCATAGACAAATTCCTATAATTAGGCCCGTAGATAGATTGAGCCCATCAAAGCGGTATCCTAAACGATGCCGTTTGCTTATCCATTATAACATAAACTGATTAACATTTCTCTCTTCTCCCATCAATTTATTTAAGTATTCAACTCAATACTCTCATTAATTTATTCTTTAATCACTTAATAATAATATTCCCCTCAGACTTGATACAAAGCCTTAATACCATCAACATCATCTCTATGCAACCCCTTAGTGACTCCAGTAGAGATGGAAGGATACATGATAGCTCCTTCAACTTCGCTATGTCCAAGTCCGAGAAGGTGACCGATTTCATGCAATGCAACAGTTTCCAAGCCAAACGAATTCGGAGCTGCGCCCACAGCCCATTGCTCGTCTGCATCGTAATGGAACCCTCCCATCGGTGGGTGGAAATGCATGAGCTATGGTTCGACCTGGACCGTTGAACGCGTTACTCCTCCCATCTCCATGATCACCACGCCCAAAACCGATCTTGATGTTAGAATTTGCCGAGTCTTGTTCTCTTGTGAATCTGAAGTGTGTGTTCCCTTGCCATGTCTGAAATGCTTTTGCAACAGGATTTATTGCATCACTGTAAGAAAAAATGTTAGTAAATTTGATAGTAAGATTTTATTGGATCTAGTGTGGTCCGGATAGTTATTCCCGAAGCCACTATGATGTCAGGGAGCTTTATTTAAATTTTACCCTATATGTTTTGTTATTTAAATTTTATTAATGTTTCAAGTTGACCCCAAACCCTCCAAATTTGATGAATCTGGCTTCGTCCTTAGACACAGTACTTGAACCCACTCATAAAGATTGAGGATATGCACAAACAACTTAACTAAATGTATATATTTAAATTTATAACGTATAAATGATTCAAAATTTAATTTCTATTTTCATATTTCTTTAAGCGAAATTAATTACCCAGAAGAAAAGATCTTTCTTTAAGAGTAGGTTAAATGTGTCTGGGAAGCTGGCCATCTAGGATTTCCTGGGATGAAAATGTAGTGATAAACTGTGTGAAAAGGGCTGCCGGAGCCATTGCGGTGATGGTTGTTTTTGTTGCCAGATTTCTTGCAGTTTGTTCCATTAACAATATCTGCATCTCCACACTGAGGCATCACCATTTTCAACAAGGTTTTCTTGTCCAAAACTCCAGTGGAGTTCACATGGAAATTGAGCAGGTAAGACTTGATAGCAGACTCCAACGATTCGTCAAAGTCATCGTCGTTTTCGTGGGTTTAGTTCTTGGAATTCATGTAATTCAAGTAACCGAACTGTTCGAGGTATTTCTTGAGCTGGAGGCCGGATACCTTTAACCTTGTCACCTTTGTGACATCCTTGAAGATGTTTCAGAAACTCAACTGGGGATTTCTTTTTAGTGTCTGCTGATGAGACTGACTGAGCAGACAGGAGAGACAGGAGGACAAGGAGGGCAAAGGAGAAGAGAGAAAAAGATTTGGACGCCATTGTTGTGAATTGTAGTAGCAGAGAGAATTTTAATTAGATTTTGGTTTTGCTGTGAATTGTAGTTCATGTTTTGATGGGTATTTATAGAGTTCCAACGAGGAATGTGAGAAGGATGCGATTTGTCTTATAAGTTGAACGACTTCATATGCATATGATATGAGTGGTTATGTAATAGTGTTATTTACGTTGAAGAATTGACCCAGTTTTCCACTAACGAAACAACGATTTAATTAATTTATAAGAATTAATATGAATAATGAAAAGATGATTGGTGCTATATTTTAGAATTGCTACATCATTTGTGATGAAAAATTTAGAATAAATTTTGGTTTAATATTCTGGTAATTTTGTTAATCAATAGCTTTTTGTAAATGAATTTAATTTTTTTTTTTTTCATCAAATAGATATTTTCTTAGTTTTTGATTTATACATAAGATTTTTTTTTTGAAAATGACAATTACCAATAATCCTTAAATCCTTCTCTTGAAGACCAAGAAAAATTCGAAGAATCAACAACAAAGCATGTTCGTAAATTGGAAAATATTTATATATATTGTCATTATCAAAGGATATAAGATCCCTAATTTGCAAGTCACATAATTATTTCTATATTTCATAATCACAAGTCACTTATAATTGTCTATATATTTAAGAAGTTAGTATCGTATTTAAAAATTATAATGATAATAATAATTAAAATTAATATTAATATTGGCATAAAATTGTTAATATATATAGAGTAACTTTCAAATGAGAGATCATTTACTTTAATTTTGGTAAATACCTTGATGAAATCATATGGATTTTTATGAATTTTGATTTGAATTTTTTTGTGGATGATAAGTTTAATGAAATTTGAGAATTTTTCAAGTATTCAAATTATTTATCTTGATTTTGTTAAATATATAAATAAATAAATAAATAAATAAAAGTGAGAAATATAGGAAAATTCAAAATAAGGATGTGCTGATAGGAAAAGTTCACACACATATATATATATATATATATATATATATATATATATATATATATGTTGTTAGATGTTTACTTCTATAATAATATTAATAATATATTAATATGACAATTGACTATAATTCCCCACATAGAAACAACAATTCTAGTACCCAAAAATCAAAGTCATTTGTGCAAGATTTTGTCTCCCTTGCCTTTTGTACTTGTTAGTATGCTTAAGTCTTCTCTGATACTTTTCTTAATTCATTTAAATGAATTCAAATGGAAGAAAAAAGTCGGTTGATAAATGAATTCTACTATTACTTATAAAATCTTGCTCTATAATCTAGTTGGATCGTGTAGTTCAAATAATCCCATACCACGACGTATCTAGAATAGTAGTGAGTAAGGATAAAAAAATACTTGTACAAACCAGAGAAGTAACTCCATCCCCAATAGTCCAAAGATTCAAATGAAAATCGTTGGAATAGTCTGAACCATTCATGAACATTACAACAAATATGATTAAAACATTTACAGCTCCTACATAAATAAGGAGTTGTGCAGCAGCATACAAAAGGCGAATTTGATAGAATATAGAATAACGATATACAAATAAGAACGAATCCCAATGTTGAACCTGTTTGAGCTTTGGTAGTCTAAGTAGAAGATGTTGCCTTTCTCAAAACCATCAAGTAACATAATAAGATCATGACTCAAACCTGACCAAAACTCCGTTTTAAGTGCTCCAAACTCACTCCAAATGGATCGATGCCCCGCCAGTTTGGGGCGGGTCGGGGATTTTTACCACCCCTAATCATGAGTTAAGGATTTTAAATCTCCTTTTTGTATGATAAGCTTCTCTCCATTTGATAACCAACCAACTATATATAGCTACGTACACAGGCATAAAAAAAATGACAATTAATGATTCTTTGTTAGAGAAACAAAAGGAATTAAAGGGTGTGAGACGCATCGTTTTACTTACTGTCTGAAACGACAACGTTTTATGATCGGTGGAGTCCATTGGGCTAAGCCCCAAACATTTTTTAGAATGGGCATATTTAAACTTTATTTGATAATATTATATACGGCCCATCAACCAATGAATGGCTCATTACAATTATTAACTTATAAGTTATTTAATTCATAATTAATGTATGTTTTACTATTTGTATGTTTGTGCAAGGCGATGAATGATGATTGATTAATTTCACAAACTTATAAATATATATTAATTACGATGGAGAGACTTGAATCCTCAACCTTGTTGTACGGGTGTGAAGGGTTTAACAACTGTACCAACCTCATTTTATCTATAATATTATTATATTCATCACCCATGGATTACATAATCAAATTGTCACGTCTAGGGGTGTGTAAAAAACCGCCAAACCGAACCAACCCGCCTAACCCAACCCAAACTTTATGGGTTGGTTCGGTTTCACATATAAAAAAATTATTAATCAGTTTGTCATTTAACAAACCGATCAAAGATTGGTTCGGTTTAGGTTGCTAAAAATAAAATTCATACAACTCAAACCAACCCATAAATTTAATAAAAGTCAAATCCATATTTCCCGGGGTTTTGTTAAGTTTTTTTTCTTCTTCTCATTCATTGTCATCAACCATTTGGTATTGTGCCACTCCTCTCTCTTGTATATATTATAATATTTTTAATAAATAAAATATAATTACTCCTTCGATGCATTTCAGAATATGAGTTTTTTTTTTTTTCTGTTATGATACCTGTAATTGTTAATTTGTTAATTATATAATATTTTAAAATTTTAAAATAATTAAATAACACCTATATTTAATATTTTTATATTTAAATAATTTTTTTATAATAATATAAAAAATGAATTTTGGATTCAAACCTAATCCGATAAATCTACCCAAACCAACCCGACTTTTTTTGGTTTGGTTTGAATCAGTTTGACAAATCACATTGGTTTGGTTTTGGTTGAAATATAGTCAAACCGATACATATTGGTTTGGTTTGACATTGAGCTTCAACCCAAACCAAACTGAAAATGCACACTCCTAGTCACATTAATTAGAATTCAAAATATGACTTAAAAAGACGATACGAGGTTGGTCTAAAAAATCTCGAATTCATTTAATTTAAAAAAAATACTTAAAATAAACTATCCGCACAGTCTTAGGGGTCGTTTGTTTTTGTCTAAAGACTGAATAGTCCTAAATTTTTCTGAAGACTGAATAGGGACTAAAATCTGAACCCGAATGACATGTTTTTTTTTTTTTCTCACATTTGAATGTACTGTCAACATGTTTTAAAAATAAAAAATGTCTGAAAATAAGAAATTTTACATTTATACTCATACTAATTAAAAGAAGTAATTTAACATGTACAATTCTTTATAACATTTTGTATATATATTTACAAACAAAGTTCAATTTAACAAAATAAAAAATTCATCAAAAAATATAATTTTGCATGTTCTGCAAACAAAATTTAAGTTCAATTTATTGTCAAAAAAAAGTTCAAGTTCAAGTTCAATTTTGTATGTTGTCCACGTTTCCGGTGTATATAATTCATGACACCATTTTTGTTTTTTTTGGCTTTGTGGATCTTATGAACCAGAAGCCAAATAAAAAAAAAAAGGTTCTTGAATTTTTTTATATACAATTATTATATAACATCTTAAAGCCACGAAATCTACTTAATATGATAGACACATTTATTGATCACTAGACGGATAATTAGATAAAATAAAATAAAATAAAAAAGTTCTTATCGGAATTTGGTAGGAGAGAAATTCAATTATTCAATCATTGAAAATTTTCAGTATGAGAAGTAATTACGGTTTTTTTTTTTTTTTGGTTGTCGTCTAAAACCTGTTTAAAATAATAAATATGTTAAAAGAAAAAATTCTACACCATATCAAATAAAGATAAATTTGGAAATATATCTTCTTTGGGATGATATACTTGGAAGAGAATATTTTAATTGTAATACAATGATTTGGAATTAAGTTAAAAGTCATAATTTTTTATTTTTTATTTTAAGTTGTTTTTTGATATTTTTTGACCACTTTAACGAAACAAACAAAACAATTTAATGAGTTCAATTCAGACCTATTAAGTTTTAAATGAATAAAACAAACGACCCCTTATTTTCCATATTTTCCATATTTTAGGTGATCCTAAATTAATGATAAATGACTGAATTAAGCTTAATCAGCGTTCAATTCTTTTATTTTTTCTCTAAAAGAAAAATCTATATATACATAAACTGTTATTATTTCTATCTAAACACTAATTAAATTTGGAGTTTTTTTAATTATCCTAATCTCTCTTATTATTCGAATTTTTAACTTGTCCAACTGTCTCGAAATAATATAATATTAAAGAGAAAAAAAAAAAAACATAATTTTGCTTGCCAACTCTATTTGTTATCTTGTACACGTCATACTCATACGAACATATAATTTCCCGTTGAATTTTTGTTCTAAAAATCTACTCGCAATCGAAGGCAATCGCTTCGTCGACTCTACCGCGAATTAGCTTCCAACAATTCTAATCACCATGACTGTTCTCTCCTCTCAGCGTCAAGGTTCGTTTTTTTTTTTGTTTGGCTTAATAATTGTTTGGCTTCAAATTTCAATACATGTGATTTTATATAAGCCGATTCAGCTGGCATTGTTGTTTTTATGTGAGGTATCGAATGGATCATATATGAAGATTAGAAGATGATTTTCGATTGTGAAAAATCGTGAAAATGTATTCAATCTCATAAATTGCAGTATAGAATTTATGAGATTGGAATTGATAGATATAGAATGATATGTAGAAAATTTGATTTTTAATGCTTACGAGTGGAGACTATTAAATGTAAATCCAAGTTTTGATGTTTTTAATCATCGTAAATATGTGTAATTGTGAAAGAATATACTAAAAATATGGATACAGAGAGTTAATTCGAAAGGCTATTTGTTTTACATAATTACATACATATATATTTCAGCTGGTTTTAGCGATTTCGTTATTTGTTTGGGTAAATGACTTTAGCTGCTTTATGATCGAATTTGTGCGGTGAAAGGTATAATTAATTTACTTATCATTGATTTGGCACAGATGAGGTTGACGAAAATGCAAGAAGTTCTTATTTCAGTTTACCAGCATTGGATGTTTCTGTTGCATTCCCTCAAGCAACTCCAGTGTCCCAGTTTCCTCCTTGTGGTAAGAATGATGATCAAATCACAGTGCGTCTTTAGTCACGCTAGAGAATTTTATGGATTGGATTGGATTAGATCTAATTGATCTATATTTGCTACATTGATGCATCTAAAACTTGTTGAGTTGGGCATTGATTATGTCATTGTGCTGTCAACTTTAATCTTGGGAGATTAAATATCTAGAATTATGAGTTTTGGTAGATAATCTGTATTATGTTCCTTGTTCTATGGTATAATTTTGGTAGATCATCTGTACTTTGGCTTGTTACAAGTTCTATTTGTATGCTGACTTCAGCCAAAACTTTTATTTTATTTTATTTTATTATTATTATTATTTTTTTTGCATTTTCATGTTTTGGTATTTGAATGTTACAGCATCAGATTATTACCAATTTGATGATCTATTGACTTCTGAAGAGCGGGCTATTCGGATGAAAGTAAGGGAGTGTATGGAAAAAGATATAGCACCAATAATGACAAAGGTATCTTTCTCATGTCACTAACAGCTTCTTTTTGAAATATAACGGTGACTTTGTTTGCATGTATAGCATCTAACTGTTGGTTTTTAGGCATTGATTTAATGTACTGCAATTGTATGCTTACAAAGAAAGAGATTATATGTATTTTCTTTTTATTCCAGTACTGGGAGAAGGCTGAGTTTCCATTTCATGTAGTTCCGAAGTTTGCTGCCCTGCAAATTGCTGGTGGTACGATCAAGGTACTTTATACATCAGGTATAGTTTTTACTTTTTTATGTTTCCTGTGGTAGAAAATGTAGTGAGTTGAATATTGAACTTGTTGTGACTCAGGGTTATGGGTGTCCTGGTCACTCTATTACTGCATCTGCAATAGCTGTGGCAGAAGTTGCTAGAGTTGATGCGAGTTGTTGTACTTTCTTTTCTGTGCATTCCTGTCTGGCAATGCTTACTATTGGTGAGATCTTGATGTAACTTCTTTCTCCAATAATATGTTATTCGTTGGACCTTTTCTCCCTTTTGGGTTTGGTTTTAACAAAAGCTGTGACAAACCATGACCTTGTATAACTTGTCTGGAATGTCAAAAATAGCACTCTGCGGGTCAGAAGCACAGAAGCAGGAATATTTACCTTCTATGGCACTATTAAACACCGTCGGTTGTTGGGTAAGTAGTTGGCTTTTGGTATTTTATGGTATCAGGAAACCGTTGGTTCTGATAAAATTGAACTACTAAAAATTCAAATATCTTCTTTAAGGCTTTGACTGAACCTGACTATGGAAGTGATGCAAGTTCTCTGAGAACAACCGCAACAAAGGTCCAAGCTCTCAACCTCTTATATTTATGTTTTTTTTATTTTTTTTATTTTTTTATATACATATATACACACACACTCTATTCATAAAAGCAACTGGGTTCTTGCTATGTCATAATATTCTATGCCCTCTGATGATCAGGTTGAAGGAGGTTGGATACTTGAGGGCCAAAAGCGCTGGATAGGAAATAGTACTTTTGCAGATGTGTTAATTATTTTTGCGAGGAATACCACAACAAATCAGATAAATGGGTATGTTTAAGGTCATATGAAAAGTAGGAAACTGTCTTCCATTTTTCTTTCAAATGTTGGAATCTCATTTTCAAGGCACCTACTTAGCACTTGATTGGAACCTCAACATCATCTTCTCTAATTTACTAGGAAGATACACATTGACGCTTTTTTGTTGTCTTATAACATACATTCAAACTTAGATTAATATGCATGTTCTATAGGCTTTTTATTTGCAAGTTATGTGTAATAGTTGGTTTTGTTCACCGGCATGCTCGTTTTCTTAATGTGTAGAGTGTTTCTGCTATTTGTTTCAGTTATATAGTAAAGAAGAATGCTCATGGATTAACAGCTACAAAAATAGAAAACAAAATTGGTCTACGGATTGTACAAAATGGAGACATTCTCTTAAAGAAAGTATTTGTACCTGATGAGGACAGACTAACTGGTGTCAATTCTTTCCAGGATACAAACAAGGTGCTCTTCTAGCTAGTTTTCATAAATAATTATCTCATCATTATTATTATTATTATTTTCTATACTATGTGCTATTTCATGATCAACACTCTGTGAGATTGTAATTTTATGGAAAATGTCTTCTTTGGTAGGCTTGGTGGATACAAAGATGAATAAATAGAAATCTTTAAATCTTTAGTTCACCTAAATGGCAGCTTAAGTGAAACTGTTATCATAACATAACATGCTACTACCACTCCTTGGAAGTAAGCATTTTACTGCCAAAGAAAGTTTACTGACCATTTTTCCTTTTTACTCCTTGGAAGTAAGATTTCTTAATTGACTATTCAACATTATGTTCTCTCTATCTATAGTAATTATGGGAAATTTGCAAGCATCGTGTATATTGTTGGTTCCTTCTTTTTGTCAATATACTGCTATAAATCTTGAATTTACATGTTCGACTATCAAGCCATCTAATTAAATACTACTATTTCAATATAGGTTCTGGCTGTTTCACGTATAATGGTGGCCTGGCAACCTATTGGTATGTCAATGGGCGTCTATGATATGTGTCACAGGTAATACGGTCTGCCGTTGTATGCCTAATTATTTTGAGATTTCATTATGGACTTGAAATTTACGTTATTCAAAGGTATCTGAAGGAGAGAAAACAGTTTGGAGCACCGTTGGCAGCTTTCCAACTCAACCAACAGAAACTTGTTCAAATGCTGGGCAATGTCCAAGCAATGACTCTTGTTGGCTGGCGCCTTTGCAAATTGTATGATAAGGGTAACATGACCCACGGACAAGCCAGCTTAGCAAAGGTAATAAATTTGTAATAAATTTGACTTCCCTGCAGTGCTTCATAGCCCTGAAAAATAATATAACTTTCAGGCTTGGATCAGCTCAAAGGCTAGGGAAACAATTTCTCTTGGACGTGAATTACTAGGTGGCAATGGAGTTTTGGCTGATTTTCTGGTTGCAAAGGTCTTGTTTATTTCATTGTTCTTCACTAAGAATTTTGTAGTAGACTTAAGTTTAATTGATACTGGTTTTCATGATAAACTAGATGTAATTCATGTTTAATCGTCCTGGTTCTTTTAGAACGACAGAGGGTGCCAATTGAATCACTGATTTTAACATTTATTATTTACTGTCTGTTTTGGATGACATTGCAGGCATTCTGTGATTTGGAGCCCATTTACACTTACGAAGGCACTTATGATATTAACACCTTGGTTACCGGCAGAGAAATCACTGGCATCGCTAGCTTCAAGCCGGCTTTCTCAACGCAGCGAAGCCGCCTGTGATTGCACACACTCTTTCTCTGCACTCGCATATTGACAGATACAGTCTTCTTATTGATATAATCCGTGTAATCCACTTAATATAGAATAATTTATGTTTAAAAATTCTTTATGGATTGGAAACATAAATGAATAAAAAAGTTACTCATTCTCTCTAGTGCGAATGTGCTATGGACTTGGCTTCCCACTTTAATTGGGTTTTTTATGCACTTTCTTCACAAAATATTTGCTCTTTCAAGGAATTCATTTCTTAATCGTCTAGGCATATCTCCTTACAATATTCGGTTCATCAATGGACTTTTATAATTTCAAGAGTTCATGATCTCACAAGAACAACCCAAATAATTAAGAAGAAATTCTAAAGCAAAATCGTTATTATAGTATTACACAAGCTGAAGAACTACATTGAGATTTTCTCTCGTCGATCTTCTGATCTCCCCTCCATTTATTTAATAAGTATATGTGCAACTAATTTATTCTCAGCTTTAATTTATTCTTATATCATACTATTATCTAAAGCTTCCAACTCTATACATGATCACTTGTTATACAAAACCCTAATACCTCGAATATCATCTCTATGCAACCCCTTAGTCACTCCATTAGAGATGGAAGGATACATGATAGCTCCTTCAACTTTGCTATGTCCGAGTCCAAGAAGGTGACCGATTTCATGCAATGCAACAGTTTCCAAGTCGAACGAATTCGAACCAGGGGCAGCACCCGCAGCCCATTGCTCGTCCGCATCATAATGGAGCCTCCCATCGGTGGGTGCAAATGCATGAGCTAGGACTTGACCTGGCCCATCGAACGGGAACCCATCTCCATGATCACCTCTGCCGAAACCAATCTTGAGGTTAGCATTTGTAGAATCTTCAACTCTAGAGAATGTGAAGTGTGTATTCCCTTGCCATGTCCGAAAAGCTCGTGCCACAGGTTCCATTGCATCACCTCTAGTCCCTATATAAGACAACTTTGATCAAAACTCGCCAAAACCATAAAAACTTTGATCAATCCCTTACAGTATATTATTGATCAAAGTGGTACTGTTTTAACAATCAATTTTTATTTATATAAAAAAAAGCTGGTTTTGCCGTAAAAAAAAAAAAAATATATATATATATATATATCTGTCACACTTGCTATAGATATAAATTATATATATGTGTGCATTATCAGGTGCAGAATCATGTACATTTTTTTGTGCAGAATCCCCAATAGATATCAATCTACCATATTACCTGGAAGAAACGCGTAAGTTAATTGTGTTAGGGAACTTGGCCATCTTTGACGGTTCGGGAAAAAAGAGTAGTGAGCCACTGTGTGGAAAGGGCTGCCGGGGCCATGGTGGTGATGGTGGTCTTTCTCGCCAGATATCATGTAGTTTGTGCCATTAACAATATCTGCAACTCCACACCGAGGCATCGCCATTTTCGACAATGTTTTCCTGTCCAAAACTCCAGTGGAGTTGACATTGAAATTGAGCTGGTAAGTCTTGATAGCAGACTCCAACAATTCATCAAAATGATCATCGTTTTCATGGGTTCGGTTCTTGGAATTCTTGTAATCCAAGTAACCAAACTTATGAAGGTATTTCTTGAGCTGAAGGACGCCTTTAACCTTGTCACCCTTGTGACATCCTTGAAGATGTTTCAGAAACTCAACTGGGGATTTCTTTTTAGTGCTGTCTGCTGATGAGACTGAGTGAGCAGACAGGAGAGACAGGAGGACAAGCAGAGCCAAGGAGAGAAGAGAAAAAGATTTGAACGCCATTGTTGTGAATTGAAGTAGCTGATGGTTTGGCTGTGAATTGTAATTCATATTTTGATGGATATTTATAGGGGTTCTTATGAGGAATTTTTCTTACAAGTTGAGTCATTCAGTCGTACATGAGTGAAGTTAATGGGGTTGAATGACTTTTTCCTTATTTCCACTAAATTCTAAATGTTTCAAAAGTCTTAACACATAGAAAATATACGCAAAATGAGCCAGTTTTTCCACAGGTAAAAACATTAATCACTGACTAGTTAATATGGTAAGAGTACATTCGGTTTGAAAATGTCTCATGCTCTAATCGTCCACTCAAGTGGTAAAAATAAATAAATTAAGAGTTAACAGCTTGAATAATTGTTATTAATTAGTTGGTTAATATAAAAATAAGAAACTAGATTTGTTGTTTTTTCAAAAAAAAATTTGTCGGTTTAAAAAAAATTAGATTTGTTTTTTAGGAATAGAGAAAGTATTTAGTTTGAAAAATATTTTTCTGAGAGCAGAAAACTAAAGAGGTATCCGGTGGAATGGTATCGACAGGTCCACTATCTGTATAGTGTTCGATTTTAAAAAATAAAAAATAAAAAAATTCTCCATATACTTTTTATTCGGGCAGGTACAAATACTTGAGAGAATTAAATGAATACAACTTAATAATAGAATGACAAAAGAACAGGTTGAGATGTCTGACATTATTAATTTATCTGTTATTGAGAGGTTATTTTCGTACTTAAATTAACAATAACAATAAAGCTCAATGTATGGTCCCAAATGACGAGATGAGGTTGGTCTGATAGTAAACTCCTCACATCTGCACAACGAGATTGCGGGTTTAAATTATCCTCCTCCTAAAAAACCTCAAATTTATATAATAGTATAATACTTCAAAAACAAACGTCGGAGCCAAAATTCCATTCGAAGAAACAAATTGGTCTAATATTCTTCCTTAAAATGCGAGTAATAATTCAGTAGAAGAATTCCAAGAACCAATAACTGATGATGAGAAATTGGTGAATATTAAAATGATTTTGTGACAATGGAAGATTCCTATCGTGCAGGAAATTTAAAGTTACCATGAGTCCTCCACTTTCCACAGTAAAGAGAAAAATAAATGCCAAATTTAATATATATATATATACCACCCACGATGTAAACAGTGGCGGACCAAGAAATTTTAATAGGGTGAGATATTTAAACAAAATAACAATTATATAAAAATATATATATATTTAAAATTTAAACTCATAATAAAATGAGATTTTTCATATAAAAAAAAATTGATAGTATAATTAATTTTAGATAAAATAAAACAAATAGAACACTTACTCAAGATAAACTAAATAATTTTATATTCAAAAGAAATAAAAACAAAAAACACAATATTAAAATATAAATAATAACAAGAAAAATGGTAATATTTATTTAAAAAATAAAAATCTAATTTTATAATAAGAAATTTTGTTCACTTTAAATTTATACAAAAATAATTGATTAATAAATATTACTAGACATGTTTTTGAATTTTTTATTCATCTAATTATTGATTTTAAATAAATTAAAACAATAAAATAAAGAAAAATATAATGGATAAAATAAAAATGAATCATAATAATAGATGAACTATTTTAATACAATAAATTAAAATTTTATATTTTAAGGTTTATTGATTGGATGGATTAGATATGTCAAACTAAGGAGAGTGTATTTAATTAGGATTCTTAAGGACATTTAAAGACATTTTTTAAGTGACTGATTTTCATGGATTTTTACGGATTTTTACGGATTTTTATAAATCCACATGGATTTTCATTGATTTGTTTAGACATATATCTCAGACTTTTATAGATTTGTTTAGACATCTATCTCAGACTGTTATGGATTTGTTTAGACATCTATGAACTTTCATGGATTTGTTATCTCTGACTTCTATTATAAATGGAGAAGAGTGACGATATTTTCACCCCTTAAAAGCTGTATGTACACCCCTCTGGTAAATCCAATCAACTTTATTATTATTTAAAAATTTGTTATTGAATTTATTGTTTTCAAAAAAAAAAAAAAAAAAAAAAAATCTAACTCTTAATGTTGAATTTTATTTAATTTTTTTGTAGGACACATATCCACCATGGCTTGCCTTCACTTTCTATGCAAACCGCCAACAGAAAAAAAACTAGCTCATGGCCGGAATAATAAGAAAATCAATTTTTTTTTTTTTTATTTTTTATTTTTAGTGTTTGTGATTACATATAAAAACAATATTAATAATAATTATGATATCTCCCTCGTTTTATGTTTTGGTTTGTCACTGATCAAATAAACTATGATTTAATTATATAAGATTTCAAATTAAATACATAAATTACATCAAGATGAGTTGGGGTTTAAGCTACTTTTATTAAAGTGGCATATTAAAATAATAAAAGAAGATAAAAAATAAAAATAAAAATAAAAACAAAGGTAAGTTAAATGCATATAACCTGTATAAAAGGCAAAACACAGACAAATAAAAAAAAATCAACGTTTTTGCTTGTATGTGTTGCCACTTGCCAGTGTGTGTAACTCACAGGAAAAAAAAAAAAGGCGCTAATCGTGGTAATGGAATGTGTTTTGGTTTATTGGTTTTTTTTTTTTTTTGAGTGTTGTTGGGTAAGATTGCAGTCAAAAAATCAGCAAGGGAAGATCATCGATCATGATTATTTGAGCAGAGAAGAAATGAGAAAAAGCAACATGTTTTTGTTTTGAGAGAGAGAGAGAGAGAGCAAAGTCCACCAAAATCTTTGGGGAGAAGGTCGGACATGTTATGACATTTGATATTTATATCTCCCACTATCAAGTCCACCAAAATCCACCAAAATCCATGACCTAAGAAAATCATTTAAAATCTAGTCCTAATTGAATACACCTTGATTCTTGTAAACATTTTTAAAGTCTCAATTCAATACACCCAGATTTGGAAGGATTCTTTAAAAGTCCATAGAAATCCTAATTGAATACCACTGGATTAATATAGACTCTTTTAAAGTCTTTAAATGTCCTAATTGAATACACCAGGATTTATAATGTCTTTCAATGTCCCTAAGAATCCTAACTGAATACACCCCCCTAAAATTATTAGAAATAATAAAAATTCAAAATAATAATAGATAATTTATCTATATATAATAAAATTGAATTCAGTAACCCACAATTTAAGGGAAAGAGAGAGTGTAGAATAAAAAAGAGTTGCAGTAAGAATTAAGCCCTTGAATATAGTGGTGAAACGAAGATACTCAACCAACTGTGCTAAATAACGTTGTGTTGAATTGTGTGTTATTTAATATATATATCAATTTTTTTTTTGAAAAGTTGAGATGGAGCATGGGTCCCATTTAGTTTCAATGTGGGTCCATCCATGGGTGTAAAAACTCAAACTTGTGATTAGACCTGGTAAAATTTTACACGACCCATTAACACGACTCAAACTCATTCGAAAATAACGGTTGGTGGGTTAAGTTTATCGGATCGGGTTATTAATGGGTCAACCCATTAAGACATGAAATATAATGGGTCGGTTTTGGGTTCACCCTTAAAAAAACCGTTAATTCGATAATCCATTAATATAAAGATTTTTTTTAATGTGTTTATGAAAGTCATTAAACAAATCTATTCATAATCACATTATGGAATTTATATAAAAAAAATATATCTATAATTATGGTTAGAATATATTTTACTAATTAATTTTTTTCTTTTTTTGAAAGAGGAAAAATTTCTAAATTAAAAATTCTAAAACTATAAATCATTTATTTCACAATATTATAACCCTAACCCTAACCCTACCCCTAAAACTCTAAAAGTAGTTAGTGAACTTGATTGCATGAGTTTGATCATGCTTCGGTGCTATTTATTTTCAACTTTTTAATAAATCTCAAATATAATATTTTGTAACGGGTCGGGTCGGGTTACCCATTAATTTAACAAATGGTTTCGAGTTTGTATATTTCAATCCATTAAGCTAACGGGTCAAGTTCGGGTGGAGCAATTTTAACATGACCCAAACACGAAACAACATGAATTCGCAATAACACGACCCATTGCCAGGTCTACTTGTGATACATATTACCATATTGAATATTTAGTACCAAATCATTTAACGATCACATGATTATTTATTGATGATTAATTTGAATCGTCATTTATATTCTTTACAAATAGTTAGTTCTTTGCCGATGATAGTTTAATTATCTGAGTTTTCTCTGGTAGACATATAACTGTGAGCATGCTTATAGCACATTTATCCACTTCATCATTTTTTGCTAGAAAAAACAATGTAATTGGGTTAAATAATGTTTACATGGCAAAAAATAATTAGGTGGATAAGTTTGCTATAAGTATGCTCACAGTTAATGCCTACCAGAGAAAAACTGCTAATTATCTTGCCAAAGAGACAAGGAAGAGACAAGGAAGAGACGGTAGCGAATTTAACGGATGGAATGCATGTCTATGGATGGCCCATCGCATCGAAGATTGCTGCTGCTGGATGGAACAGACGGAAAGCTTCGGTCCCAAGAATATATAGAGCTAATGAAAATTCTGGAATAGATCATTCAAGAGCTGGAACATTCTCAGTACACCAGTCCTATGCTAAAGCCGTGAAAGGTCATGCTCAAGGAAGTAGTTTCGAAGAAGGTTTAAAGGAGGAGAGGAGGAAAGAAGTATCACTGTCCATGAACTGGAATGTTCAGACGGAAGATCGTGTTTGGCTTCAAAAATGCTCGTTTGGAATCTTGAAAACATTCTCAAACGTTTCAGCTGTGAACGAAAGGCTTAGAAGTAGAGGATGGGCTTTCACATCATCGTATTACGAGGATAAGTGCATCTTATAGAGCTTTGAATCTGAGGAGGTGAAGGAAGCTTTCATTAGTTACCAGTTCTTGTGGGACGATGCTTTCTCTTCCATGGTAAGATGGTTGGATGCTTTAATACCGTAGTCCAGACTAGTTTGGCTTAACTGCCTGGATACACCATTAATCTGCTGGAATGAATATTTTTTTAAGAAAATAGGATGGCTGGTGGGAGAACCTCTGCTGTTAGACGAAGATACTTTAAATAGAACGTGCTTAAACAAAGGTAGACTCCTAGTTCTTGTACCTAAAGGTAAGCCGAGTTCGTTCAACATCAAGGTCAGCAACGATGGTTGTTTGTTCACCGTCAGGCTAGTTGAGGAAGTAATTCCGGTAGACTTCCGGTGGTTGGGGACTTTTTTAGGTTTGAAAAAGCTAGTTATCAAGTTGGACCAGGGAGAGAATCCGGTATTGGTTAGAAGTGAGGAGACCACCAAAAAGGTGATAGGGTTTTTGCCTTATCAGTCTATCCAACAACACGATGGCGACATAATAGACAACTATGATCAGGCAGTTATCAAGGAAGGCAAAAAGGTTGAGGGTTCAGGTCAGCAAAGGAAGCATAATTATGGAAATCTTAGGTTGGCATATAGAAGTCTTTAAGCAAGAGAGGGCTACTTTAGGACTAAGGAAGATAGGAAGCATTCTTAAAAAGAAACCTAACTTATCTTCTTCTTTACGTGGTAAGCTCATCTTGGAAAAACCAAAAAGTAGAGATGTCAGAGTTGAAAGTGATGAAAGTGAGTGGTCAACTTCGTCCGATGAAGAATTACTTAGAAGGGGCTTTGTAAATTCTCATCAAATGGTGGGTGAAAGTTCAATTATGGGAAATGTTCAGAAGAGAATGCTAGAACAAGTTGGGCCTACATTTGGTGGGCTGGATAGGAGTGTTAAGGACAAGGAGTCGGATGAAAATAATGGGCCTCATGAGAAGATGTATAATATCAAATCAATAAGCTTGAGTGTAGTGCTTCCAATCGGGTCAGAGGAGAGTCTGAAAGATGGATCAACTTATGTGGTGAACGTTGGCCTGTAACAGAAGGGAGATTAGTTCCTTTAAATGGTAATCCAAAAGATGGTGAGTCAAGTGAGGAGCCTGATTTGCATCTTCTCCTTAGGATGGCAAATAATCCTATTGTATCAAAAGAAGTTTTCATTCAGGTGCCTGTGTTAGAGGAATTGGAAGGTGGGCATTCAGAGGACTTTCACATTTCGGTTTTAATAATAGAAGAGCCGGTTCAGGGTAAGGAAATGTCCATTCCGTCGGTTTTAACATCTTCAAGGAAAGGTTCGAAAAAAAGCGTTGCTAACAACAAGCATGAGATGAAAACAAGACAGAAAAAGGGGGCCAACAGCGAGAACACTATGGAGGATCCCACTATGATCAACCCTCAAACAAGTTTGGAGGCGGGCTGCGACGTCAATGATGATGATAAGAATACGGATAGGAGCAAGACGACATGGCACTTAGATGAAGAGGTAACGAAAGTCATTGAGATAGGAACGTTATTAGGATTTGATTTTAATGGTTCAGAGATGGAGGTGGCCGAAGTGATCGCTAGTAGAGAAAAGGAAGAGGAAGAGGAAGATAGGCGTCGGAGAGGCAGAAATCAGTAATTTGTCTCTGTGATCTTAAGGTATGGAATCTCTAGTGCTATGTTAATTTTCTCTTGGAATTTAAGAGGTGTAGGAAGGTCGGAGAAAAGAAGGGTAGTGCGAAACTTAGTTCAGCTCCGGAAACCGACTATGTTCTTTATTTAAGAAACGAAGTTAAACTCTATAGACATTAGAACTTTTAGTTCTCTTGGAGGTAATCATCTATCTAGAGGAGTGGGTGTCGAGGCCGAAGGATCGACATGGGGTTTATTTTCCCTTTGGAATGAGGATGAATATAAGGTAATTTCATGCATTTCCAATAAGAGATGCATAATTACATCGGGCACTCTTACAAAGATAGGTAAGGGTATTGTGTTTTGTAATGTGTATGCTTCCAACTTAGAAAGTGAAAGGTTAGAGCTATGGGATTTCATCATTTCAGCTCAGTCGAGTCTACCGGGTCCGTGGTGTATTGGTGGAGACTTCAATACGATTCTAGATCCCTCAGAGAGAAAAGGTGGAGCTTGTGTTATGTCCTCTTCACGTAACTTCAATGCCTTTCTCTTTGGAGCGAATGTGGTGGATTTACTGTTGCATGGCATGCTTTTCACTTGGTCCAACAATAGAGAATGTGCTTCGTTGGCTAGGTTGGATCGATTATTGATATCTCCGGAGATTATGTCGTGGTTCCCCAATATGATTCAAGATGGTCTTCCGATGAGCATTTCGGATCAAAATTTGATCATGCTTAGGGAACGTAGAGAGGAATGGGGTTCAAGACCGTTCCGGTTTTTCAATGATTGGTTAGAGGACAAAGAGTTGATGAATGAGGCAGTTGATGGATGGAAAGGTTGCAAGGAAAAGGGTTCAAAGGAATTTGTTCTTTCTTCAAAATTAAAGGCGGCAAAAGGTAGCTTAAAGCAAGGGCTGTTAAAGGCTAAAAAAAACTTCTCTTTCAAAGCTTGTGAAGACAAGTTGGATAGGGTGGAGAAAAAAGCCTTAGTAATGGGATGGACCGATGAGTTAAGGAAGGAGAGATTATCGCTCTTATTGGGTTTGTGGAAAAATTTAAGGAGGGAAGAACAAAGATGGAAGCAAAAGTTACGTGTCAAGTGGTTGAAGGAGGGGGATAAAAACTCAAAAATTTTCCATTGGGTTGCCAACGGGAGGAGAAGTAGAAATTTCATTAGTGAGTTGGTTGTTGACGGTGTGATGGTTACTGATCCTATGCAAATTAGACAGGGGTTTTTTAATCGCTTAAAGGATCACTTCAAGAATGTGTTGTGGAAAAGACCTAAGATTGTAGGCTTGAATTTGAAGCGTATCTCAGATGAGGAGAAGGAGTTGTTAGAAGTTTGTTTCAGTTAAGAGGAAGTGTGGTCGGTGGTTTGTAGTTGTGATGGAAACAAAGCACCAGGTCCGGATGGTTTCAATCTAAATTTCATAAAGGTTAATTGGGAGATGATTAAAGATGACTTTATGAGGTTTATTAATGAATTTCATAAAGATGGTTCCATTGTTGGAGAGCTAAACAAGACCTTCATAGCTCTTATTCCAAAACGTGCGAATCCGGAGTCATTGTCAGATTTTAGACCAATTAGCTTGGTAGGCTCCATGTATAAGGTGTTGGCTAAAACTCTAGCAAATAGGCTGAAGAGAGTTATGAATTTGATCATCAGTGACTCCCAAATGGTGTTTGTTAACTCTAGACAAATAATTGATAGCTTTGTCATTGCCAAAGAAATTATTCATGAGTGGAAGAAAAATAAGGAGGGGGCCTTCTAATTAAATTAGACTTTGAAAAAGCCTATGACAGTGTGGATCACACCTTTGTAGACATAATGTTGGAAGGAATGGGATTTAGTGAAAAATGGAGGAAATGGATGTGGAATTGTATGTCGACACCCTTGTTATCAGTCTTGGTCAATGGAAGCCTTACATCTCAATTCAAAGTGGATCGAGGCCTTAGACAAGGCGATCCTTTGTCTCCTTTCCTTTTCAACATCGCTATTGAAGGTTTGAGTTGCCTTTTTAGGAAAGCCTATGATTTACATCTTTTAAAAGGCGTGGCATTTGGTGTAGGAAATGAGGTTCACATCTCACATCTTCAATTTGCAGATGACACTATTCTTTTCCTTAGACCCAAAAAGGAGTACATCTTAAATGTTAGGAGAATTTTGAGATGTTTTGAGTTAGTTTTGGGTTTGCGAATCAATTTCCATAAGTCATGTGTTGTTAGGGTTGGTCCTAGAAGTAAAGAGGAGGAAGATTGGGCAGGTTGTTTTAAATGCAAGAGTTTAGCTTACCCATTACCTATTTAGGTCTTCTTTCAGGGGCTAGGCCTAATGCAAAAATTTCTTAGAAGTCCGTGTTGCTTCGTATTGAGAATCGCTTGGCTCCTTGGAAGAGAAAATTCCTAAGTAAAGGTGGAAGATTGGTCTTGATAAAATCGGTTATTTCTAGTATGCCTACTTACTTTATGTCGGTCTTTAGGATCTTGGTTGGCGTTGCGCATTCAATAGAAAAATTTCAAAGGGGCTTCTTTTGGGGTGAGGGGGGTGATAAGAAAAAATTACATGCAATTGATTGGGAGACGTTGTGTAAAAGTAAAAGATTTGGGGGTCTTGGGATTGGAAATTTTTTAGATAAAAATAAAAGTTTGTTAGCCAAATGGGTGTGGAGGTTTGGCAAAGAGAGAGACTCTTTGTGGAAAAAAGTTATTTGTGCCAAGTATGGGATTGATTTTAGCAACTTATGGTGGAATTGGCAACACCAATCCTTGGCGTCTTTTTTTGTTAAGTTGGTGGGAAGTTTGTTTGAGGAGGGATCTAGTTCGGCTAAGGTTCTTAATGAAGGCTTCAAGGTGATCCTTGGGTGTGGGGATAGAATGAGGTTATGGGAGGACAGTTTGGGAGACTCCATCCCGTTAAAGAAGGCTTGCCCGAGAATATATGCTCTAGTTGCCAATTAAACTGGTAAGATTTTCGACTTTGGCAATTGGGAAGGAGAGAAATGGATGTGGAAGGTGGCTCTTAGAAGACTGGTGTTTGATTGGGAGAGAGATCATTGGAATTGCTGTCATGCAATCCTTAACAACATGAAGATCAGGAGGGCAATCTCGGATGACTTGGCTTGGATTTTTTGCTCAAATGGAAAATTTTCAGTCGGATCATTTAGAAGAAGGATGGAAGAAATGGGAAATGTGGCTCCTTTGGCTATCAACACTCTTTGGCAGAGTATCAGCCCCCCTAAAATCGAGTTATTTGTATGGCAACTTTTAAGAGGCAGAATAATGGTTAGAGATATCCTCCAGCGTTTCGGATTCCTTTCGAATTTGAATTTATTTTGTCCGCTTTGTAGTTCGGGTGTGGAAACTATAGATCATCTTTTTCTTTATTGTGCTAAGGCTTGGATCATTTGGTCCTTTTCCATGAGCTGGTGGGATATGAAGTGTTGCTCCAACAGCTCCCTTTATGATTAGACCTTGTCGTGGGTTGGTTTGTGTCCTTTGACGAAAAGTGGAAAAGTTTGGCGCACTCTCTTTATGGCGGTGGTATGGTCCATTTGGGAGGCTAGGAACCAAGTTGTGTTCAAAGGCCAAGCTGTGGACTCCAATCAGATCGTTGATATGATCAGATTTAGGGTGGATTGGTGGTTCAAGTACCACGGAAAAGGATCGACGGACTCGTTAACTTCGATCATGTTAAATCTTAAGGACAGCTGCACTGAAATGGCAAAAGTGAAGAGGGTCAACGATGAGCAGTGGACTCCCCCATCTCTAGATATCCTGAAACTTAATGTTGATGGCTCTGCAAGAGGATCACCGGGAGAAGCGGGTATATGAGGTGTGCTGTGTGACTCAAGAGGGCAGGTTCTGTGCATTTTCTCAACCTATGTGGGTGTTACTCATTCTAATTCTGCAGAAATCCTTACTTTTCATAAAGTTGTCAACTTGTGTTTCTCAAGAGCTGGTATGGTTGAGAGGGAGATCATCATCGCTAGCGATTTGAAGACGGCAGTCTCGTGGATTTACAGCGAAGATTTTGGTAGTCTGGAAAACATAGAATATATCTATGACATAAGGGAAAAGTTGAGTTCTCTTAGTAAGATTTCGGTGATTTTCAACTCTAGATCAACAAACTCTATGGCAGATTCTTTAGCAAAAAGAGTGTCGAACAAGGAAAGGGATTTTTTGGAATAGAGTTTCTGATCTCCTTTTTCTGTTTTGCCTACTCTAGGTAGCTTCTTTTCTTGTGTTTTGTAATCTGTTGTTGCTTTATGTTGTGAGTCTTCTTGGGGTTTTCTGCCCTGTTTGTGAGGCCTCTGTTTTGCCTTCTTGTTTTTGTTTGTTTGGTGTGGTCTTGAGCAAGGGAGGTTGCCCCCGGGTTCTTGTGTTTGTTTCTTTCGGGCTTTCTAAGCTCTTGCAATAAATTGCCATTTCAAAAAAAAAAAAAAAATCTTACCAAAGAGAAAAATAAGAATAAAATTAGGGGAGAACTTTAAAACTAGCCTAAAAATTAGTGGGTTTATTGTTTTTATCCAAGATTATCATTTTTATTGTTTTTATCAAAATATCCACTTTTTGGATAAGATTGCCCTTCTTTATAAAAAAAATTTATCTTTTTTTTTTTATAAATCTTTTTCTTCTTCTTCCCAAAAAAAAAAAAAAACTTTTTTTCTCTATTTTTTTTTTGTTCTTCTTCTTCCCAGACCTCTATCTTCTTCTTCTTCTTCCCGGATGTGTTTAATTGTGTTTCTTGGTGTGTTTAATTTGGTCTTGCCCTGATGTGTTTAATTGATTTTTCATGGTGTGTTTAAGTGGTCTGCCTTGGTGTGTTTAATTGGGTTGTCGTTGTGTGTTTAATTGGGTTGCCCTGGTGTGTTTAATTGATTTATACCTGGTATGTTTAATTGGGTTGCCATGGTGTGTTTAATTGGTGGCTTGGTGTGTTAAATTGGGTTGCCTTGGTATGTTTAATTGATTTACACCCTGTGTGTTTAATTGGGTTGCCGTGGTGTGTTTAATTGGTGGCTTGGTGTTTTTAAACAAAGTGAAATCTAGAAATTTTGTTTGAAAAAAATCAAATCTGAAATTTTTTGTATAAAAAAAATCTGATTTTTTTTTTTAACAAAACCCAAACCCAAACACAACTCCCACCATTCATAAAAACAACCACCACTCTCAAATCTGGAAATTGAACAAAACGAAATTTGAAAAAAAATTTAAACAAAATGAAATCTGGAAATTTTGTTTGCAAAAAAACCAAATCTGAAATTTTTTGTTTAAAAAAAAAAATCTGAAATTTTTTTAAAAACCTGGAAATTTTAAATTTTGGAATTTTTTTTGAAAATCTGAAATTTTCAAAATTTCAAAACCTGGAAATTTTGTTTGAAAATTTGAAAATCTGGAAATTTGAAAATTAAACAAAATCTGAAAAAAATTTAAACAAAATAAAATCTGGAAATTTTGTTTGAACAAAACGAAATCTAGAAATTTTGTTTGAAAAAAACGAGATCTTAAAATTTTTTTTTTTTAAAAAATCTAAAAATTAAACACAATCACAATCACAACCCAAACTTAAACACAACCACCCTTAAAGAGAACCACAATAGCTAATAGAGAAGAGATGAGAGAAAGAGAAGATGGAGAGAAGAAAAGAGAGAAAGAGAAGAAGGAGAGAAGACATGAGAGAGAATAGAGGAGAGAGAGAGAGAAGAAGGAGAGAAGGCGTGAGTGAGAATATAGGAGAGAAAGAGAGAAGAAGGAGAGAAGACGTGAGAGAGAAAGAACAAAAAAAAAATGTTCTACAGAAAATGAGAGAGAAGAGGTAAAGAAAAAAAAAAAAGGGGGTATTTATGTCTTCACAGCCAAAGAATGGATAGAAACAATAAAAATAATAATGTTAGCTAAAAACAATAACGCCTCTTAATTTTTGACTAAAAAGGCCTATTTCCTCAGAAAATTAGTGTCTTTAATAGTGGAAATGGTGGAAAATGTCACCTTTTCAAACTGATTGGGTGACATTGTCAGTGCTTTAATAAGTTAAGTTTGAAATGCACCTATTATGATGAACTATCAAAATTGCCCTTAGATATGAGTTTATGTTATTCTCTTTGTACTTTTCTCTCTCCACTCTTCCAACAAAAACACGACAGTAGTGTTAACTCAGTAACTCTCTCTCTCTCTCTCTCTCTCTCTCTCTCTCTCTCTCTCTCTCTCTCTCTCTCTTTTTTTTTTTTTAAAAATAAAAGTTCAAGGTTGCCTCGACTTTCTTCTTCAACTTATAAAGAAGGGACGTGGTTTAGTACGCAAATACTTCTTTTAATTTGTTCATTTTCATATGTTATCCGAGTATTTTGTAAACCTTAAGCCATTGTGAGAATTTTTGGATCTCTGAGCTTTTTCATTACTTCCCCGAGCCTTTTCATGAAATGTCTTCCCCGAGCCTTTTCTTGTAATGTCTTCCCCAAGCCTTTTGATGTCTACCCCGAGCCTTTTCATTACTTCCCCTAGCCTTTTCATGTAATGTGTTCCCCGAGCCTTTTGATGTCTTACCCAAGCCTTTTCATGTCTTACCCGAGCCTTTTCAATATCCTCACCCGAGCCTTTGTTAATGTATTTGAATTAATTAGAAATATTTCAGTATCCAAGTTTTGATTAATGGTTTGTGATGATTAATTTGACAGCATCATGAATCGGGTTAGAATAGTAATATCTTACAACGGTCGATGGGAGCAGTTACCCGATGGAAGTCAGAGGTTTGTTGGATCCGATAACCGGGGAATGTATATGTCAAGGAATATGACTTACGAAGAATTAGTGGCAATCGTGCATACCATTGTGAAGTATGATGTAAACAAATTCAATGTTGATCTGTCATCAATATCAATCATTCCTGGCAGTATATGTCGTACATTTATAACAAATGACGATGATGTTCAGTTTATGCTAGGGGAAGAGCGGGTGATCCCTTAAGTATGTGTCAGTCTAATTGAGAGGACAGCTAGAGAGTGATAGGGAATGATATTCCTCCTCTTGAAAATACCCAGCAATTTGGATCCTTTAGCGGTAGCAACCAATTGTTCACCGAAGGTGGGGAAAACATATGTGGTGTCCCACCGGTAACGATCGACCATGCAGATGTAGTTGAACCTCAATTTGGCTATGTGTTTAGTTGTCGAATTGAGCAGTACAATGAGCAGAACCATGAGGTGGATAACGAGCCAAATAATGTACAGGTTGATAATGTAGCAAATGTGGATGAAGAGCCTGCACAAATTCAAAGACGTGGAAGACGTGAACAAGGAGTTAGTTGCTCTGCACCAGATATGCCTGGGACTTCCGAGGTGTGGTATAATGTAAATGCATATGATTCTAATAATGCGACAACGTGGGTTATTCTAGGAGCAGATTCATACTCGTTTGGTATTGGTAGAAGCAGCACCTTGGCAGCTCTAGAACCTAGAACCATGATTTATAAAGGTTAATTTTTTCCGAGTAAAAAGGATTTGAAAAGGCTAGTTGGCCATTTTGCAATGTGGCAGAACTTTGAATGGAAGGTGAAAAGGTCCAATAAGACAACGTTACATATGGTTTGCATCATTGATGACTGTACGTGGAAATTAAGAGTGGTGAGGAGAGATGAGGGGACTTACTTCCAAGTCAGAAGTTTTGTCAACGAACATAGTTGTCCCTTGGAGGAGATTCACCATCGCCACCGACAAGCTAGTGCAGTCATAATCTGAGAAGTTGTTGCACCTAGACTTCAACAACATGATGGTCGTCTCATGCGTCCCAATGACGTAATTGCCGATATGAAAACAATGTATGTCATTCAAATCATTTACAGTAAGGCACATGATGCCCTACAATATGCATTGTCATTGACGTATGAAACACATGAAGAAACTTTCCAGCTACTGCCATCTTTTGCATATGTTCTGGAACAACATAATCCTGGCACAATCACTGACTTACAGTGCACAGACGATGGTAAATTCCTCTACTTTTTCATGTCGTTAGGGTCTTTAATTAGAGGTTTTTGGAGGTGTATGTGTCCTATGATTACAGTTGATGGTATCCATTTGAAGGGAAGATTTGGGGGTACAATGTTTGTTGCAACTGCACAAGATGGAAACGAACAGGTGTATATTGGGTACGGTGACTCAAAAAAACAACCTTTCATGGGAGTGGTTTTTGGAATGCTTGAGAGGTGCCCTTGGTCATATAGATGATCTGGTTTTCATTTCCGATCGTCATGCAAGCATTGAAGCAGGGATTTCGAAAGTGTTCTCTTATGCAACCCATACCATATGTTGCTGGCATTTTGGTGAAAATATGAAGAAACAATTTCATAGAAAGGATATTGCCGACATAATGAATGACGTAGCTAGGACGTACAGTGAATTAAAATAACCGGCATATGGAGGAGTTACGTAAGCTGCACAAAGCTACATTTGATTATGCCATTGTTATTGGTCCACACAAGTGGTCCCGAGTACACTGTCCTCAAAGAAGGTACAGGTTGATGACCACAAATGTCGCAGAGTGTATAAACTCATGCCTAAAATTCGCACGACAACTGCCACTGATGACACTAGCAGAGTTCATTAGGAATATGCTACAAAAGTGGTTTCACGATCGTCATGCAGCTGCAGGGTCCATGTGTCATCAGTTGACCGACGCAGCACATCTTGTGATCTTGAAACGTGTCGAGAAGTGCAGTTATATGATCGTAAATCCAGTTGACTGGAACATATTTTCCGTGAACATGAAAGGAAAATAGTGGACGATTAACTTAGCCCAGAAGACTTGCACATACAACAAATTCCAAATAGACCTTTTCCCATGTTCTCACGCACTCGCAGCAGCAAGGTACATGAGATATTTAAGTTAATGCTTTATATTACCTAAACGTAAGTCTAACTGTTTTCATTGTTGTAGGGAGCGAAACTTGGATTTCACATTTCTGTGTTCAGACTACTACAAGAGGGAGACACTTATTGATGCATACTCGGTTCCTATTATACCTGTTGGACATCCTTCTTCATGGGTAGTGCCATCCGATATCGTAGCGTGGGTGGTTTTAAATCCAAAGTTGAAGAGACAATCAGGTCGCCCGATGAAGGGTCGACATGCCTCGCCTTCGGAGAGGACAACCACACAATCGTGTAGGAGATGTGGACAATTAGGACATAGTAGCAGGAGGTGTTCCAACCCGCCTATGTTAATAAAGGTCCCAGCATAACAGTTCCCGATGAATATCATCGCAAGTGCAGCATCTGTCATTCAACTAGACACAACAAACAAACGTGCCATCAGAAGGACTCTACCGTGGAATGAATGGAGTCGTTGAGGAAGGCGATCAAACATAACAAGGCAGTACAAGAGGAAGATGAATTGCCACCAGAAAAGCTTGCGATTGCTAATGTCTTCCAACATTGTTCAGACTTTAGGAACCATGCTCGATACAGTTGTGTTATGCTTTAATGTTGAACTGTTGTTATTTATTTTTTGTTCCGAAACTGATTTACATTTAGTTGTTCATTTTAATTGTGTTGGAATTGAATGACTTGTCACTTAAATTGTGTTGGAAAAACATAAATTTAATTGAATAACTCAAACAGAAAATTCAAATGTTATGTACATCAATTGCTAGAGAACAATCGTAATATACATCAACTACATAACAAAATTGGGCATCGAGTTGCAAAAACCTCCACGACCATCTTCTCCCGGATGTTGCCCATATCCTCTTCCGTCCAGTTGAACTCCGTCCTGTTTGCCATCAAGTACTCTGCCAATCTCAAAGTATGGGCACCACAGTTACCCCTGCAAATTAGTACAACTGTTAGAAGGGAATTTCATTCAAAGCAATTGGAATAGAATAAATTCTTGAAACAATCATACCCCTTCTGTTGTTGGGGCACATGTGGGCCAGCCACGACGCTCATCCAAAAGGGCCTCTTCGAACGTGTGTACGTCGGATCGTCCTCCTATCTATTCTTGTGAAACCCAATCTGATTCAACATCAAGGGTATAAACCACCTTAAGCATGCGACCTGTTTATTCCTGTGGTCCTATGTCACCTCCTGTCTGAATGGGTCTAATAGGTAGATCTTCCTTTCTGAGAGGTCGACGCTGGCCAGTACCCAATGATGACGTCCCAGGTTGCAAGGAATCAGAACCTGTATGTTTTTCAACATAGTGTTATCAGTGTGAAATTTAAACATAGTATTTAACAATTGAAATCATGTAATTTAAACACTCACCGCGCCAACCTGGTGCCATGGCCGGGTGCCTACCGGGAGTAATCCTCGAACCGTCATTAGGTCATCATCGAACCACCTGTGATCCAACAATTTCCACTTCGGAGGGAGTTTGCCCACAACCCCACGGCCAAACATTTGCCCCCACTGAATATATAACATTGACTGTACATAGAAAATTTACCACATCGTTAGGTAAAAGATGTATGAAACACATCAATGCACAAACGAAAACCTAACAATACAAACACTTACATAGAACTGTGAATCCAGTAGGTTGAACCTCTGACGGTAGATAATGGGGTATGCTCGTTGGCGCTTCCACAGAATCTTCAAGTACACGTCGATGTGCTGACAATGTAAACATTTAATATTGTTAGGATTTAACCATTACTGATACAAACTTATACAGACATTTAAAGTAAGAAACATACCGTATCCTCTAACTCCATTAAGTTTTTTTGGAACCGGTGGAACCAAGTGACACCCACTGGTATATGTACATCCACATCACGTCTGCATAATTGTTGAAAAAGTTAGATAACCAAGTAATATTACTTAAGTGTTAAAGAATGAATATTATAAGATTGTAAAATGTACGATTATACTTACAATTCCCCCGTAGTGTTCCTCTTGTAGGCTTGGTAGGCCACAAGATGATCAGGATGTACCAACTCGTGGGGCCTGAATACATGCTCTAATGACTGTGGCCTTGGCCTCTTCGGCCGACAGGGGTCAGTGAATGGGGATAGCAGCATCCAACTTGGCCTGTGACCCCGATGTTGACGCTGATCCTAGTGGGGATTACGGTCCTGAGCACTAGGCTAGACCAAAGAGGTGCACAGTGAGGAGGAACTCTACCCCCGTGAATTGCTCTCATCCAACCTACGCTGTGAGAAGGAACTTTGCCTCCGTGGATTGCTAGAGTGATGTGTGCGCTCTGGTTCGACCAATCAGATGGGGGAGCCGTGCCAGGATCGCTTAGAGGGTCACACTGCGCTAGGATTGACCGGAGGAGTGCTGCGTGAACAGGATCCTCTAATAGTGCTATCTATGATACACCAGGTACCTCTTGTACCACCAGTGCTGCCTCTGATCCAACAGGTACCTTATGTACCACCAGTGCTGTCTCTGATCTAGCATGTACCTCCTGTACCACCAGTGCTGTCTCTGTACCACCCGGTACCTTCTCTCGTGCCGTGTGAACAAGACCCTGCTGATCGGATACCGTGTCGGTAGTATGTGCCTCCGAAGTAGGTGCCCACCCATGTCTGGTCTCTGTCCTATCCTGATGAGTACCCGTTCTGTCTGTGGGACTAAAGTCTCCATAACCGTGATGGTCATTGAACGGTGGGTCATCGAATGGTGGACCATCCATACGGGACTGCGACGGCTGCGACATCCGACCCTGAAGCGCTCGGATCAAACCCAACAACTCCTCATGCTGTTGATCTCATTTCTAATCACTATTTCGGATAACAGCCATCACATCATCCCGTAAACCTTTAAAAGCATCAGTGAATTTACGGTCCCAGCGGTTCTGAAAGGATTTCGAACTCTATCAATACTAAAACCATTAACTCGATTGAAATTAAATAATGCAGTTCTAATATTTTTAAGTACCTGTGGATGCCCTCCAACGCCTCCTCGTGAATCACCTTCAGGTCGAGACCGTTTGGGCAAAGTGAATTGTACCCGCCTACGCCTACGCCTACGCCTACGCTTACGCCTCCTTAGGGGACTCCTACTATGACCCTCCTGGTCTGAAACCTCTGTATCAGTAGATCCTGAATACTGACCCTCCGTATCACTGGGTCCAGAATGTCGACCGTTCGTATCACTGGGTTCGGAAGACGAACCCTCCATATCACTGGGTTCGGCAGTCCTATGTAGTTTCAGATCCGGGAGGTGACTCGGTATATCAGCGGCGATAGAATCATACAGACTGCCTCCCAGCTCTATGCCTTCGTGATACCGTTGAGCCTTCTCAGCAGCCGTCGGCACCAATTCACACCACGTAAACATCTGAAATCGGAGTTAGATCATTATAATCGTATACATACTAATAACTATGTGAACATGCTTACCCTGTCAATGAACATTAACAAAAAAGAAACTTACCCTTTCAGTGAAAATCTTATCTAGCTTCTGCCCCCTCGGTTGCTTATTCAACTCTCATTTCAGAATACGTGGGGGGTAGCTCGATTAATCGGCGGGTCCCACATTTTTTATTCCCAAGCTCGAGGATCACCTCAAAAATAAATATCTGAGTAATAGATAACAAAATAAATACATCAGTCATATAAAAAAAAATTACAAATAAAGTACACCTTCAAATTCTAAATTCTCACCAGCAGTGCGTGGGATACACCGTATAAGTTGTACGTCAGCGCCCTTTTCTTGCTGTCGTTGTTCAAACCGCTCCCGTCGACCATCCAACGCATGCTTGAAACCACAGATAGATCGCCTATACACGTGTGCTCCCCAAGGGAACGCATCAAAAGTGTCCAAGTCCTCGACTAGGCGAAAGTGCCATAATGGAACTTTATCTCTCTCGTCCACCCCCATTAGTATCTAGTTGAGCATAAACAATAAGCACAGCTTCACCGCATCGTACTGCTCCTTAAAAATACCAATCCGCAGCACCGCTCTCAGCTCTTCAAGCTCGATGTCTCGACCCTGAAAGTACCTCTCGTGTATGCCATTCTCGACCATATCATAGCTCGCCGTGTCAAGAATGACTCCAAACTTCAAACCGGTGATTAGACAAAATTCAACCTTCGAGAACTGGACTTCATGCTTACCTAACAAAAATCTCATCTCATCTTCTGGGCCATCGTGATGCAACTCGCGCAAAAGCAACCGATGGACAATCCCAGCCGAAAAGTGAATGTCACGATGCATCTGAAGGAAATGACCAAAACACTACTCAGTATACCGACGTCGGTCTTCGATCTTCAGATGTTTAGGTATACTGTCAAGTGCGTTGTCGATATCTCTAAGGTCATCAAAATGGTCATGCCGAGTAATTTTTCCGCTGTACCATGCTCCCGTTAGGGTTTTAAACGAATCCTTTAGCTGATTCCTCTGCATATTCATAGAAAAAAAGTATATAAGTTAATGAAAAAGCTCGAACAAAAAGGCTAGGGCATTGTATGAAAAGGCTCAAATACTTCATTAAAAGGCTCAGGTAGAGTATGAAAAGGCTTGGGTAGTCAATTATGAAAATGCTCGAACACTTCATTAAAAGGCTCGGGTAGTATATGAAAAGGCTTGGGGACTGTTATAAAAGGCTTGAAGATTTTAAAAAGCTAGGGGAATGTTATAAAAGGCTCAGGGACAGTTATAAAAGGTTCGGGTAGAGTTATAAAAGGCTTGGGGACTGTTATAAAAGGCTCGGGGACAGTTATAAAAGGCTTAGGTAGATTTATAAAAGGCTCGAAAACCCAGATCTTCTTCGTCTTCAATACAAATTTTTACAGAAACTAAAACCCTAACCTAACCTAACTTAATAAAACAAACGTAATCAACAACAACTCAAATAAAACCTAATCTAGGGTTCAAATCAACAACAAATCAAATCAAACCCAACATCAAACACACATCAACTTAGGGCTATCAAAAACGCGTCAGAAACAAATACTTACCGGTGACTTTTGAGTTCGCCGGTGAGTTCTCATCGACTTCGTTACTGTAGCGCCATCACCGGTGGTTGGCTGTACCATTTTCGTCGAATTTAGGGCTGTTGCGCCGTCGGGTTTCCTCTGTCAAAGCTTTTCTCTCAACGTTTGAAAAAGACACAAACAAACAAATAAGGGTATTTTTGTCTGGTCACCTAAATATGTGTCTTTTAAACTTAAATTAGTAAAGTGGTGATAGTTTCCCAAAAAATGCCCCAAATAGTGACATTTAAATTTTGAACCCTTCTTTAATTTATCCTGACAAAAAATATTTTCAAATATTTAAAAAAGTTTTCTTGCCTGTTATATTCTTATATGTAATGCATGTTTTGAAATACAGTAATGCTACACATCCCACCTAAAATCCCACTTTTTTCATCCCACTACATGTGGCATGTGAGGTGTCAAATTGTAAGTGGATACATGGGGTAGGTGTAATTAATGTGTATCCACTCACAACTTGACACCTCACATGCCACATGTAGTGGGATGAAAAAGGTAGGATTTTAGGTGGGATGTTTATCATTATTGTTTGAAATAAACAAATTGCATCATCTGTATGATAATTGTCCAACAATTAATTATTTCAATTTTGTACTAATGGAATTAATTTCTTAATCGTCTAGTTATGCCGTATGCATATCCATACAATATTCAATATTCCATCAATGGACTTATAAAATTTTGAGAGTTCATGATCTCACAAGAACAACCCACATTAAGAAGAAACTAATTAAAAGCAAAATCAATATTATAGCATTACACAAGCAGAAAAAAATACATAATTTTTCTCTTCTATCTTCTAGCTCTCCCTTCCATATTTATTTAATCAATTAATTTATTCTTAAATCAGATAATTATCTAAAGCTTCCAACTATATATCTCACTTGTTATACAAAACCCTAATACCTTGAATATCATCTTGATGCAACCCCTTAGTTACCCCAGTCGAGATGGAAGGAAACATGATAGCTCCTTGCACTTGGCTATGTCCGAGTCCAAGAAGGTGACCAATTTCATGCAATGCAACAGTTTCCAAGTCGAAAGAATTCGAACCGGGGGTTGCACCTGCAGCCCATTGCTCGTCTGCATCATAGTGAAACCTTCCATCGGTGGGTGCAAATGCATGAGCTATGGTTTCACCTGGCCCGTCGAACGGGAACCCATCTCCATGATCACGACTGCCGAAACCGATCTTGATGTAAGCATTTGTGGAATCTGCAACTCTTGAGAATGTGAAGTGTGTGTTCCCTTGCCATGTCCGAAAAGCTTTTGCCACGGGTTCCATTGCTTCACCTCTGGTCCCTGTACAAAAAAGGTTTTGATCAAAACATGTCAAAATCATAAAATTTTGATCAAGACCTTTACGGTACTATTGATCAAAATGACACCGATGATTTCAACAAAATTGCACATATATACTTGCTATATATATATATTATTTATAAGGTGAGAAATTCCACACTTTTTTTTGCATACAGGATAACTAATAGATACCGGTGTTAATCCAATATATAGTGGTGTATTGTTTGAAATCCTGCACGAAAAATGTATATCAAGACGAAAAATATAGACCATTAGATTAATATACTTTGACTCAAAGTGTATGCACTTATCAAAACTTTTTCATAATCTACGGTCTATATTCTTCGTCCTCATATATTTTATATTAGGATGAATTGATAGTAGAAAGAATGTATATATATACAATTTTTCTATTGTCAGTTCGAACTGACAATAGATATATCAGTTCCTTGCCTGTGGGCCATTAGATTTAAATACTTTGACTTGGCTGCATGTACTTATCAAAGTATCTTTTAAATCCAATGGTCCATATGTAAGAAAGACTATATATATATGTTAATTACCTGGAAGAAATGAGTAAGTTAAATGTGTTAGGGAACTTGGCCATCTTTGACGTCTTGGGAAAAAAGAGAAATGAGCAACTGTGTGGTAAGGGCTGCCGGAGCCATGGTGGTGATGGTGGGATTTCTCGCCGGATTTCATATAGTTTGTGCCATTAACAATATCTGCATTTCCACATCGAGGCATTGCCATTTTCGACAACGTTTTCCTGTCCAAAACTCCTGTGGAGTTGACATGGAAATTGAGCTGGTAAGTCTTAACAGCAGACTCCAACAATTCATCAAAGTCATCATCGTTTTCATGGGTTCGGTTCTTGGAATTCTTGTAATCCAAATAACCAAACCGATGGAGGTATTTCTTGAGCTGAAGGATGCCCTTAACCTTGTCACCCTTGTGACATCCTTGAAGATGTTTCAGAAACTCAACTGGGGATTTCTTTTCATTATTAGTATCTGCTAATGAGACCGAGTGAGCAGACAGGAGAGAGAGGAGGACAAGGAGGGCCAAGGCCGAGGAAAGAGAAAAAGATTTGAACGCCATTGTTGTGAATGCTGAAGTAGCAGACACAGATAATATTAATTAAGTTGTTGGTTTGGAGCTTTGGCTGTGAATTGCAGTTCATATTTTGATGGATATTTATAGGGTTCTTATTTTGAAGAATGTGATTTTTCTTACAAGTTGAGTCAGTCAGTCGTGCAGTACTTGACGGGGGGTTTTCATTTCCTTAAATTCTTCAATGTTTCGTTTTCTTACACAAAATCAAACTTGTATATGTACATGAGGTTTATGACATAGAAAAATTTACACAAATTAATTGACCCAGTTTTCCACAAGTAGAAACAAAGACTTACAATTAGTTAATTAAGATTGAAAATTTGTTATTAAAGAATTAGTTCCTTCATATAAAAATATGAAATTAGATTTGTTATTTAAGAAATGAGAAAGTATTTATATTTGGTATTATTACCTCAAGTGGTGTATACCTCATCTTCCGTAGGTGTGAATAGTCGGTGTTGTGAATGTATATATTGATCTCCTGACTGTAGGAATAGATTTCCGACCATTGACCGTTGGTCGGGCTGCACTTGTAGTGCAGATTCTGATAGGTCATTGACATGTTTAGTGTTGGATTTTTTTTATTTATTATTATTATTTAAAAATAAAAAAAAAATCTTCATATTCTTCTTCTACTAATCTGGGCTGCACTACAAGAATAATTGCTTTTCATGATAGTTAAAAACCGTTATGAAAGGGTTTTAATGACGGTTTTGTATGTGTTATTAAAGGCAGTGTAATAAAAAGTTTATCACGGTTTTTTAGTTTATGACTGTTTTTAAAAACCGTCATAAATCAATAATAGTTTTTGTCTATGATTTATTCTTCACGATTTACAAACGTTATTATTTTATAATGGCGTAAAACCAACATTGACAATTGACTTCCAAATACCTTTTAAGAAGAGATTATATATTTATATATTTATTTATTACAAGGAGATCTCATTTATTTTTGGTAAATTTATAATAGTAAAGATCTCATTTATTAGGAAAAAAGGTGATTCTAGGAATCAAATTAATTCTCTTGCTTTTTGACCCACAATTAATGCTTAATTCCTTAATTATTTGATTGTATTGATTTTGTGTAATTTATTACTTTCCTATCATTAGAATCACATCAATATTTTTTTTCTTCCTATATTTGCATATTTTATATAAATTTTCAAATGCAATATCAATGAAATAAAATCGATAATCTTTTATTACTTGGCATTTGTACAGTAAAAAAAAAAAAAAAAAAAAAAACTACAAATATCATAATCAAAATATACAAAACTCTATCACAAAAATTAACCCTAAAATACAAACTACTCTACTCAAAAACTATTTAAAAGTATGTATAAATTGTCTTTGTTCATCTTCCTCAAGGCTTCCTTTTGAGTATACAGCTGCATAGTATGAGAAACAACATGAGTAAGATTTCAATAACGATTTATTAACAAAAAAAAAAAAAAAAAAAAAAAAAACTCAAACTACATTATAACATCAAATCACAATTTAAACTTATTTTTAACAATAAAAGAATGAGAAAATAAAAGGAGACCGAAACGGAAAATTAACGAACCTCTTATTCATGTTGTTATCAACTTTCTCGTTGAAAATAGAGAACATGATCTTCTGTTTTCCATAAACATTAAACATTCAAGTTCAAAACACAAAAAGTGTGTTGAAGAAATTCATTATTCGCTATCAGAGATTATAACAAATTCACAACCGATACATAAGAAAATAACCGATAAAAAATAAATAAATACATAAAAATAAAAAAATTAAGCACTTACCATGGCAAGAGTTCTTATTTTTATTTTCTTTTTGTGTAAAAAAAAAAAATAATGCGAGTGAGAGATGAGAGAAAAAAAAAATGGGAGGAGGGAGAAAGTGACAGCTATTGTGAGAAAGTGGGGAGATATATATCTTTAAAAATATGTATGATATTAACCTAAAGATATGATGTGGACAAACCTATGATATTAACTTGTGTCTACTTATTTCAATGACACATATAAAAAGTTATACCAAATAAAGTAATTAAAAAAAAATTCAAAATGACATATTGATGGTTTTAAAAAAAAAAAAATTGACAGAAATTTTTTTAATATTTTTTTTCATCTTTTTTTAATTTATTATGTTGTAATATTTCAATATAAGTTATTAATATTTCACTACAAAAAAGAGATTGTATGACTGCTTGTACTTTGTTAATTTTATTTTATATAGTAAAGTATTACGTGATATAAATTTGAGAGATTAAGAATTTAAAATTATTGTTTAGTATAATTATACAAAAATAAAATAAAACATCTTTCTTTATAACACTAAAAAAAAATAATGTGATTATTACGCATAAAAAAATGTGATAAGTTGATCACGGTTAATTAAATTCGTGATAACTTGATCACGGTTATGAAAATGTGTGACAACTTGATCACGGTTATGAAAACTTGTGATAACTTGATCATGGTTAATAAAAATTGTGATCCAATTATGACATATTTAAAAGACCATGATACTTTTATGTCGGTTTTAAAGTACGTCATTAACATACGACGGATTAAAAAGACGATTATAACTTGATCACGGCTAATAAAAACTGTGATAAAATTGCGTGATAAAAGCCTATTTTTCTTGTAGTGCTGGTACAAATACTTTACAGAATTAAGGGAAGAGTTTTCTCTGTTTTTTAAATCCTAATTCTTAGAAATGTGCAAACTTCTTTTGGTGATCATTCTTCTGTTTTGTTTACCAATAGCTTTTTTGTAAATGAATTTCAAAACATGTTTCACTTATAATAACAAATAGTTTTTTGAAAATTTTACCCCTCCATAAACATATGTCATATTTTTAGGAGGGGGTAATGCTCACCCCCACTTTCACAAAAGTGAACTCTTTATTGTTATTATCAAAGGAAGACCAAAGACCCCATAGCCTTCGGGTCTTATATTCATTTATCAATAATACTAGGGAAATTATGATTTTCCCCCCTGAGGTTTACCACTGAAAGTAATTAAATACTCGAGGTGTGTTTATCAATATAAAGCTAGAGGGGGGGGGGGGGGGGGGGGGGGGGGTGAATAGATTTTATCTAATTATTACCCAATTTTCGCATGCAAGTCAATTTTACGAAAATACCCCTAGCAAGTCAATAATACATACAAGTGTAATACAGTGCGGAAATAATAAATGACACTTGATGTATACGTGGAAAACCCAACCACTGGGAAAAACCACGGGCTGTATAGTGCGCCACACTCAGAACTCGAAATCACTAATTGAAATGAAGTTTACAACCTATGTAGACCTCGTCTAACACTCCGGTCTGTAACCCCTCACTTCTACCCAGCGGGCCTTTATTAGCAACCCTATTCCAATTTGCTTGATCCTCGAAGTTACTACTTGTAATGATGTTTACAGCCAATCCCGGTCTGTAACCCACCACTACTACCCAGCGGGCCTGTAATAGCAACCCTAGACCAAGACTTCAATCTCTCAAAAGAGATGCACAACCCTATGTGAGTATGTATGAATATTCAATTAATGCAATAAGAGCTAGGGTACTCTAAATGCTTATCTAGGATGATGATATATTCAATTTAAATCAACCCTAGATATCAATTGCTAAATGACATGTCAAATAGCATAGATAATCATAGATTATAAAAACCTAGATATCTATCAAAAACACCACTCAATCAATTCATCACAAATAATCTCTTTTCTTGTATTTAGCATATGATCTAAAACATACAAGTAATTTAAAAGAGATGGCTTGGTATTTAAAATACTACAATAAGATGAAATTAATCAAAATCTTACCAAGCAAGTTGTGATGATGCAAACCCATACATGGATGCACTCTATATAGACATAGGAGATGCAATATGAAATTTGATGCAAAAGGGGTTTGATTTGAGTGGTTAAAGATGAGTTCTTGATATGATTTTCTCTCAAAATCTATCTTTGAAGATTAGGGTTCTTAAGAGTCAAAGAACATAATCATATAATGAGAAAGTGTGATATTTATAGACATCAAGAACAGGGCAAGTGAAAAGACAATTTTGCCCCTGAAATCGCACGATCGGCGGTTTCATTCGGCGGCCAGGCCGCCGAATTGAACCGCCGAATGGCTCCCGAGTGAAACAGGGGAACTTCGGCGACTTCGTTCGGCGGTTTCGAAACCGCCGATCCCAACCGCCGTTTTGGACCCGAGAGATATATTTCAATCAGGTCTCATTCGGCGGTTTCGAACGGCGGCCAGGCCGCCGAACGTAACCGCCGTTTCACCAAAAATGGTGAAACCAAGGAGAAGCCAAAGGCAACTCCACCGGTGATCATCGCGCAAAACAAAGCACATCAATGTGCACGCGCGGACGTTTCCGAACAACCTTCGGGAAACGAATTACTCCACACTAAGAACTAACATACATGAAGTGCAAGTGTGGGTATTGAATGCATCCTAATGCCTATCATGTCATGGCATTTCATATAAAAAGATGCAATCAATCTAATGCAAGAAGAGACATTGAATAAACAATAAAGCACAATGCACTCAAAATATAAACACAACATTCAAGAATAAGAGTTATGCATGTTGTGTGTGTGTGCAACTATATCTCTTCAAGCCAAAGTAAGCACAAGATATACCTTTGGTGCTTGTCCTCTTGAGGTCTTGAAAAAGGTCTTTGATCTTCAACCTTAATGACCTAGACTACCCTTACAACCAAACCCCAACATGTGGTTTGACCACGAAATAAGCCAATCAACAAAAGGGAATCCTTACAACCACATTAGATAATTTGGTCTTCTAGTTTCAATAATGGCCAGTTAACCCCCTGAAACCCAAAATATTGGTTATTTTCCCCCTTCTGTCAAGTTTTCCATCTAAAAAAACGTTGACTTTTAATTGTAAAATTAAAAGACCTCAACAGAGATTGAACCCTCAACCTTGTAATCAAAAGCAACAAGCCAACTAGGCTACTCCAACTCATTGTTGTTGGTTTGTTGATTTAAATGTATATATAGCTATTAGTTATATAATTTGTGTAAAATAATTTTAATTTGTTCATATAATTTAAAATAAACTCATATATATATATATATATATATATATATATATAATTTAAAATAAACTCATATATATATAATTTAAATAAAATCATATTTTATAATAACATATAAAAACAGATTTATAAAAAGAAAAAGAAAATAAGAAAACAAAAGGAAAAAAAATTCAAAAAAAAATTCTTTCTTTTTAAAATTATTTTTTTCCTTTCCAAAAACAGTAATGCTACACATCTCATCTATAATCCCACTATTTTCATCCCAACACACGTGGCAGTTGAGGTGTTACTTAGTGAGTGGACAAACATTAATTGGTGAGTGAATACATGGGTAAGAGAGATAATTATCAATTAATGTGTGTCCAGTAACCAAGTCACACCTCAGCTGCCACGTGTGTTGGGATGGAAATTGTGGGATTGTAGGTGGGATGTTTATCATTATTGTTTCAAAAAATATATTATTTTTTGCTAGGTCTTTCTGATGAACTTGGTGAGCTTGCAATCAATGTAAATGTCTAACAAAATTAATTGTGTGATTATGTATCTCTTGTACAGTAGAGAGAAGCTATATGTTTGAATTACTCTTTAGTGATTTTGCTTCTTCATCAGCTTGATTTTTTTTTGTAGCTTTAGATTACTCTGGCAATATAGCTGCTGCCACTATTACAAAAATACGCTCTCCAATGGCTCCAAAAGAAAGTTTTTCTCTTGCAGATATGAACAGACTGAGCACAGATTCAGCCATCTCCACAACAATATAAGTATTAAGAAATATTAGTAGTTGTTTTTGGGTTGTTTAGTATTAATCTTTATCTTTAATTATTGTTGATGTCTGGATTTGGATTCACACTAGACAACAATCACAAGAGGATTCCTGCAAAACACAAAACAAAACTACTAATTAATTAGGGTGTTGGTATGACCTCTCCTACATTCAAGTCAAAGTGTAGGAAGAAAATGCACTTTTTTTCCCCTATCTTGCTTCATTTTATAACTTTTCGCAAGAGTCTCAGAAATAACACCCTAAAAACCTTTTTATTTTTATTTTTTATTTTTTATGATTATCTTAATTATTTTTGATAAAATTTTTGAAGAAAAAATTTATTCACATTGAAGAAAAAAGAATGAAAAAAAAAAAGAATAGAAGTGGTCATTTAGTAGTAAATCAAGTTACTTAATCCTAATTTATATACAATTATACACATTTGTAATTGTGTAATTTGTCCTTATCTGTAGAAACACATTTGTATCTCCATTGTAAGTAATATCTCTGGACGAATTTATCTTCTCTAGCTTTTCGTCTGGGCTCAACTGGCCAGCCCAAAGGCGCCAAACACCCTTCTCAGAATATCATAAGTAAATCACACTTTTAACACCAAATTGAGAATAGTAATGCTGTACGACTCAAATAATAATTAACCCAAATGATGTGGTAAGTTAGTTGTCGTTATCACACACAACATAGGATGATGTGGTTAATGAAAAAACTACTTGTCACATCATTCAAACTGATTTTTTAGGTTGTCTAGCATTAGTAAATTGAGAAAGAGACCGAATGGGGTTGGATTGGAGGGGCATTGATCCATTTTATATTAGAGCAAATTAAAGCCAACTCCCTAAGGTTCAACCTTTCACATCCGGAAACAACTTTATCATTCATTGGCAATGACATCCTTTGATGTTAACCAAAGTTGGTTAAACTTAACCGTTGACCGAGTTTGACCGTCAATTACCAAAATGTCTCTAAATTGTGGAATTAAAAATGTATGAATTTTAAAAATATGAAGAAAAAAAATTAAAAGCAAAAAAGTACAGTAAGTTCAAAAAAATGATTTGAATTTATTTTATTTTATTTGTGGAGATCCAATTTGGATAATCTCCATCAATGGAGTCTGGATGTGAAGATTCAAATTAGATCTTCAACATTTTTTTTTTTTTATAAAAAAATTCTATTAATCTCTGCCGTCCATCTTTGAGATGGAAGGTGGAGATCTATTTTTAAAAATTAGATCCATTTTGTCTAGAATTCTGCATGTTTTTTCGAGCAAGATTCCAAATAGATACCAATGTTAATTGAAAATTTATGCAACTGATGAATTTTAGTAGCTAAACATGTGCATATACACACTGGCCGGGTTAGAATTTTTCTCCTAACATATTGTCCATAGAATTAAAATTTCTGAATCTATCATCACTAATTAAAAGCAGTATATTTATATAATCTAATTGAAGTTAGCTTTTATTTGACATGGCCGGGCAGGTGATTATGATTGCAAATTTAGCTTTGTGCTACAACAATATTGAAGTATTCAGATCTGGAGTGAAATTGAGGCATGGTAAGAAAATCTTTAATGGATATTAATACTTGATGATCTAGATAGAATTACTTTTGGTAGATCATGTAAATTAAAATAGATAAAATCCCCATTGGGTCTAACAGCCTTGTCCTTAAAAGGACCTCATGGGTTTAAGGTTAGCTTTTCTTTATTAATTATACCACTTAACTAATCATGACCCAGAATGATAAGGAGAAAACCCCCTAACAACAAATTATGTTCCACTCAATAGGCCATTGACTGTTTTGTCTTAGGTTGAGATGCTGAATAGAATACAACAAATCTGCAGAAAGTCTGGAGTACCCCTAAACAAATACATTTACTTAGTTACTTTTAGATCTTCTTTACTTTCACGCTCAGCCCAAGCGAATCGAACGCTAATATCGGTTACCACCATTCTCTTTTTCTTCTTTTTCGTTTCTATTTGCTTCCATCATTTTTGCAGGTTGAGTACTCGACACATTCAGTTCAACCAAGGTTAGATCAACAACAAATTATGTTCCACACGTACAATAGGCCTAGGCCAATCCATATTGATCGTTATTGGTGCAACTATTGTGTGTGTGTGTCTTTCCTCTCTTTCCCTCCAGGTCTTGCTGCTAGAATATATATTTTACCAAAGAAGAATGTTGGATGTATACAACGCTCATTTCGAATTCGCTTCTGCCATGAAATCTAAGGTACGTACTTTTTTTTTTTTTTTATTTGTTTGGAAACAGAAGAACTTATGCAGTTTATGATCTTTCAAGTCTAGTCTTTTATGCAAGCTAGCTCCATTTTGTCTTAGGTTGAGATGCTTGATCCCCATGGGCCATGCCATGATTACATTAAGTTGGCTGAATAGAATACAACAAATCTGCAGAAAGTCTGGAGTACTCCTAAACAAAAGGTTTAATTTGCTTTCTCCTTCTTAATTAATTGGCCCATATATATTGTTTCTCTTCATCTCTGAATTTCTCTTCCACATACTTTGTTTAATTTCTGTTTTCTACCAGGAAATTATTTTGCACTAATAGGAGTGAGTTAGCATATAATTCTGCCCTGGTAAGCCTTCATATATGCTAATTAACTTTGTGTATTGGACATATATATATATATATATATATAAATATGTATGTATACATATTTTCTATTATCAGTTCGAACTGACAATAAATATATCAGGACGAAGAATGTGGACCACTAGATTTACATACTTTGACTCAAAGTGTATGCACTTGTTAAAATTTCTCTATAATTTGTAGTCCACATTCTTCGTCCTGATATATTTATTGTCAAGACGAACTGACAATAGAAAGACTGTATATATATAAAGTGTATGTACTTGTTAAAACTTCTCCATAATCTGTGGTCCACATTCTTTGTCCTGATATATTTATTGTCAGTTCGAACTGTTAATAGAAAATCTGTATATATATATATATATATCATATTTATAGTTTTTCAATATATATACAAATATATAACCTGTCAGTCTTTCTATTGTTAGTTCGTCCTGACAATAAATATATCAGGACGAAGAATGTGGACCACAGATTATGGAGAAGTTTTGACAAGTGCATACACTTTGAGTCAAAGTATGTAAATCTAGTGGTCCACATTCTTCGTTCTGATATATTTATTGTCAGGACGAACTGATAATAGAAAATCTGTATAACCTGTTTTCATATATTTAATCTGAAAATAATAATTTCAATAAAGATAAAACGTTATCATGTTATAAATACATTTATTATATAAACAAATAAATTTTGCATAACACATAAGCAAAAGTTAAATAGAAATATCGAATAAAATAAGTTATTATTCGAAGCTTTATTTTTAATTTCACGTGAGAGTCGAGAGTTGGGCCTATGTTTAAAATTGAGTTATTGTGTGAAAAGCAAATTTTGGGCCCCGTTTTTTATTTATTTATTTTTATTTTAAACTTTTTAATTTCGGAATAAATTGGACCATTATTTAAAAAAGAGGTTTGGAGCTAAGGACCTTTTATTTGACTGAAATAAAAACTTAGATCAGGCTTTTAAAAAAATATTTTCGGCTAATTTGTTTTAAAACTCAAAACATGTAACTAAAGGCCCTCTCATATAATGGGCCCTGGGCGGGCGCCCCTCTCGTCCTGTCCCAAGTCCGGGCTCGATATTGAGAGATTCTATCAGATAACCAAAGAAGTAAATATCGATACTTTGACCGAAACGTTTCCGATATTTTTCACATTTTTAGGGATAGATATCAAAATAACATTCAATATCTCCTACATTTCGAGGATATTAGCTATATTTCTGTTATTTCTACTGAAAATTACAAAAAAATTGACCATCTTGGTATATCTTTCGAAAGTTCGAAACCGATATTTACTTTAATTCCTTGCAGATAACCATACTTTAAATCTTATTGCAGATTATTGCGGTCTTCATCTTACTACTATTCCTAATATTTGCATATCTATCCACCAATCGACAGCATAAAACGTGTAAGTTTGTAGCAGAATCAGCTAGCTAGTTGTAATTTCTAGCGAAAATTAATGGTGTTCTCTGGTCTCTTGTTGTGTTTCTGCAGGAATTAATGGCTTCCCTGAATGGGCTGTTGCAAAATGTGTGCCTTGCACTATTTCTCTAGTGTGTAATATGCATCATGTAGTGTTTGTTTGTTTGTTTGTTTAAATATTACAATAATTCGAGATTTGGAAGAGGAGACACGATGTTTTGTCTGCATCAAACTATGAATACGTGGGCTCTTGTTTAGTATTATTAATAATCTTGTAATTGGAGATTGAGCTAGAAGCCAATTTAAAATTATGTTAAAAGTTTATAAAATAATTCATGTTCTTCTTATATACCTTAAATATTGACTCCTATGAAATTCTGTCATGGAAACTTGTTACTCTCCAGAAAATTAAGCCATCCTAACAACTCTATTGTTGGGTGTACAACCAAAGTCCCACATTGGCTAGACATGGGGATGATTTTGGGTATATAAGTATGGAAACAACCTCCATTGGTGTGAGGCCTTTTGGGTAGTCACCCAAGAGTAAATCCGTGCGGGCTTAGGCCCAAAGCGGACAATATCACACCAATGTGGAGAATGTGGGTTCCATACTTATAACAAGTGGTATCAGAGCCGACCCCCAGACTTAGCCAACCGTAGCCGAGCCGAACCAAACCAGGAGGTGGTGGGCCCCAGGTAGCTCGCGATGGGTCCGTGATGTTAGCTCTCGAGGTAGGAAATGCTCCAGTGCTTCACGTAAGGCTTGTGCTCTGGCGCGGTGGAGAGGAGTGACCTCGATGGAGTGCTTCTCCTAGCATTAACGGATGGATGATCGCTTGAGGGGAGGCCCGGACCGTGAAGATAATGATGGTCCTTTGTTCTAGAGGAGGATTGTTGGGTGTGCAACCAAAGTCCCACATTGGCTAGACATGGGGATGATCTTGGGTATATAAGTATGGAAACAACCTCCATTGGTGTGAGGCCTTTTGGGTAGTGACCCAAGAGTAAATCCGTGCGGGCTTAGGCCCAAAGCGGACAATATCACACCAATGTGGAGAATGTGGGTTCCATATTTATAACATCTATATATGTGTATATATATATATATGTATATATTTCATAGAAAATTGAGAATAAACATAAGATCATAGGCCTATAAATTAGCATATAAATTATGTTTTAGCATTCTAGATTAATATATACTGAATCAACTTCATCTTATCTAAATTAATTATATTTTAGCATATAAACTATACTAATTAAAACCAGTATTACTAATAAAAAAGTAGCATTATTGTCTTTGCGTGGGTTCTCTCTCATTGTAGAAAACAAACGTCAAAGTAGATCTCCGAGTAGGTAGGGGTCTCCATTAGGTGGAGGAAGGTCCGGAATCCAGATTCTGGTGTCTTTTTCTTCTTCTAATTTTCTGGTGTGGTTCGTGTGAGGTCAGCAGGAAGTTGTAGACTGAGTGGATTTTGGTGGCTAGGGTTGGATAGGTCGAAGAGGGTGGGATATGGATGCAGAGGAACTTGCGAAACGATGTGCAGCTCTCTCGATCGAAGGAGGGCCCCAACTCTAAATATTAGGGGAGAGTCACATAGAGAGAGCGTTATGGAAGTTTCCCACTGCCTGGTTGGGAAGATTCTCTCGCGAAAACGAGTTAATCGGGAAGCTTTTCAGACAGTGATGACCAAACTTTGGAACACCAAAGGGGGCTTGGAAATTGAAACAGTTGGAGAAAACACCTTCCTATTTCACTTTGACCGATTGGAGGACAGAGCTCTAGTATGGACAAGAGGCACATGGCATTTTAATAATTGTCTCTTGATTTTGGAAAAACTGATGGGACCAGGAGAAATTTCGAAAATGCAGTTCAAGCGAGCGGAGTTTTGGGTACAAAATTTTAACATTCCCCTGATATGTATGAATATGAGAATGGCTAGATTGATTGCGGAGATGATTGGGGAGGTTGTTGAGATACCAGTGGAAAATAGAGAGTGTTGGGGGAAATTTCTAAGGGTTAAGGTAGCCATCGATGTCTCTAAGCCACTATTAAAGGGGGTAATTTTGAATTTGGAGGAATTCGAGACCTCCATTGGGGCTCCAATAAAATACGAACGCCTTCCTGAGTTCTGCTATGGATGTGGAAGAATTGGACACTCTTTGAGGGACAGTGAAGATGAAGACATCAAGGCAAAAGCTATGGAAGGAAGAGGTACAGAGTTTGGATCCTGGCTAAAAGCAACTCCTCCGGTGAAACTAAGGGACCAAAAACAAAAAGACACTAGAGATTTTAGGGGCTCTTTTGAATCCAGATCTGACGATGAGGGGGAGTATGAGGGTAATCAGATGGGAAAGGTACAAAAGGAAATTCAATTAGAGGTAATGGGCCCGTAAAGGAGGACTGAACATACTTTCCCAACAGGGGAGGATCTGATGATGGCGACGGCTTCTGGTTCCAAGGTCAGGGCGGACCCTACGGTGGTCATTGACAAAGATAGTACAAGAGGAAGAGTGCAGAAAGTGATGGAAGATTTTGGGCTCAAAGTGACGCAGCAGATATGAGTGAAGCTGGATGCTGAGATGAAGGGTATTGAGGAGGTGGCAGAAGCTGAGGTAGAGGGTGAGGTGGAAATGAGTCTAGCAAAGGACAATGAGGTAATTCCGCTTTCCCAACAGGGAAGTATGGGCCAAAAGAAGGGCAACAGCAAGGGTAAGGGAACAAGCCCAGGGAGATCAAATGTCCGAAAATGGAGAAGAGCGGCCCGACAGGCTTCAACAACACAAGGTCTGGTGAGCCTCTCTAGCCCAATCAACAAGGCTCTGTTGGCCCAGCAGTTGGCTAGAAATAGAGGTGGAAGTTCTTCTAAGCAAAAATCACCTGGGAACAAAAATAAAACGAAGACTCCACTGAAGAAGGAATCCGGGGAAACAAAATCTGAATCCTCAAGCTGCAAGAGGAAGTTAATCCTTACACCAGAGGAAACTCGGGAGGGAAAGAGAAAAAAGAAAGACTTTGGGGAAGCTGTTCTTGTTGAAGTGAAGGAAGGTGTACTTGATGAATCGGCGAAGCCTAGGAGCCAGGCCCGCTGAACGCCATGAAAATCTTATGTTGGAACGTACGGGGGATGGGGAACCCTCGTACGTTGAAGAAGGTTATCCGGAAACTTTCCACTGAACTGGTTTTTCTTTGAGAGACAAAAATCAAACGTGAGATTGTGAGTATGGCTAAGGTAAATTTAGGCTTTGATAATGCTATAATAGTGGACAGTGCTGGAAAGGGTGGGGGATTGATGCTCCTCTGGAATATCGTTATTGATGTCTCTCTACTTTATTTATCAAAGGGTCACATTGATGTGCGGATTAAAAGAGATGGGGAGCCAAATTGGAGGTTCACTGGGTTTTATGGTAGCCCAAACCACAGGGACATGAGGGACTCGTGGGAATTACTACGAAGACTGAAGCGGGTTGACGAGGCGCCTTGGGTCTGCGGGGGGGATTTTAACGAGATTCTGAGTGTAGAGGACAAGAAGAGAGGGTCAGAGAAATCTGTGCTGGATTTATGTAATTTTAGGAGGGTGGTTGATGATTGTGACCTAATAGATCTTGGGTTTATTGGCCCTAGGATGACATGGAACAATAGAAGGGATGGGGAGGCCAATGTTCAAGAGAGATTAGATAGATTTTTGGCTAATTGTGAGTGGATTGATTGGTTACCAGGGGCTATGGTGCAAAACCTAGGCTTTAATTCATCAGACCACCGTCCGGTGCTATTGGTCTTTGAAGAAGGTTTTAGAGGGGACAGGGTGGACGGAGAAAAAGGCTTCAAATTTGAACCGTTCTGGCTAAAGGAAGGGGAATGTGCTTCTGTAGTCAAGGAGGCTTGGAACTCTAGTGGAGAAGCTAGCTCGATAGACGATCTTAAGAGGAAGTTGGAAATCTGTGCTCTGCGCCTGAAGGGTTGAAGTATGGCTAAATTTGGCTCTCTTAGGAAGAATATTGATTCCCTTCAAAAGGAGATTGAGGGACTTTTGGTTCAAAATCAAATTAAAGGGACAATGAATCAAATTAGAGAAAAAGAGAAAGAACTGGAAGGGCTGCTAGAGAGAGAAGAAATTTATTGGAGGCAAAGGTCCAGGGCAGAATGGTTATCGGTGGGAGACCGAAATTCGAAATTCGAAATTCAAAATTCTTTCACGCCAAAGCTTCGGCACGAAAAAAGAAGAATACCATTGCCAAATTGCATGATGATAGCGGGAGAACTCATGTCTTGATTGATGGTATTACTAACACGGTTAGCCTTGAAACAAATTATAGCACGGTGTGTATAAAACTATCTAGAGGGGGGGTGAATAGATTTTAAGCTTTTTACCCAATTTTTCGTGTTAGTCCAAATTACGAAATTACCCCTAAATAGATAAAGCAATAAATCAAGTATAAAATACGGAAATTAAATAACACTTGATTTTTACGTGGAAACCCTCACGGGAAAAACCACGAGTTAGTAAGTAAGCCACACTCGAACCTCGAATCCACTAAATGTGTAAACGATTACAACCTAATCCCGGAAGTAATCACACACCTACCTAATCCCGGTATGAGTGAACCTAATCCGATTGCTTGCGAATTAAGCAACCTAATCCCGGTCACAACACAAGACTTAATTCTCTAAAAAGAGATTAACACGTTAAGTGAATATATGAATATTCAAATGCAACATAGAGCAAGGGAAACCCTATATGCTTATCTAAGATGATGAATATGCAATTAAAAACAATCCTAGATATTAAAGCTAAATGACATGTCAATTAGCATAGATAATCATAGATTAGAGAAACTTAGATATCTATCATAAAAACAACACTCAATCAAATCAACACAACAATCTCTATCTTGAATATTAGATTATAATCTAAGAACAATCAAGTAATAAAAATAGATGCCATAATAAATTAAACACTAATTATGTATGATAATAGTGAAAAACTTACCAAAGCAAGTGTGATGATCAAAGACCCATGCAAGCAAGCATCCTAGATATGCTAGAGAATGCTAGATGAACTTTGATGCAAATGGATTTTGGTTTGAGTGTTTAATGAGCAAACTTGATTGCTTTCTCTCTTAAAAATCTCTCTTTTGAAAGTAGGGTTCTTGATGATCAAAGAGTCACATTCAGAACAAGAGAAAGTGATGTATTTATAGGCATGAAAAACAGAGCATGTGAAAAGACAAGTTTGCCCCTGAAACGCACCGATCGGTGGTTTCAATCGGTGGCCAGGCCGCCGTTCATAACCGTCGAATTGGCCCGAGAGGAACAGGGGACCAACGACGGTTTCATTTGGCGGTTTCGTGACCGCCGATCCAACCACCGAATCAAACCTGAGATTAAAAATCAATCAGGTGTGAAAACGGCAGTTTCATTCGGGACTGCCGTTTCAACCGCCGAATTAGGCCGAGAGATAAAATTAATCAGGTCTTGAACGGCGGTTTCGAACGGCGGTCGAGACCACCGATCATAACTGCAGAATTTCTCCATATACTACTGGAAGAAAACGGCGGTTTCATTCGGCGGCCAGGCCGCCGATCATAACCGCCAATCACCAACAAAGGTGAAAACCAAGAAGAAGCCAAGGGCATTCTTTGTAGGCGGTCCTCGCGCTAAACCAAGCACATTCTAGTGCATGCGCGGACGTTTCCGAAAACTATCGGGAAACGAATTACAAGACAACAAGACACAATTACACATAACAAAATATAACACATAAGTGCAAGTGTGAAATGTGACAAGTAAAGAGAATGCACACATATGCAATGTATGTTAAGTGTGTGTGTGCAACTAATCTCTTTAAAGAAAAGTAAGCACATAGAAATTTACCTTCGGTGCTTATCAAGACGAGGTCTTCAAAGGGGTTGAGCAATAGCATCGATACCTAGGCTACCCTTACAAGAACCCCCAACATGTGGTTTGTCCACGAAATGAGCCAATCAACAAATGGGAACCTTACAAGCCTCTACTTTTCTTCTTTGTTTCGCTCTACTAATCCCTTAATAGAGGATATTGAAAAGGCTACTGAGGGGGTTGTCAGTAGGGTAAATCCGTATATGAAGGCATTGCTGGACGAATCGTTCTCGGGTGAGGAAATTAAGTGTGCAGTTTTTGATATGGGGCCGACAAAAGCTCCAGGCCCGAACGGTTTTCACGCTGTATTTTTTCAGAAGTTTTGGGACATTATGGGGTCGGAGGTGTCGAAAACCTACCTGAAAGTCCTTAACGGGGAGGAATCTATTAGGAATTTTAATGATAGTAACGTGGTTTTGATCCCAAAGAAAAGGAATCCTTGCAATCTAAAAGACTTCAGACCAATGAGCTTATGCAGTGTGGTGTACAAGATTGTCACAAAGACCCTCGCTAACAGGCTAAAGCTGGTGATCCAGGATATCATAGATCCTTACCAAAGTGCCTTCGTCCCAGGTAGGCTAATCTTTGACAATGCTCTCTCCTCTTTTGAACTTCTTCATTCTATTTCTAAGAGAAATAGCGGGAAAGTTGGGTGGGCTACGATTAAACTTGACTTGAGCAAAGCTTATGATAGGGTAGAGTGGCTCTTTTTGACGACAGTTTTGAAGAAATTAGGCTTCTCTGAGAAATGGGTGTCGATGGTCAGTGAGTGTATTTCCACCTCTAGTATGAGCTTTGTAATTAATGGCAAGGTGAGGGGGAAGATTAAACCTTCCAGAGGCCTTCGACAAGGCTACCCACTATCACCCTATTTGTTCCTTTTTTGTGCTGAGATTTTCTCTCATCTTTTGAAGAGGGAGGAATGTGATGGGTCTGGTTTGGGGATTAGAATTTGCAAGGGTAGCCCACTTATTAGCCACTTGCTGTTTGCGGATGATAGCCTTCTCTTCCGCAAAGCTTCCAGGGAGAGTGGTCTGAAGATCAGAGAAATCCTAGGAATTTATGAGAAAGCCTTAGGCCAACAAATAAACCTTCAGAAATCTGGGGTTACCTTCAGCCCTAACACTGCTGTTTCCGTCAGGCAGGACATTCAATCCTTGTTTGGGCTTGAAATTGCACAAAGCCACGATAAATACCTTGGCCTTCTGGTCTTGGTAGGTAGGAATAAGAAAAGGGCCTTTAACGAAATTCGTGAGAAAGTGTGGAACAAATTGCGGGGTTAGAAAGGGAAGGTTTTCTTAGTATGAGGGAAGGAGATCCTTATTAAAGCAGTGGCACAAGCTGTTCCCACCTATCTTATGAGTATTTTTCAACTCCCTGTTACTCTTTGTAAGGAGCTTAACTCCATGATTCTTGGTTTCTGGTGGGGGAACAAGGATGGTAAGAAGAAAATCAACTAGGTGAGCCGCGAGAAAGTTTGTCTTCCTAAATCGATGGGGGGTATGGGTTTTAAAGATCTGTCGGCTTTTAATCAAGCGTTGCTAGCTAAGCAGGCATGGAGACTTGTGGTCAATCCAGACTCCCTAGCTTTCAAGGTACTGAAGGCAAAATATTTCAAGAAGTGTAATTTCCTCGAGGTGACTGTGAAACCAGGTTGTTCTGTGGTTTGGAGAAGCATTCTATGGGGGAAGGAATTGCTTATGAAGGGTATTAGGTGGAATGTGGGGAACGGGGCTAGTATCTCTGCTTTCGGGGATCCTTGGATTCCACGCCCTTTCTCTTTCCGGCCTGTTACGCAATGTTCGAGAAGGGATATTAGGGTGGCAGAGTTTATAGATAAACAAGGGCATTGCTGGGACTTGGGTAAGCTACGGGAGCATTTTCTGGAAATTGATATTGAGTTGATCTTATCGATTCCCGTTAGCCTTAGGGATAGAGAGGATTTTTTGTTGTGGCACTTTGATAAAAAAAGGAATCTATAGTGTTAAAAGTGGGTACAAACTAGCCGTTGAATCCAAATGGAGGAGTCTGTGCTCGAGTTCGTGCCATAAGGGGGAGTGGTGGAAATTAATGTGGAATTTAGATATCCCGTCGAAGGTTAAAGTCTTTCTCTGGAGAGTCTGCAACAACGCAATACCTTCCCTTGAGAACCTCCATCGTAGGAAGATTCCGATGAACCCGTGTTGTGGCTGCTGTGAGGAGGAAGTAGAATCAGCTGCTCACGCTCTGTTCTGGTGTAGAGGGGCGGAAGAGGTGTGGGAGATTACTGAGTTTGGGGTTTTTCTGGAGGCTTTTAAGGGGCTTGGATGCTTTGATGTTCTTTGTGGGATGGCTCTAAAAGTCAGCCGAAAGGCCTTAGCTCGGTTTGCTCTAGTGCTATGGGGAATCTGGTTTAACAGGAATCAGCGGGTGCACAGTAAGGCCGGGAGAAGCCCCGATGAGCTTATTTCTGACTGATTTATTGGATGAATTCCAAGGGACACGGGAGGCCCTCTCTCATACTCTTCATTCTTCTGGCCCTTCTTTGGCTATTTCTGGTTGGTGCCCTCCTCCTCCTGGGAGCTTGAAACTCAATTCAGATGCTGCAGTTTGTCCAGGCAGGTCTACTTTTGGTATTGGGGCTGTGATCAGGGATTCCGAGGGTCAGGTAGTGTTGGCCTTATCGAAGCGGATGCGAGGATCCTTTTCGGTTGAAGTTTGTGAGGCTTTGGCTCTCCGTGAGGGTTTATGCTTGGCAAAGCAGCATGGTCTTTCCGTTGGGTGGGCTGAGGTTGATGCCGCTAACGTTGCTGTTGGCGTTTCTTCTTCAAAGTCCTGCATGGCTGCATGAGTGCTGCTCGCTTTGTCTTCGATGATATTTCCAGCCTTTGTAAGGACGTGGGGGTGTCCAAATGCAAGGCAATTCCAAGACGTGGGAATGGTCTTGCTCACAACCTCGCGTCTTTGGTTGTCTCTCCTTCGAGAGACCAGGTGTGGCAAGGGTATTGCCCTCAGTTTCTGTTGGCTAGCTGCTAGTTCTAGCTTGTTTGTTTATTTCAAAAAAAAAAAAAAATTAAAAAAAAAAATTAAAAACAGTATTTATATATAGAGAGTAATGTATAAGAGGTTGGCAGCGGAGATTATGTCGTGTCCTCATCGAACCAACTTCGCTTATGGGCTTTATCTCAATATCTTGGCCCACTATCATCGAGTCAAGGGTTTGACTCGGCCATCCTATCTTCACTTATTGGGCTTTTTCTCCCATTTACGAATTTGACCACTTTTTTTTTTTTTTTTTCAATTAATTTATATAGGAACGATACAAAATATTCAAGTGGAACACAAAAAGAAAACAAAGAAACGCAAAACTAGTTTATTATAAGTTGAAGCAGACAAACACCACACAACACAAGATATATAACTAATCAGCGATTAACAGCTTGTAGCGATTGATTTTATTAGATGCTGACAGACCTCTAATTCGATCGAGCAATGTACAAGGTAGTTCCAGGTCCATATATATATATAATTTGCTTATATAGGAACAGGATCTGTAAGCAATGATTCAACATAAGCTTGCATCTCTCTCCCAACCCGTGTGAAATAATCATCCTTTTCGTACATAAGATATATGATTCTTGGATAATTGAGAATAAACATCAGCATAGGCTTGGGCAGATCACGATCATCAGCAAGTCTCAGACATTCTTTATTTACATCCTTCCATGCATTATTTACAAGTTTTCGCAATTCTTCATATGCCTCTTCCTCCGATACTCCAGATTGTTTCATGTAAATTTCAACGCTTGATATATCGTGTCCCCGCTTTTGCTCAAACTGCATACAACAATTAAAATTTTTCTTAAAATATATAAATAGTAGGTTTCAAGTGCGTACAATTCACACCGTTTTTAGTACATACAGACAGATTGTGTACATGTGGCCTGTTGTGTCCAGGTCGTTTAATTAGTCCATACAAAAATATAATGGTTAGTATTAGAACTTAATAACATAGTCATTAATTATGCATACCTTATGTGTTTTGATGTCATCCAAGAGTCTGAAATCTAATTCTGAAGATGTGATGATTGCAGGTCTACTCAACACCCAATCGAAGGTCTCTTTTGTTACAGTGCAGTCCAGGGTGACTAGCAACAGAGTTGTGATCGTACCTAAACCAGCTATTACTAGCCCTGCCTGCAAGTACTCCTCCATTGTCGGAATTCGTTTATCATTGATCCATCTGGCCTCGTCTAAACTGGCTCGAACCACCTTTTTCATCTGTCATACATTAAAGTAATTAATTACAAATAAGGTTCGGTTTATAAAAGAAATATATTAAAAAAAAAAAAAAAATCAGAACCAAAGTTAAGTTGGTCCTGAATTTTCTTTTTCCCAACCAACATGACTGAAGGTGATATATTAAATTAAGCAAGAGGTGATTAATAGTTTCATTTCATACTATTTCTTTCACATAGTCAACTCGATATGAAGACCATCCTTTATTTGAAATTTCTTCCTCAATTTCTTCACCAAAATCCAAAAAAGACTTGTAAATGATTTGCATGTATTCTGGAAGTTGGTCCATACAACTTGCATCCCACCTGAAAATCAAAATAATTAATTCTCCAAATTATAAAATTAGAAAAGTTTTATTATGATCATTACAATCAAACCTCTCAATTGCTTCGGCAAAAAGCATGAGCTCTTCAAGTGTGCCATATGCATCGTATGTATCGTCTATAATGGTTAAAATATGTATTGCTTTGGCAATTATTATTCTAGCAAGAGAGTATTGGAGATCGGGAACCATTCCAAGTATCCAAAAATAACCCTCGACCATTCTATCTCTCGCAAAAGGTAACTTTCCGGTGAAATCCAAATCCTTCGCCCATCTAAAACACATTATAATTAGTAAATAAATATGTGAATTGGAATTTATCGTAAATAAAATTCGTAACAAATTAAACGTAACTCACCTACAAAGTTGGCTAATTTCTTTCTTGTGCAATGATTGAAGTAGATTGAAATCGATTTTTGCAAGCTTTAGTAAAGCTTGGTTATGTGAAAGCTCATGATCTTGGTAGATGGAGATGTAACGCCTAGCTTCGATCCTTGGAACACGCTTGTGCAAGGGCCGGCGTAGAGCATGAATTACTTGTTCTTCCTGAGGATTGCTTAAATGATCATGATCATTAGTAACCACGGAGGAGTACGACTGAAGATGAGTGGTGGTGAATTCAATGGCCTCGTCAAGTATATCCTCTCCAAGTCTCCATGCATACCAACATGAGCTGCTTCATATAAGCTCAACATTCCTGACACATCACTGGCCAAGGACTCCTTGAAATTGCCTTTATTATCTTTGAACTTGTTGAATATATCTGATAATAATATACATACATATATATGATCAAATGAAGGGATAATTTCATATAATCATTCGAATTATTTAAATAATTATCAATTTAGTCCTTGTTGTTTAATCTGCATGCATCAAAAAAGGTCCTTATTGTTTCATTTGACTATCAAAAGAGTCATTAATTATTATTTCAAGTTTAAAGTCGAAAACATTGAGCAGAAGTGTGAAGATCATATTGATCATGAGCATCAATAACATTATAAGTGTTGTAGAGATGTTGTAATACTTGTTGAACCTCTGTTTCAAAATGGTATCCCACACCCAGCCGCTCGATTGCATCGATGAGATCAAGCTGCAGCTTTGGTAAAGAATTGTTAACAGCAGCCAACAGCTCCTTTCTCACTTGTTCCTTGAGTTCTTCAATCTCTTGTAATTGACTGGCAATATGGATCTACATATATATAAACAAATGTTATGATTTTTTTTTTTTTTTTAAGTACGGCGCCCCTGACCATAGAAACATAATGTGTGTATATATATAATATAGAAATGTACATGATATGCATTAATTAAAATACAACCTCGGCTTGTTCAGAATTGTAGTTGATGAAGCTATCACCCCAAATGCTCGGAGGAAACTCTGCTGTCCGACGAATTTCTCTGGCGTTATCAGAAACCTGTGAGACTTGACTGGTAGACATGTTGATGGCAGCAGCAAATTAAGAGAGCTACACAAGAGTATACACAACAGATTAATTGTGATTTAGGTACAAGAATTAGATGCGACTTAAAATCAGTATTTATAGAGCAATGCCTTGGGGTTGGGGGATCACTTATTTTTTTAACAAAGTGGACATACATTCACATATAAATTAAACTTCTCTTCAATTCAATTCAATTATTCAACATATTAGGTTGGCTTGTTAATAACATTTTACATGTGTTTTACTTTTGAATTGTTAATATCATTTTACATATATATGTTTTAATTTTGAATTATTTGAAGTTAATTGTAGACAAGACATGCAATAGCAAGAATTATGTGGAGTTTTGGTAGGACTCATAGGATGTGTCTCATGATTTCATAATCGTTGGATGAATCATCCAACAATTAAGAATGGTTTCAGCATAATTAGTGGTCTTTTCAATTTACATTATTGGTCTATTGATAGGCAAACCATTGATTAGTGGGGGTTTCTTTCTTTCATGTTGGAAATAATAATAATAATAAAACATAAAACTAATAAAAAAATTAAGCAGCATGAGTTTCTTGTTTTTATCTGTATTTGCTTTTAAAGATACTATAGATTTAAGAAAAAAAAATACAAATAATTCAGGGTTTGAGTGGGATACTTCCTGATATGTATGCATGAAGGGTACTATACTACCATTGGACCAACCTCCGTTTCATGCGGTGATACCATATATATATATATATATAATATCTAATTGCCTATCTAGATCAGATAATTTTTTGAAGCATTTTGTTATTGGTAACATTCAAGCATTTTATATATATAATATTTTGTTTTCTGTTTTGATGAGTCCATCGGTTAAATTATTATTATTATTATTTATATTTTTTACTGTAAAAGTAGTTGGATGTGACAAGATGAATGTTTAATTTGCATTTATAATGAACACATTCAGGACCCCTCCAATAATCACCATAAATGCTTAAAATATGATTTTATTAAAATATATATATATGGTTAATTTAGAATGTATTTTTACATAATATTGTTGATATATCCTTAAAATATCCATGATATTTATGTGAAATGTCCACGATATTTTCGTTAATGTAAAATGAAAAATTGATAATATTCTCTAATGTTTTTATATGTATATATTTTAATTTGATGTAATATATTTCTATGACATGAAAATTGAGTACGGAATAAACATAAAATAAAAATTTTAAACTATTCAGAAATTAGAAGTAAAGTTATATATTGTAAATTTGTAATAGACTTATTCATTAATAAAAATAAAAAAAATGCAAGAAAACCATTGTATGAATCAATACACTAAGCTTGAACCACATGTACATGTCTTCATTTTAATTGGTATTTAAACGTTTATATCTGTATGATACAAACTATTAGAGAATGAAAGTTTAATATAAGATTTTCAATTCTATACGGCTTGTATGTGCATTATATTCATATTTATACCATATAGTTGTTAGGTATTATATGTCTTTGAAACAATTGTGTTTTTTTTTTCTTTGTTAGCTTATTGATTATTTTATCATTTTAAAGTTAATTTCATTTAAAATTTTATATTTTTAAGCCTAATTTCCCTACTATCCATAAATTTTACATCAATATCCATCAATATAGATATTTTCTCCATATTTCTACCAAATCGTAGTGCTGATATATCCATCGATATGAATATTTTCAACATTGGTTGAAAGACATGTTCAATTCTAACAAGTTTTCATGTTTGATGGACCCATCAATTAAATTATTATTATTTATTTTTTTAAAAGGCACAAATGTTTTTTCAAATTTTCTTTTCTTTTCAAAAAAAGAAAAGAAAGGCACAATTATTTTTTTCTTAAAGGGAAAGCCACCGTTTATTTTTAATTAATTTTTTTTATTTTATATAAAATTATAAATCTATTAAAAAATAATAGAAATGAGAGAATGATATCTTCATTTACCCATTAACATTTTACCATATTGATAATAACAATAATAATAATTATTATATATTATGTATATAGTTTGATTATTGTAATAATTCAATGACGAATAGATATCTATTTAAATTAGTATTTAATATTTTATTATATTTGTTTTGATAAAAGAAGACAAAAATCATTATTTAATTGCTTTTACTATTACAACATGATAAAAAAAGGATGGGGGTTTAGCCGTTTAGGTATTGGGAAAATTTCCGATAAGAATAAAAGCTTATTAGCAAAGTGGGTTTGGAGGTTTGGAAAAGAGAGCGATTCTCTGTGGAAAAGGGTGCTATGCGCAAAATATGAGGTCTCTTCTTAAGCTATTTGGTGGAATTGGGATCATATGTCTTCGGTGTTTGCTTTTGTGAAGGCTGTGGGGTGGTTTATTGAAGGGTGATTCTGTTTCAGCTAGAGTCCAGAAGGAGGGATGGAAAGTGATTCTAGGTTGTGGTAATAGGGCCCGTTTGTGGGAGGATTTAGTTTGGGATTCGGTTCCTCTGAAAGAGGCTTTTCCTAGGATTTATACTTTTTCTAGTGTTAAGGATGGTGTGGTTAATCAGTATGGAGAATGGGTAGGTTCGGTTCGGAAGTGGAAGATTTCTTTGAGAAGGCATTTATTTGATTAGGAAGTGGATCAATGGAACAATCTTATGGTTTTTTTACAGAGCATTCGGTTGAAGAGGCATTTGGACGATGATGTTGCATGGAATCTGAGTCAAAATGGTTGTTTCTCGGTTAGTTCATTTCGTATCAGACTGGAGAGTTTTGGTAGCGTTGAGTCGTCTTTGAGCTCTTTGTTATGGTATGGGATTTGTCCTCCCAAAGTGGAGATCTTTGTGTGGCAGTTATTGAGGGGCAGAATTTTGGTGAAAGATGTCTTGTCTAGGTTTGGTTTGGTTTGGTTATTGAAGGTTCTCAGCTCTGTCCTCTTTGTAACTCAGCTGTGGAAACTCAGGACCATCTGTTTTTGTTATGTCATTGGTCGTGGTATCTTTGGTCTATTTGTATGAGGTGGTGGGATGTGTCGTCCTGTGCTTTTAGTTCGATTTCTAGTTGGTTTCTTGGCTGGACTGATCTATGTCCTTCCAAGAGTAGCTGTAGAGTGTGGTGTACTTTATTTTTTGCTGTTGTTTGGTCTATCTGGGAAGCTCGCAATAAGCTCGTTTTTGAAGGAAAGGAGGTCGAGTGGGGTTACACTAGAGACTTGATCAAGTTTAGGGTGGGGTGGTGGTTTAAAAACCATGGTAAAGGATCTAATGTGCCTATAAGTTCTATTCTTCTCAATATTTCGACCATCTGCAAGGAGTTTACGAAAAGGAAAGTTGCTCTTATGGAAGCTTGGATTCCGCCAGTTGCTAATGTGCTTAAATTCAAAGTTGACGGTGCTACTAAAGGGTGTCCGGGAATGGCGGGTATCGAGGGTGTCTTGAGGAATTCAACTGGTAAAGTTTTGTGCCTCTTCTCTTGTCACGTGGGCATTCAGCGTTCTAATTCTGCTAAAATTATGGCTATCTTGAAAGCTTGCAAGATTTGTTTGTCCAGGGAGGATCTTGGTAACAAGGACATTTTATTGGTCAGTGATTCGAAAGTTGCAGTTTCATGGGCACTTGGTGAGGGTATTGGCAATCTTGATAATTGGGAAACTATTGTCGACATTAAGGATTGCTTAAAAGTTCTACCTCGTTTGTCGGTTGTTTATAGTTCTAAAGCTTCTAATTCCTTGGCGGACAGCCTGGCAAAGAGGGGTTCGTCGGCAACTGAGGATGTGGTGGAATGGAGCATGGATGGTTGAGGGTCCGGTGTCTGTTGTTGTGGGGTGTTTTTGTTTCTCTGTTTTGCTTTTCTGTTTGGGTCTTTTGGTGCTTGTGGGGCTGCCTTGTTCTTGTTGTTGCCTTTTAGTGTGGTGTTGGGTGAGTTTGTGCTCGCTGTTTATTGCAGGTGGGTGGCTTTTGGTGCTTGTTGGATGTTTTGTTTTGTTGTGCTACTTTCTGTAGCAGTTTCTAATAAAGCTTGAACATTTCAAAAAAAAAAAAAAAAAAACATGATAAAAAAAATATCTTCAAAATAATTACATTTAATGCAAATTATAATATTAATACTTTATATATATATATAGAAAAACAAAACACGTTTTTTTGTTGTTGTTGTTTTAAAGCATTAAAAAAGATATGTTCATTGAAGAAAAACTCTAACACGTTTCACGTTTCACGTTAAACGTGAAACGTGTTAGAGTTTTTCTTCGATGAACATGTCTTTCAATGCTTTAAAACAAAAAAAAAACGTTTTCGTTTTGTTTTTCTATATATATATATATATATCAATTTTTCATAAAATATATCAGGACGAAAAATATGGATCATTAGATTTACATACTTTGATTCAAAGTGTATGCACTTGTCAAAACTTCTCCATAATCTGTGATCCACATTCTTCGTCCTGATATATTTTATATCAGGACGAACTGATAGTAAAAAGACTATATATATATAAATAAAGTAATAATATTATAATTTGCATTCAATGTAATTATTTTGAAGATATTTTTTTATCATGTTGTAATAGTCAAAGCAATTAAATGATGATTTTTGTCTTCTTTTTTTTCAAAACAAATATAATAAAATATTAAATACTAATTTAAATATATATTCATTCGTCATTGTATTATTATAATAATATACATAATATATTATTATTATTATTGTTATTATCAATATGGTAAAATGAAGATATCATTCTCTCATTTCTATTATTTTTATTAGATAAATTATAAATTATAATTTTATATAAAATAAAAAATAATTAATTAAAAACAAACGGTGGCTTTCCCTTTAAGAAAAAAAATAATTGTGCATTTCTTTTCTTTTTTTGAAAAGAAAAGAAAATTTGAAAAAATAATTGTGCCTTTCAAAAAATAAAAAATAATAATTTAATTGATGGATTCATCAAAAACGAAAACTTGTTAGAATTGAACATGTCTTTCAACCAATGTTAAAAATATTCATATCGACGGATATATCAGCACTACGATTTGGTAGAAATATCGAGAAAATATCTATATTGATGGATATTGATGTAAAATTTATGGATAGTAGGGAAATTTGACTTTAAAATATAAATTTTTAAATGAAATTAACTTTAAAATGATAAAATAATCATTAAGCTAACAAAGAAAAAAAAACACAATTGTTTCAAAGACGTATAATAGCTAACAACTATATGGTATAAATATGAATATAATGCACATTCGAGCCGTATAGAATTGAAAATCTTATATTAAACTTTCATTCTTTAATAGTTTGCATCATACAAGATATAAACGTTTAAATACCAATTAAAATGGAGACATGTGTGGTTCAAGCTTAGTGTATTGATTCATACAATGGTTTTCTTGCATTTTTTTTTTTTTTTTAATGAATTGGTCTATTACAAATTTACAACTTCTAATTTCTGAATAGTTTAAAATTTTTATTTTATGTTCATTCCGTACTCAATTTTCTTGTTATAGAAATATATTACATCTAATTAATATATATATATATATATAAACATTAAAGAATATTATCAAATTTTCATTTTACATTAACGAAAATATCGTGGACATTTCACATAAATATCATGTATATTTTAAGGATATATCAATAATATTATCATATTTTAAGCATGTATGGTGATTATTGGAGGGCTCCTGAACGTAGTCATTATAAATGCAAAATTAAATATTCATCTTGTCACATTCAAGTATTCAACCACTTATACAGTAAAAAAATATAAATAATAATAATAATAATATTTTAACCGATGGGCCCATCAAAACAGATAACAAGAAGAATAGAAGGTGTTAGAGTTTTTCTTCAATGAACATGTCTTTCAATGCTTTAAAACAAAAAAACGTGTTTTGTTTTGTAATTATTTTGAAGATATTTTTTTATCATGTTGTCCTATACTATATAAAAGTGTGTGATATTTCAGTTCAATTATAGCAACTTTTTTTTTTTTTCTTCTTTTAATTTCTTTAAATGTAAAATTACAATTACAACCCTTAAAGTTTATATAATTACTTAATAGATAGTTTAGTAAGATTTCAATTATAGCATCCTTTAGATTTGCATTGAACGTCGATTGACAACTACAACCCTTCAAGTTTATATAATTACTTAATAGACAAATCATAGTAATAGTAACACAACAAGGACTATATAGTAAGGATTTTTTATTATTTTAAATTGTAAAATGAGACTGGGGATGAAAATATAATTTTCCATGTATTTAATGTGTTGAAAAAGAAAAGGGAATTATATAGGGGTGGAAATGTAATTTATGTGAAACTTTATGACTTGTGGATTATGCAATGGATGTGTGTACAGTGAAATACAGTAAAATTTTTTTTAGAAAAAATCCAAGCATGGTTTCTAGTCAAATAGAAAAATAATTAAATCATCCACATGAGTTTAAGACTTCCTCAAGGTATTATATCAATGTAATAACATTTACATGAACTAAAACTGTATGTGTTATATTAACATTTCTTATTTTTCAAATATATGTATATTTACAAATATGAAACTCAAATACTGATTTAAGCACATGCCCTGCATGTGCTCCAAAACCTAGTAATAGTAAAAGCAATTAAATGATGATTTTTATCTTCTTTTTTTCAAAATAAATATAATAAAATATTAAATACTAATTTAAATATCATATTGATCATGAGCATCAATAACATTATAACTGATAAGTGTTGTAGAGATGTTGTAATACTTGTTGAATCTCTGTTTCAAAATGGTATCCCACATCCAGCCGCTCGATTGCATCGATGAAATCAAGCTGCGGCTTTGGTAAAGAATTGTTAACAGCAGCCAACAGCTCCTTTCTCACTTCTTCCTTGAGTTCTTCAATCTCTTGTAATTGACTGGCATTATGGATCTACATATATATAAACAAATGTTATGATTTTTTTATATATATTTTTTTAAGTACGGCGCCCCTGACCATAGAAACATAATGTGTGTATATATATAATATAGAAATGTACATGATATGCATTAATTAAAATACAACCTCGGCTTGTTCAGAATTGTAGTTGATGAAGCGATCACCCCAAATGCTCGGAGGAAACTCTGCTGTCCGACGAATTTCTCTGGCGTTATCAGAAACCTGTGAGACTTGACTGGTAGGCATGTTGATGGCAGCAGCAAATTAAGAGAGCTACACAAGAGTATACACAACAGATTAATTGTGATTTAGGTACAAGAATTAGATGTGACTTAAAATCAGTATTTATAGAGCAATGCCTTGGGGTTGGGGGATCACTTATCTTTTTAACAAAGTGGACATACATTCACATATAAATTAAACTTCTCTTCAATTCAATTCAACATATTAGGTTGGCTTGTTAATAACATTTTACATGTGTTTTACTTTTGAATTGTTAATATCATTTTACATATATATGTTTTAATTTTGAATTATTTGAACACTACAAGAAATTTGGTCTATGACAACACGCAAAATATGTTGTTAAAATCTTTCGCAACGCGCGACTGTATGTTGCTGATGCGCCTGTTGCCAAAAGTTCAAAAGCTTTTCGCAACGTGCAGAGTGAGTTGTCTTAGCACAACAACAACAACATACTATGTGCGTTGCCATAGATAAAAGACAACACACGTTAGACGTTGTCTTAAACATTTAAGACAACCCATTGAGTGAGTTGTGGTAAATAAAAGACAACATGCGTTGAATTTGTTCGTAGATGTTGTCTTAACATTTACAACAATATACACTATGTGTTGCCTTAGACAGTTACATCAACACGCACTGTGTGTTGTCGTAGCCCATAAAAAAAAAATGAAGAAAAGAAATAATAATAATAATTGAAAAGAAAAGAAAAGAAAATTTGAAAAAATAATTGTGCCTTTCAAAAAATAAATAATAATAATTTAATTGATGGGTCCATCAAAAACGAAAACTTATTAGAATTGAACATGTCTTTCAACCAATGTTGAAAATATTCATATCGATGAATATATCAGCACTACGATTTTGTGGAAATATCGAGAAAATATCTATATTGATGGATATTGATGTAAAATTTACGGATAGTAGGGAAATTAGGCTTAAAAATATAAAATTTTAAATGAAATTTACTTTAAAATGATAAAATAATCAATAAGCTAACAAAGAAAAAAACACAATTGTTTCAAAGACATATAATATCTAAAAACTATATGGTATAAATATGAATATAATGCACATACGAGCCGTATAAAATACGAAAATCTTATATTAAACTTTTGTTCTCTAATAGTTTGCATCATACAATATATAAATGTTTAAAAACCAATTAAAATGAAGACATGTGTAGTTCAAGCTTAGTGCATTGATTCATACAATGGGTTTTTTTTTTTTTTTTTTTTTTAATGAATTGTTCTATTACAAATTTACAATATATAACTTTACTTCTAATTTCTGAATAGTTTAAAATTTTTATTTTATGTTCATTCCGTACTCAATTTTCATGTCATAGAAATATATTACATCAAATTAATATATATATATAAACATTAGAGAATATTATCAATTTTTCATTTTACATTAACGAAAATATCATGCACATTTCACATAGAGAGTTTCTCCTTACAATCCACAAATTATCTATTTACATTCAATTTTAATTTATTTTTTTATTAATGACAATTTTAACCTGAATTAAAATTACTAAACAAGACAAAAAAAATTTAAAGACATTCCAAACTAATTAAATTATTAAAAAATGAAATTCTCTCTCTTAAATTATTAAATTAAATATTACCTATTAAACTCTATCTCATAAATCTATTATTACCATATTAAACACACACTCTCTCTCTCTCTATCTCTCTCTCTCCATTTTTTTTAAAAAATAAAATAAAAATAAATCATATCTCCATACTTTCTCGATCCTGATTAATAATTAAAGAACAAAAAAAACTTATGAATATTTTTATTTTTTACTAATAGTAGTGTATATATATATATATTAAAATTTTAAATTTAAAAAAAAAAAATAGATATATGAAAACTTGATTTGTTGCAATTAAATTCCATTAAACTCAGAATTTCTAAGATTAATGAAAGAATTAAAGTTCTCTAGGCAATCACATACCTACAAAAGTAACAAAAAAACATTTTCATATTTCGATTTTTTTTTTTTAAAAGGTACTTGTTTTTTTTTTTTTTTTTTTTTAATATATACATATATACGGTTCCTAAAAATAAAAAAATCAAGCTTATTCGTAATTTTTTTTTCTTAACTGTTATGGGTCGTTTGTTTTTTCCACTTAAGACTTAATGAGTCTGAATTGAACTCATTAAGTTGTTTTGTTTGTTTTTTTTAAGTGGTCAAAAAACTTTAAAAAAAAGTAAGAAATCCTAACTTTTAACTTAATTCCAAATCACTGAATTATAATTAAAATATTTTCTTCCAAGTCTATCCTAAAAAAAAAAGATATATTTCTAAATTTATCCTAATTTGATATGGTGTAGAATTCTTTCTTTTAACGTATTTCTTATTTTAAAGGGCTTTTAGAAAGAAAGAAAGAAAAAAAAAAAAAACCCTAATCACTTTTCATATTGAAATCTTCCTGGGATTAAACAATTGAATTTCTCTCCTACCAATCCTGGTAGGAACTCTTTAATTTTTATTTTTTTTCATCTACGGTGTAGTGGCAGTTATAGAACTCTTTAAATATAATCTAGATAATTTGTTATGATTGTCATAGTTGCAGTTATATAATTTATCAAATATTCTTTTTGTGGTTGCATTCGATATTGAGTAGATTTTGTGGCTTAAAGAATTTATAGAATAATTGTTTATATATATATTTATATGTACCGGTGTATATCATTTAGGGACCTATTCAAGAAAAAAAAAAAAAAAATGGTTTCTGGTTTCATATGATCCAAGAAACCCAAAAAAAAAAAAAAAAAAAAAAAATAGTTTCTAGAATTATATACTAGATATTTAGACAATATGTAAAATTGAATTTGATTTTTTTTTTCTTACAATAAATTGAACTTGAACTTTGTTTGGATAATAACATGCAAAATTATAATTCTAGATGAATTTTTTGTTTTGTTAAATTAAAATTTGTTTGCGGAAGAACATGCAAAATCTTATAAAGAGTGTTGCATGTTAAATTATTTCTTTTAATTAGTATGGGTATAGATGTAAAATTACTTTTTTTTTTTCAGACAATTTTATTTTTAAAAAACAAACATGTTGACAGTACATTCAGACGTGAGAAAAAAACAAACAAACATGTCATTCAGATTAGGTTTCAGTCACTACTCAGTCTTTAGTAAAATTCAGGACTATTCAGTCTTCAGACAAAAAAACAAACTACCCCTTAGCCTTGTTTGAGAAAGAATGGGGATAGAAAATTAGAAATATGTATTGGAGGAGAGAGAGTTTAATATGGTAATTAAAAATTTAGGAGAGAATGTTTAATATGCAATATTTAATCTAATGATTTAGGAGAGATTTTTTTATTTATTATTTTATTTTATTTTATTTTTTATATTTTTTTTAGGAGTGTCAAAAGCTAAAAAGGATAATCTTGGAACAAAATGAAGTGTCTTTAGATTTTTTATTTTTATTTTTTAATTTAAATTTTGAGAATGAAGTGTCTTTAGAAAAGAAGAAGTGTAAAAAGAAAAAATTGGATTGTCAAAAGAAGCTCTCTTTCACATAAATATCATGGATATTTTAAGGATATATCAGTAATATTATGTAAAAATACATTCTAAATTAACCATATATATATATATATATATATATATATATATATATATATATATATATATATATTAATAAAATTGTTATTAATAAAATTGTTGTAACACATATGTGGAATGTGGCTTTCCACCAAAATATCTTATTCTTTGGCTTCTTGGACACACCAAGACACATGGAAGCTTGGCATTCATTACTTGGTCACCAAGCACATATAAATAGAAAATTACAATATTACCCCCTTTGTTTTTGTTTGCCTATATATATGGCTTTATTGTAAATGAAAAAGACATGTGTGATTAATAGTGAACTCTCATCCAAATTCAAAGGCAATATATTTTCTCCCATCTTTGTCTCTCTCGCCTCTCTCATCTCCTCTTCTTTTAATTCTTATCTATCTACTCTTTGGTTAATTATGTTTATCTACTCTTTAATTAATTGATGTTCACATATTCTTATAATATTTATCATAACACGTTATCAGCACGATGCTGTTATTTCCAGAGCCTGAAGCCTCTGAATTTATTATCACTAGAACCTGAAGTTCCTAGATTTATTTCCAGAACCTGAAGTTCTAAATTTATTATTACTAAAGCCTGAAGCTTATGAATTTATTACCATTGGAACCTAAAGTTCCTAGATCTATTACCAACCTGAAGTTTCTAGACCTTTATTTATTAATACCAGGACTTGCAGTTCTAAATTTACTTTCCTGTATTTTATTTTTACGCAATTTACTTTCTCGTATTTTATTTACTTTTACGTGATTTATTTTCTCGCATTTATTTATTTATACGCTGTTATGAGATTGGCTAGGCCAACCTATCAGAACTTGCAGTTCTGGATTTATTTATTATGTACTTTATTTATCTGTATTTATTTATTTATCCGTAATTTATGAGATTGTCTAGATTTACTTTTTTCGCATTTATTATTACGCATTTTATTTTGTAATTTTTATTTAAATAGTTTGGTCACCCATCCAGAACCTGAAGTTTATGGATTTATTTATCATTACCGGAACTTGAAGCTTCTAGATTTATTTACTTACAAATATTCCTTTATATATCTGAAGGTTTAAATTCCTTGGATTTCTGTCGGACTAGAAGTTTTGACTCCGATTGTGATTCTCGGATAACCAGAAGTTGTAATAATGTCAAAGCTTGCAAATTTGAAATTTGCTGCACTAGAAGTGTCTAGGGACAACTACGATATGAAAGCCCAAATACCTAACGGTCACAGAACCAGAAGTTCTATGGCAATAACTAAAAGATCGATTTGATAACCAACCTAATGTTGCATTACCAAATGCCAGGTGTCAGTGGCAACATTTACGCTTTCAAGACTATAGATCAGTCTTTGAGTACAATTCTGCTTTATTCAAAATCAATACACAGCTGAAATTGTGTGGTCAGGATGTAATCCGAAATCATCAATAAAAGCAAACAGTAATTTTTCTCCCCTTTTCACTTTATCTCATACTATTATTTTCTCGTTCTTCTTCATCTTATTTTTGTTATATTATCTGTTGTATTATCTGTTATTTTAATTTTATGTAATTTATGTATCTGAGTATGCGAACTAACCAGAACCTGAAGTTTCTGGATTTGTATAAATTATGTGTTAAGCCTAACTAGGTCAATCGTTAAGTTTCTGGAATTTAAGCCAAGCTCGACTTGACCGACTAACCAGAATCTGAAGTTTCTGGATTTATCATTATAATATTTAAGTTGGCACGGTTTTACAAACCGATCAGAATCTGAAGTTCTAAAATTTTAAATTTCAATAAAAATATGGAATTCTAGATTCATTACTATATACATGAATATCATACTTGGGACCTGAAATTCCAACATTCGAATTCTATATAGAACCTGAAGTTCTAATTTTGAAAACGAAGTATTAAATCTAAACTTGAAGTTCTCAAGTTTTGAACATGAAGTTCTAATCAGACTTGAAGCTCTGAATTCAATTTAAATTGTGATATTAAAACTTTTATGTCAAAGTTTATTAGAACCAGAAATTCTAAATTAGATCAAGTTACGATTCTTTCATCTAGAAAGTCAATTTGTAATTTCTATTCAAAACCTGAAGTTTTTTGAATTTTATGAACCTGCAGTTCATAGTCGAGCCGGAAGTTCAAAAAATCAATATGATTCATGATTCTGTTTTATGAAGTGATATATTTTCATATCTATATATTTATACTTTTGATCACTTTGTTTAATATGCACTTTATTTTTCTTAATTAATAGATATGTTTTTAAAACGGTAAATTAGGTGATATTGAAAAGCAAGATACAAAAGATATATGTCTAGCCGATAATGCAATGACACATACGATTTTACGAAATTAGAAATACTTTCTGAATTTAACCTTGCTTAAAGCAAATGTTAATACAATATCAGGTCCAACAGATCTGATAGAAGGCTCCGGTAGAGCCATGATATTGTTACCAAATAATACTAAAATATGTATCAGCGATGCTTTATATTCAAACAGATCCAAAAGAAATCTGCTCAGTTTCAAAGATATACGGTGTAATGGATACCACATAGAAACTATAAGTGATGAAAATATTGAGTATCTGTGCATTACTTCTCATAGTTCAGGCCAGAAACTCATTATGGAAAAGCTGCGTACTTTAACATCTGGATTATATTACACTCTTATAAGAGGTGTAAAAGTTCATGTAGTTATGAACCAGAAGTTCTCAGATCCAAAAATATTTATGCTTTGGAATAATCATCTTGGTCACCCGGGATCTACAATGATACGTAGAATCATTAAAAATTCTCATGGATATCCATTAAAGAACCAGAAGATTCTTTTATCCCATGAAAATTAATGTACTGCATGTTCACAAGGGAAATTAATAATAAAACCATCCCGTTCTAAGGTTGACTTTGAATCCTCGTCATTCCTACAAAGGATTCAAGGGGACATATGTGGACCTATTCATCCATCAAGTGAACTATTATGCTATTTTATGGTCCTAGTTGATGAATATTGCAGATCAGTTGGGATTGATGTTGAACATCCCATTCCACATGTTCATACTCATAATGGATTAGCAAGAGTCACTTATCAAGCGTCTCCAGGTAATTGCGAGAACTTTATTATTTTGATACAATTACCAATTTCTATATGGAGACATTCTATTTATCTTTGACCCACTGCTTATCATTTCTCTACCATTCTAAGATTTATAATGATTTTCATTAATCTTTTATCAGATCATCTATGCTTCTGATAGTTTATCTTTTTGCGCATGACCTGCGTATTATTATATTGATTAATTTTCATATCATTATAAGAAAGGGAATTTTCTCTAGAAGAAAGGAGTAAATGAAAAGTTACTCTTACACAAAATAGAGATACCAATTCAATTCTCTATATATGTAATAAAAGTGTCTCATTTTTAGTCTTCGTATCACTCAAATACGAAAGATAATTGATCATCAGATAATTATTAATCGGTTACTTGATATATTAAAAGTGACAAAATTTTATAAGTTGCTATCTTATAAACCCCGGCCGGGTGATTGTTCCTGAAGAACGATCTGAGTAAAATGCAACAAATAAATCATCCGATGCATATCATAAGCTTATGAACCTTTGAAAGGTATTGTTATCAGGATCCTAATGTAAACAGGATCCTAATGTAAACAAAGCTCGAGTTATAAATAAATCCACTTTCTCTAAATCAACTCAATAAGAGTTTGATATATCTAAAGAGACACGAGTCTATGAAATGACTAAATCCATTGAAATAGAAGAAATCTCTACAGAGATACAAGAATATAAGAATTAATAATTTTCTATAAATCATAGAGAGAAATGTGGAATCATAAAGAAACAATCATTGATGATGTATTTTTATACACAGTAGCGCTACTGAAATTATAAATGATAATTATGATATTCATAATATCAATGATTGTATACAAAAGGCATGATTAGCCTAAGTGAAAAGAAGCAATTCAAAAAGAATTGACTTCATAAGCCAAATATAAAATATTTAGACCAATAGTTCTCCAGATACCTGAAGATGTCAAACTAGTTGGATACTAATGAGTCTTTATACGAAAACGTAATGAGAAAAACGAAATCGTGAGATATGAGGCACGACTCGTAGTACAAGGTTTCTTATAAAAACTTGGTATTCATTACTGATGAATACGATTACGTTCTAAATTTTTAATAAATTTGGCTGCCTTTGAAAAGCTTGAAATACGTCCTCTAGACGTAGTAATCATTTATCAATGTGGTTCACTCAGTACAGATATTTATAATCCCAGAAGGATTTAAAATGCTAGAAGCATGTAAACCGAGATCTCGTAATTTGTATTTGATGAATCTACAAAAATCCTTATATGGATCAAAAACAGTATGGACGGATGTGGCATAACCGTCTTAGTAAATATCTAATAAAATAAAGGTATAATAATTATATTATACACCCATGTGTCTTCATAAAGAAATGAGAAAGATAAGATATTGTCTCAGCCTGGAGATTGAGCATAAATCAAACGGAATACTTATCCATCAATCAGCATATGTTGAAAAGATTCTGGAAAGATTCCATATGGATAATGCTTATCAATTAAATACTCATATGCTTATTAGAATTCTTGATTTTAAGAAAGATCTATTCCGACCACTTGAAGATGGTGAAAAGATACTTGGTCCTGAAGTACCATATCTTAATGCAATTGGTGCTTTATTATATTTGGCTCAATGTACTAGACCAGATATCGCATTTTTAGTAAATTTGCTTGCTAGATTCAGTTCAGCGCCAACTCAGAATGGAATTAAACATCTTTTTCGCTATCTTTGTGAAACGAAAGATTTAGGATTATATTATTCAAAATCCAGCAACTTTTCAGGTTTAATTGATTATGCTGATGCCGGGTATTTATCTAATCTCCATAAAGCCTATTCACAAACGGGATATGTTTTTACATATAATGGCATAGCAATCTCTTGGCGCTCCACAAAGCAAACTCTTGTTGCTACATCTTCTAATCATTCTGAGATCCTTGCACTTCATGAAACAAGCCGAGAATGAGTGTAGCTAAGGTTAGTTATTTATCATATTCAAAATACTTGTGAATTTCCATTATCTATAGAAATGCCTACACCGATATTTGAAGATAATACGGCTTGTATCGCTCAAATTAGAGGAGACTATATCAAAGGAGATAGAACCAAACATATTTCTTCTAAATTCTTCTATACTCATGAACTTCAACAAAGCCGACAAATTGTTGTTAAACAAATACGGTCTACAGATAATCTGGTAGATCTATTTACCAAAACATTGCCTACATCAACTTTTGAGAAACTGGTATATGGAATTGGCATGCGTCGGCTTTGTAAATTACAGGATTGATATTGAAGTTTCATTTAGGGGGAGAGTTCAATCAAGGGGAGCAAAATTTTGAGTAGATATTTATATACTGTACTCTTTTTCCTTCTACCGGATTTTATCCCACTGGGTTTTATCGGAAAGGTTTTAATAAGGCAGTTATGAACACATCTACATCACTTGATCCAGAAGATCATTGTATATACTTTTGCTATGGTTTTTGTCCCACTTGGTTTTTCCTAGCAAATTAAAATACAAATGGTGCAAATCCAAGGGGGAGTATTGTAACACATATGTGGAATGTGGCTTTCCACCAAAATATCTTATTCTTTGGCTTCTTGGACACACCAAGACACATGGAAGCTTGGCATTCATTACTTGGTCACCAAGCACATATAAATAGAAAATTACAATATTATCCCCCTTTGTTTTTGTTTGCCTATATATATATGGCTTTATTGTAAATGAAAAAGACATATGTGATTAATAGTGAACTCTCATCCAAATTCAAAGGCAATATATTTTCTCCCATCTTTGTCTCTCTCGCCTCTCTCATCTTCTCTTCTTTTAATTCTTGTCTATCTACTCTTTGATTAATTATGTTTATCTACTCTTTAATTAATTGATGTTCACATATTCTTATAATATTTATCATAACAAAAATCACATTTTAAGCATGTATGGTGATTAGTGGAGGGGTCCTGAATGTGCTCATTATAAATGTAAAAGTAAACATTCATCTTGTCAATGTCACATTCAACGACTTTTACAACAAAAAATATAAATAATAATAATAATAATGATTTAACCGATGGGCCCATCAAAACAGAAAACCAGAAGAATAAAACGTGTTAGAGTTTTTCCTTGATGAACATGTCTTTCAAGTTTCAATGCTTTAAAACAAAAAAAGGTTTTCGTTTTGTATAAAGTAATAATATTATAAATTACATTTTGGAGATATATTTTTATCATGTTATAATAGTAAAAGCAATTAAATGATGATTTGTGTCTTCTTTTTTTAAAAACAAATATTATAAAATATTAAATACTAATTTAAATATATATTTATTCGTCATTGTATTATTACAATAATCAAACTATTTACATAATATATAATAATTATTATTATTGTTATTGTTATTATCAATATGGTAAAATGCTAATGGGTAAATGAAGATATCATTCTGCCATTTCTATTTTTTTTAATAGATAAATTAAAAATTATGATTTTATATAAAATAAAAAATAATTAATTAATAACTAACGGTGGCTTTCTTTTTTTGAAAAGAAAAGAAAATTTGAAAAAATAATTGTAATAATTTAATTGATGGGTCCATCAAAAAAGAAAACTTGTTAGAATTGAACATGTCTTTCAACCAATGTTGAAAATATTCATAGCGACGGATATATCAGCATTATGATTTGGTGGAAATATGGAGAAAATATCCATCTCGATGGCGTGACAATTGGTTGGGGGTTCCTATTCTGGAGCTTTCGGGGATTCCTGATTACTTGGCTAGCCCTCTCAGGGCAAGGGTTTCTGATTTTACCCATGATGGCATGTGGGTTCTTGCTGATAGTTTTCGAGCCCGTTTGTCGGATCTCTGTTTTCGGATCGATAGGATTGTTATCTCTCCAGTTGCAGATTCTTTGGTGTAAGCTCATTCTCGGTATAGGCAGGTTTCTTGCAAGTCGACTTATTCCCGTATGATCCATGGTTCTCCTCAAGTCTCTTGGTGGAGGGATGTTTGGTGCCGTTTTATCCCTCATTTCCGTTCAGCTTTGATATGGCGTCTTTTGTTGAATCAGCTCTCCACAGAGGATCACTTGTGTAGGGCTGGGTTTTACTTAGCTTCTCGGTGCAGCATTTGTGGGATTAGCAGTGAGTCGTTTGATCATCTTTTCCTCCAGTGCCCCCTAGCGACTGCTCTTTGGGAGGCGATTTTTTCAGCTTTTCAACAACGTATTTCTGTCGATTCGTGGAGTTCGTTCTTTTTCCAGGCCATGTCAGTTTCGTTTAGTGATCAGGTGTGGGTTTTAAGGATAATGGCTATTCATGCAATGGTTTGGAGTGTGTGGTTTGTTTGTAACCAGTGGATTTTTTAAAGTAGGGCTGTGGATTTTAAATTTGCTTTGTCTTTGGTTTGGCGTGCGGTGTTTGACACTAACCAGTTAGAGATTGGGTGTATGCGTAATTGTGTAGATGATCTTTTGATTATTCGTCGGTTTGATCTCCGTGGTCGTCCGGCTAGGGCCCCGATTATCAAGAGTGTGATTTGGTCGTCTTTAGCTCCTGGTTGGATCAAAGTTAATACTGATGGTGCCGCCTTAAGTTCTCCAAGTTCTGAGGGTTGTGGGGGTGTCTTCCGTAATTGTAGAGCTTTTATGAAAGGTTGTTTTGTTGTTCATCTTGGTTAGGTGTTTGCGTTTGAGGCGAACTTCTTACAGCTTCGATGGCTATTAATTTTACCTGGCAGAATGGGTGGCATCGGATCTGGCTTGAGAGTGATTCTTCTTATGTGGTTTAGCTGCTCTCCTCTCGCTCCAAGCAGGTTCCTTGGCGGATTCAATAGGTTTGGCAGCGCTGTATCTATCAAATATCAAAAATGGAGTTTTAGGTTTCTCATATCTTTAGATAGAGGAATCAGGTTGCGGATGCTCTTTTTAAGCATGCTTTGGGGTTGGAGGTTAAACACCCCGTCTTTCTGCTCTTCATTGGTTGGCAATGATTGCTTGAGTCGGGAGTCTTTTCGTTCTTCATGATGTTTTCTGTTTCAGTTTTTTGTGGCCTGCACGCCACTGTTTTTGTTGGGAATGTTTCCCTTGGTTTTTGTGCTTTTCTGGTTTTTGTTACTTTTCATTTTATTCTTTTTATTATTATATGGATGGATACTACATATGGGTTTTTCAGCATATGATCATTTGTGATGTTTTTTCCCTCTATGTCAGTCCAATTTTAACAAAAAAAAAAATGTAAAATTTATGGATAATAGGGAAAGTTGGCTTAAAAATATGAATTTTTAAATGAAATTAACTTTAAAATGATCCCCCCCCCCCCCCCAAAAAAAAAAAACACAATTGTTTCAAAGACTCTTTTTTATTTTTTAGGTAGATTCCAAAACTATATAAATAAAAAAGAAGAGAACAAAGAGTAGCATACGCAAAATCAGCCACAAAAACACCGGGAGCAAATCCCCAACCAGAAAAGTGGCATGTAGGCCACACAAGAAAACAAAAACATCAAGAAAAATGAAAAGACTCTTGACCTATGCAATCAACACAGATCTCTGAGAACCCACCTCGTAAAACCGTTCCCAATCCCATGACAATTCCAATATAGGACACTAATCATCATAAACCCTCAAAAAAGTCCAAGACCAGGACTTATAAGAAGCTAGTCTGCAATAAGGTGACGTTCAGCTTAGGAATCAGACAATAGACGCTTAGGACCCTAGACCCGAACATCAGAGTCCGCAGCCAAAATAGGAGAACATGAAGATCCAGATCCATTCCTCAAAATAACCCGATCAACCCTCTCAACCGAAGAAGAAACTGTACTCGCCCATCATCCAACTCATCAACTAAAACCACTGATTGAGCAAAAGAAACCTACGGAACAGAATCTCTACCAACCTTCAACCCTTGCCCGACCATCGAAACAGTTGAAGAGATCGAGACAACGGTACCAGCTGAAACATCAAGAATGGAAGAGGGCCCTGAAGAAACAGGCCCTGCTCCCACTCTGGAGGAATGAACAGGGACATCAATAAGAGAATCCTCACTCCGCCTTACCTACTGGGATCGACAGACCTGAGCAGCCACCACTAAAGTAGTAGGAACCACCAAAAAAAGTTAAACATGGCGAATCAACTAGACTAGCAGAAGAAACCATACCCAAAATCGGATCAGAACCTGCTGAAGATTGAACCACAACTGAATCTAGAGACCCTAAATCCTACTGAATAGCGGTAAAGACATTAGAAACCAGAACTTTCGCCTGAGGAAAAACCAGTTTATGAGCACGGTTGCGGGGAACCTGAAGCCCCTCATCAACAACAACCATGGTCGAACCATCTCTAGCCGAATCGGGCTTACTAGAAGTAACAGGAATCCCCTTGCCGGACTTGTTCCAACGATAATCATTGGGAAAATGACCAATTAAGGAACAAGTAGAACAGAAAGCCAGGAGATTCTTATATTCCACTGAAATGAAAGAACTATGAGAATCATCCTTCTCAAGAAGCAAAGAAGATAGAGGCACAGTAGACATATCAATATCCATCAGAACATGCACAAAATGTCCAAAATCACCCTCCACAGTAGCCCTATCCAATCGTAAAGGCACTCTGATCCCTCTAGCTAAATCGGAAATAATCTTCGGATGCTAGTATTCCCATGACAAATCATAAAAACGGACCCAAACCTAAGTATTTAAACACTTATGTAATACCGGGTTAAAATCTGAAATCCAAGTCTGAAGTCGTAAAACACCTGGTTTGAGATTAAGAGACCCCAAACTCTAAACCATATTCTTGTTAGCATCTGAATTCAACATAATCTGAAAGTACCCCTTACCTAAAGAAATCAGCCTCCAAACAGAGTTCAACTTCCAAATAGACTACAGCTTGGCTTTAAGATCAACCAACTTCCAAGGCTTCTCACCACTAGAAAGGACAACCCGACCAATGAGAGAAAACTTAAAAACCTCCAATCTAGACTTATAAGCAGAGGGATACACCCGAACAGCCACATAACCACCATTTTTCGAAAGAATAGAAGGACCTGAAACATTTTCCACCTGAATCGGGGTAGCCTTAAAAAGAAAAGCCCCTAATAGATGACAGAAGCAAGGAAGAAGCCTCCATGTGCTACGGATCCATGGAGTTAGAAACCATTTAAACCACAACTGGAAAACCTAAACCCTAACAGCGATGCACATGTAAACGAAAAAGTTTTTTTTTTTTTAACAGTGCCGCTACAGTACCGTGAACAGTGCCGCTACGTCACCCATAAACAGTGCTGCATAGTGGCCGCTACAGTATGTGAACAGTACCCCCTACAGTTTTGTGAAGAGTACCATCGCTCCACTATAGTACTATGTGAACAGTGCCTGCTCTGCTACAGTACTACCACCCGCTATAGTGTGCATGAACAGTGCTGCTACAGTACCCCCAGTGCTGCTCTGAAACCCTAAGAGAGCTTTTTCCTCTATTCTCTTCTATAGTCTTGTTTCAAAGACATATAATATCTAACAACTATATGATATAAATATGAATATAATGCACATACGAGCCGTATAAAATTGAAAATCTTATATTAAACTTTCATTCTCTAGTAGTTTGCATCATACAAGCTATAAACGTTTCAATACCAATTAAAATGAAGAATTGTGCGGTTCAAGCTTAGTGTATTGATTCATATAATGGTTTTCTTGCATTTTTTTATTTTTTATTTTTTATGAATAGGCCTATTACAAATTTACAATATATAACTTTACTTCTAATTTCTGAATAGTTTAAATTTTTTATTTTATGTTCATTCCATACTCAATTTTCATGTCATAGAAATCTATTACATCAAAAATTAGAGAACATTATCAATTTTTCATTTTACATTAACAAAATATCATAGACATTTCACATAAATATCATGGATATTTTAAGTATATATCAGCAATATTATATAAAAACACATTCTAAATTAACCATTTTTTTTTTAATAAAATCACATTTTAAGCATGTATGGTGATTATTGGAGGGGTCCCGAATGTGGTCATTATAAATGAAAATTTAAACATTCATCTTGTCACATTAAATTACTTTTACAGCGAAAATATATAAATAATAATAATAATTTAACCGATGGACCCATCAAAACAGAAAACAAGAAGAATAAAACGTGTTAAGTTTTTCTTCAATGAACATGTCTTTCAATGCTTTAAAAAAAAAATGTTTTCGTTTTGTTTTTTAGAAATCAAGTGTTGTTTTGTATCAACTTGTTTTTTCGTCGAGGAGGACATCGACTTTTGTTTTGTGTTTGACTGTGATTTTCTACTTTGGTCGACTGCATGGTGATTTGACTAATTTTCTGCTTTCGTCAGTAGCATGGTGATCAGTTTCTCTGCTTCTTTTTTGAGTGTTTTTGGGGTGTTTTCAGCTATATCATCGGTGGGGTTGTGTTTTGTTCCCTTGGTCTTTTTGCCCGGTCGCTTGCTTATTTGGATGCGTTTTTTCAATAAAAATTGTCGTTCAAAAAAATTGATTATTTGATTATTTAATTCTTAGTAAACCCAAATAATTTGATTCTCAACTGATTTTAATAAACACAATAATTATAACACTAATGTTAGGCAACCCAAAAATTTAGCCCAAATTTCAATTCAAATGATATGGTAAGTGGTTTTTTTATTAACCACATCATCTTATGTTGTGTGTGGTGATGACAACTCACTTGGCACATCATTTAGATTGAAATTTGGGTTGTATAACATTACTCTAATTATAAATCATGAATTATAAGTTTTTTTTCCCTACATTAGAATTTCCGATTAATAATGGGTTGTTTGGTAATGTTTTTTGTTTTATAAATTTTAATTTAAAAATAAAAATTGATTTTCATATTTTCTGAATTTGAAAAGGCGTCTGTAATAAAAACTGAAAACAATATTATAAATATATATAATTAATAATATTATAATTTACATCCAGTATAATTTTTTTTTAAGAGTAAAAGCAATTTGTTGACGGTGATTTCTCGATGGTCAACCATTCAACGATTTAGGTTAGTAAAAACCTGCAAATATAAGTGCAATAAAAAGCGTAACGAAAGTAAATAATAAAGAGGACAAGATACATGGTAAGAACTCCGGTGATCGGAGAAACGTCAACAGGTTGTTGCTTTGGCAACTGAGTCAAATCCACTATTTTGTAAAGTAGTACACACTCTGGTCTCTCTTTCTCACTAAGATTTCAACACCCCCTTTCACTGTGTTTTGCAGATGGTGCTGCTAGGGTTTGGAATCGTGGTGTACAAGTAGAGGATTATAGAGTTGGTTTTAGGATTCTTTTCCTATTTGGCATTATTATGTATTTAATACTATTGATTCCGAATCTGCTTTGGACTCTGATAGTCTGATGAATAAGAGGGAAGATCTGTTTATTTCCTTGTTGAACTCCTGGTGACTGTACAGTAGTTGACTTGTGATTGCTTATTACAGCTGTATATCTTATATGCGGTGGATGACCCTTTATATGTTATGCCGAGTAGAGCCGAACATACATGGTCTTTTACTCGGCTTTACTCGGCACCGCCAGCCTTGTTTGTTTCTTTATTAATGCTGTGCTGGTATGAGATGGCTTATCCACGTGGGACACTTGTGCGTCCTTTGACTGATACTTTGACTTTCTGCTTACGTGGCGAGATTGGTCCACGTTGTCTGGTGACGTGTCTTCTTGATAAATATTATGTACAACAATACCCCCTTAAATATTTGAGCTGGGGGAGCTTTTTGAATGGGCTTGTTGTTCTTGTTTTTTCTACTCGGCAAAAGGTATTTAAATAACTTAACCAATCATGCAGTATCCGTTTTGTCCCAGTTTCATGCTCAGCAAAAGACTCTATTTGAGTTGTTGTTTTCCTCATAAATGTGATAAATGTGGCTCCTTATTAATTCTCAAGGAATTAGAGGAATTATGACTTGTCTTAATGGCATCCGCACACATTCAATTTGTTCCTCGATCGAAACCCCTTGACAGCGACGTTTGGAAACTTCTGTTGATGGCTTGAAGTCTTATCGCCTTGCCACATGTCCCTTCGTGGGTAGGTATGTCAGGAGGCATTTATGGGACATGACCTTTGTGCTGTTTTTGTACGTAATCAACCGTACCTTTTCGTTTTCCCGCATCTGCGTTTCAACCTAGGGTTTTGATTTTTGAAACCAGTGCCTCACGCCTATTTAAGTCCACACTTTAAGGAAAACACCCTTACTTTTCTCTATTTCATCTGATCTTCAAACCTTCAAACCTTTTTCAAACCTTCAAACTCCAAACCCAGATTTTCTCAGAGTTCTTCATCTTCCTTCATCTGGTTTCTGTACTCTCTTTTCTTTTTTTCTGTCTTTCAATGACTCACTGAAATCCAGATTTCTTTAACCCAGATTTCCTCACTCGTCTTGGATTCTTCTGTTTCTTGTTTAGGGTTTTTATCCTGCGGTTTATTCGACTCATCCAGCACAGTCATCTCTTCGAGGTTAGTTCTCATGAATCATGTAGCTAGACATCGTCTTTTTGTTAGTGCTATGGATGCTATCGAGCGTGATGACACTTTTATAGTCGAGCATATTCATAGACTGCTAGAAGACTAACCCCCATATCAACCTCATTTTTTAGACGCTGATGTTTCTAGGCTTGGCCCCGAAGTTCCTTCTACCCTCGATTCTTCTAAGGTTCCTCAGTCTAAGGTCCAATCTGACCATTCTGTTTCTGCTTGTAGCGGTATTCATCTTTCAAAGCGAATGGGTAAACACTCCAACAAGCGCCGAGTATATAAAGATGTTTTTTCCCGCAAGAGTAGGGTCAAGGTTCAAACGATAAATGAGGAAGAAGTGGAAGAGGAACACAAGGCGGCCCGTATTATTTTCTTTATCGAGTGGGTATATGCTTACGATGTCGACTCGAATGTAGTCGGCGACACTGAGATCAGCAAGTACAAGCGTAGATTCGACTTGGATAGTGATCTCATTCGGTTGGAACCGGCTGGAAATATAGACGTGTGGAACCCCCCACCTGGGATGGTGGCGGTTTACAGGGTAATGTTGAGTTGTGGAGTTACTCTCCCTCTCTAGCCTTTTTATCATGCTATTTTTGGCGTAAGCTCAGATCTCTCCGGCTCAGCTAGCTTTGAATAGCTATTGCATCTTGATGTGTATGTGGCATAAGATGAATCTGCCTCCCCCAACTCCTCATGAGATTAGGCATTTTTACACCCTTAGGCAGTTGGGTAAGACAGGAACTTACTTTCTGTTATCCTGAAAAATCTGTCGGGAGTTTCCTGGGACAACCTGGATCACGACGTACAGGTGCATCGCGGTTGACCCGGACTGGGTAGGGGGTGACTCCTCTCCTTCCAGGGGATATCGGAGGAGGCCCTTGGTCCAGTTGCCAGGGACTGATATAATGCAATAGGACCGGTCCTACAAAGAGGAGTGAGGCCGAGATAATGTATTTAGAGAGTGTGACATGGGTAGCTTACTACAGTAAAGGAATGGACTTTTTATTATTTAACGATGGGATACATTATGGGCCGCTTCACATGTTATGGCTAGCTATCACAACGAAAGAAAATAGAACAAATGCTAGGCACATTATCATACATGGGAGTTTGAACTAAGGGGGACAATAGCTAGGTGGAGTAAACGCAATAAAGCTTGAATTAGGTGGGGTAGTAGCCAAGTAGGATAATCACATAGGAGCTTGGGTTAGGTGAGGTAATAGCCAAGTAGGATCACACATAGGAGCTTGGACCAGGCGAGGTAGTAGCCAAGTAGATGTCTAGGTTTTTTTTTTTTTTTTTTTTTGAGGCCCCCATTATCCTTGGAATACAGGGGTATTTATAGTGTCTTTTATAGGGAGGTAGTTGGAGGTAGCTTATTTAGGCGAGAATCCTTTACTCCATTTCCACCGTTCCCTTCAGCTAATGATCGCGGTGATAAAGAATCGAGGGTCAAGATCATGCCACTGAGGCTCTTCCTCTGTTGGGGCCTTGGTTTTGGTAGGTGGGAGCCCTAGTCCCTAAGGTGAAATTGGTGGGGTTGATCTTAGCCCCTACTTTTAAGCAGGGCCATGGTAACCACACATCTTGAAGGGCCTTGATCGTTCCACCTAGGCTTCAGGTCCATATAGGCATTTCTGTAGGGCTGGTATGGCGAACATGTGGTGTTTCTAGGGGTTTTGATTGGTCGGATAGGGTTATTGCAATAGTGGGAGGTCGCTATCAAAATCTGGCTTGGTGGGGGACAGTGTCAGCGTCTGTCCCACTGCACACTGTCAGGCACCCTCATTTACCATTTCCTTCTTCATGCTTGCTGGGTTCCTGTGAACATTTTGCTGGGGAAATACAGTATCCCCATTCATGTATGAGATAGTTGACCTTCAACTAAGGCTGAGATGGAGAGAGGCTCAACAGTTGATGTAGTGTGGCCAACAGATGATCCCAACTGTAGGCTGCTTATCTTCCCCCATTTATGTGTGCTGCTTCGTATTAATGAGCTGGAGCTGGAGCTGGAGCTGGAGCTGGGGCTTTGTAGATTACCTCCAGTCCCCTCTTTCTCCCATGTAAGCTGGGGTGAGGGCTAACGTCAGCCCTTGGAAGGGTTATGACCTGCTGGCTGCTATGGTCAGCGTCAGTCCTTGGAGCGGTGGTCACCAGAGTGTTCCTAAGAATTTTTCTCTAGGGGGTCATTTTTTGTTGAAGGAGCGGGTTATGCATGACTAGGTAGGCACTGCTTAGGATGGTTCCTGGCCGTGCTGCAAGCTGGGAGCAGGTTTTTTGGTGAACCATGCCCTTCCTCTCATTAAACGCTCTAGGAGAGCCGGGTCCTTAATGGACCATGCCTGGGGAGGCGAGGTCCTTGGTGAACTAGGTTCCCTTTCTCGATAGGTGTTCTTGGGAGACCGGGTCCTTGATGGATTGCGATAAGATTAGGTGTTCCAGGGCGGGGCGATACGGTACATGATGGACTGGGTCCTTCTTCTCGTTAGGTGCTCTAGGGGGATCGGGGTTGCTTTCATGGCTGGTACCAATGGGTGGCGAGGCTCTTTAATTGGAAAAGCTCGTCCTTGAATTAATTGCCCATTTTTCAGGTTAACACTTTCTTTTCTCCACCAAGCCTGACCACTGGATCCCACAGGGTGTAAAGGTTACAAGAGAAGTCGAGATGGCCACTGATGACAAGATGAAGGGCTTTGTATAAGGCTTCCTTTTATCTAACAAGTTTTGGAAGAATAGTTGGTTCTTCGTGGGTGGAGGTTGGGGTCGATCGATCAATTTTAACCTCGATGGCGTTCGGGTGACGCGCAAGGTTCCTCGGTACTTTTGCTCGCCAGAGACTTGGAACCAAATAACCCCTGCTTTTACCGATGGTGAGTTAGCCAATCTGGCTAGAGCAGTCGTGCTCTTTTTGGAAAAGAGAGACATGCATTATCGTTTTGATGATGAGGAGAAGATGATTAAGGCTCGTCTCTTCCCTTGAATTTCAATCACTCGCAGACGACGTGAGTCTTCTTTTCTTTGTTTAGTTTTCCTAGTGTTGATTTCTGAACTGACTGAGCTAACTATACATTTTAACAATTTCTGAACTGATTAAGCTAACTACACATTTTAACACAACCCTTTGCTTAGTGTTCGATCTAGATATCGTCTGTGACACTCAGGCCCACCGAATGAAGGCTATTGGGAAAGCGAGCCGTATGGAAGCTGCCCATCAACAGGATGCTGGAGTTGCTCCTCCATAAGACGAGTCTGATGAAAGCACCTCTTAGGAAACCCCCGATGAGGAAATTACTGGGGGTGTACCCGAGTACGTGCCTGAAGAGACTCATTGACACACTAAGGTGGAGCCGAGTGTGATGAGGGATCCGAGTGGCTCTGCTGCTAATGAGGTAGGCGAGCAAAGAGGCTCAGTTGCTGATAAAGGAAAGAAGAAGGTTGAGGAGCCTTCTAGCCTTGTTTCTCCTGAAAGCTCCTCGACCATGGATACCGATGAGGTCTAGACTGAAGATCCCGCTGCAGATCTTGACACTCGTGGGAGGCATGCAGGAAAGAGGAAAGCTTTCTACTCACTCGACCATCCTAGCTCAAAGATTCCGTTAGTAGTGGAGTACATCGAGTCTTCTTCGGATGGAGAAGATGGTGGGGATCAAGCTGACGAGGCAAGAGCCTCTACCTTCCCAGATATTCAAGTTGAGCAAGTTTGGAAAGGCTTACATCCTAAGGATCCCTCGACATCTGGGTCATCCCCAAAGTTAGTTCGTGAGGATCCTACTGCCTTTTTTGACATTGGTGCTGGTAATTCAGATCTTTCTGGCCCATCCGCTGACCCTTCCCCTCAAGTCATGATGAGGGCCATGTCATCTGGCCATACTGCCATGCATACATCGGCGACGACCATTGGAGTCGCTTCAGGACCGGTACTGGTTCGAGTTGGCTCTAAAACTTCTACAATGGCACCGTTTACGTAAGTCATTCTCTTTTGTCATTACTTCTTATAATGTTTTCTCAATCTCAGTTTATTCTTGCTTTTTTTTTTTTTGTAGATGGTCGCCGAGATGTCCGACGCTTTCCAAACCAGCTGCGCTTAAGCGGATAGAATAAAACGTCTGGAAGCGTAACTGAAAGAGAGTGAGGACAACCACGCTCGAGTTGAAAGGACTTGCTAGGAGAAAATTAGGGCGAACCAAGAGTTCATGGATCGGTGCCTGACAAGCCAGATGGAGGCTGAGTAGAGGGCTTCTTTAGCTGTAGAAGAGACCAACTCCCTTAGAGACCTACTGTCTGCCACTTAGGAATCGATGCTTCGGGCAAAGCAAAAAGCAGAAGAGGCCAAGTCGTCCTATAAGAGCAAGATTGAAGACCTAGAGCGTTAGGCTCTAACCGTTGAGTCGCTGTCTAAGGAAGCTAGGTTGGAGCTGGAAATCTAAGGGGTTGACCGCTTTAAAAGGTCTCCAGCCTATAATGCCTTGCTTCTTAGGGAGTTTCAATGTAGATTGGTCTCGGCCGGTAAATCCTTCAAAGTGAATAATAGGGCGACTGATAAGGCCATGGCCAACTGGAGCTTATCGATTGGGAAGCATGTGGAGAAGTCCCTAGAGGCCCTTTAGATCTAAATGAAGGAGTGGCGAGCATACTATCACAGTAAGGGCAAGGTGCCCCATCCCATGCATCTAGAAGTTCCCATCGAGAGTGCTTTCTCCACCTTTCACGCATGTCAGAAAGCGAGGATAAATGGTGAGAAACTCGACGTCGGACCAGTGGCTGGGAAAGACCACATCCCTTGGATGGATGACGAGGCGGGCAAGATCGTATGGCCATCTGATGAAAGCCTATTGAGCGAATATGAGATAGTGCCTAATCTAAGCATTGGTGGCAGTAGCTTTCAACCCCCGACATCGACTTAGTTTTTGTCTCCTTTTTTGTAGCCTGACTGAGTTTTCTTGGGCATATGTATATGCAACTTTACTTTAATGCATTTACTTGAATGTTTATTCTTCTTGACTTCAGTATATATTCCTTCAATTGTATTTAGCTGGCCCGAATGCTTTACCTGCACATTTAAATAAACGCAAACAAAACAAGGGTAAAACATGAATCGGAGCTGAATATCTTATTTATTTTGTTCATGTAGGACATATTTCTTAAGAATCAACTTTTTCTATGGTTCGAGTAGTATTTTATTCATATCTTTTTCAACTGGCAAAATAGTTAGG